>CM031951.1:21519424-21786924 GCA_018749465.1 Paracanthobrama guichenoti
TAATTATGGTCATTTAGAATTCATTCAGTGAGTATCTTGTATTACCAGAAACAATGTGTTACAACAATATTATTGTTTAGTATGTATGTACTTAGGAGCAATTATGGGGGTGGAGTGTAGGAGAATGCACAGGAGACTCATCATAAAATGCAAGCCACAGTGTAACATAACGCCACACATACACACGCACAGAGAGAGACAGAAGAATAAGGGTGGAGAACGAAGATTTTTAGGTCTAGTGAATCAATGAAGCACACTAAACTAAAGAAAGAGCAGAGGGGGATTGTAAGGAAAAGAGGTCAGATGGATACAGTGACACAGACAGTGATATGCCGGGGCGACAGGTTATCTCCGACTGGTTCGTTCATTGTTACAGCCTGGAAACGTTCGCCAGGTGACAGCGAGACTGGGTAGGGAAGAACGACAAAACATCTGCTAAACCATACTGGCTTCACATTCATTTGAATGCATTAACTATATAGACAATATATTTTTTTTTTTTGTTGCCACTATTTTGTATCAAAGTGCTTAATTAGCTTAAGAAATACATGCGACAGACATTAACATTTTCGTACTGGAGGATAAGAGCTGCAATTACAGGAACATATTACTGAGTGCTGATGTGCACATTTTTGATGCGGGGATTAAATGGCTAGTATGCAAACAGGGACGTGCATGAGTTGGAAAATCGTGGGAACTAATGGCTCCTTGCGAGGGACATGAGAGCAAAGGCCTTCACTAATGACAGTAAACACCAATAACATTGCATTGCATTAGAGCACACATCTAAAGTATATGGTAACGCTCCACTATAATGGATTCACCTACAAATCTCAGCTTGCAACCACTCACTCCCACTCCATTTTTTTTGCCTGCAGTCTCTCTTTTTGAAATGCTTTCTCAAAGCTGCGGTAGAGTTTAGGTGATTTCATGGAAGGCTCGTAATGTCAAACATGCAATTAGGAGCATGTCAACACTTGTTTGAATCAATTATCCCAACTGAGACAAAGTCAGTCCAGGGCAAATCAAAGTGTGGCTGAATTAATATGTTTAGTTCAATCCATTGCGTATGCTACTACTTGTTATGAGCAATTCCATTTATTTCCGGGAATTATGCGAACCCACCTACATCATCCCAACAGGAATATTCTTTGGAATATAACGTCATTATATAAGCTCATTTAAATCATTAAATTTAACTAATGATACCATACATGAATACAGGGATTGTCAGAAAATGTTTGTCTAATTAAATGATGGGTAAATAACTTGCATATCTCTTAGCAATATTAGTAATTTGAAACAGATTTTTAAGAAAAAAAAAAAAAAAGTCAATACTTGTTGCTCTCACTGTAATGGATACAGCAAGATGGTGGTGTTGTATAATGGATGTTATACATGCCAACAGAACACTGCTAAATTCTGCAGAGCTTTCCATTGTGAAGAGTAGAACATGACCAATATGGGTTTTTGGGGGAGTAAATTAGGGAGTAAAGAAAAAAGTCTGATATTGATATATCTGCCGATATTCTTTGTGTACCATTGACAAGATTTTTGTGTTTTCACTGTTATATGGTAGGGGGCACTATTACCCATCTCCTGAACGAGTACAGAATCTGATCCAAACACAGACAAAGAAGAGGCAGGAACGAGCGATCTCTTATAAGCAGATGCATATGCAAAATAACGCGATCATCAACATTAAACAGCATGTGTTTACGATGATACTCGACAAGACGGGCATCTTAACATAATTGTGTGAATATTCGCTAGGGGTTGAACGACTTCAGATTTTTTTAAAGTCGACATTTATGTGATGAAAGTTGAGTCGACCAGTCGATGATGACGTCATTAATGAACAAATAAGCCTGAACCTTGAGCTGAGACTTGAACGCGTTTTTTTTTTTTGTGCACCGCTGCCCAAAAGGTTATTGCTCCTACATAACAGCTATTATTTATCAACTCTTTTGTCTTTTGGTCGTTATATTTCTCACAGATTTCTGCTCGTTCTGAATTAGATACAGATAAAATAGCCCAGTAAAGATTAGGCTACATTTATAGAATGCATTAGTGAGAGAGAGAGCGTGATTGCGTGTGAATTCATTCTACCTGGCAGTGTCTCTCTACTAATAGTGAAGCTGTGGGTTTTAGTTATCAAGAAATATATGCTAGAACTTTTCAGTTTCTAAGTTATTTTATTGATAAAAAAAAATTAAAATAAAAAATAAAGAGAGTTGAAAATAAAGTTGACAATACATTTCTGCGCTACCGAGGGATTCTGTGCGTGGCGCACGCGATCTCCACGTGATGTAAGAGCTGTGCGTGTTACAATGAATGCGGTATGTATTCATTTAGATTAATTTGAGCATTCAGACGGCATAATCAAACATATCTTGTGGAGAGCTCTCTAAGCATGCGTTTATTTGTAAAACTGTTGAAAACGGAGTGTGCGTGTCAGGAAATGGCTTATCCTGCTTCGCCCTCTACAGGCCAGCGACTAGTCTGTGCAACCCCTAATATTTGCGCGCTGTGAGACACATGGACGTGCGCTTATATCGGTGCCATATACGCTGGTGCCGATATATCTGTGATAGGCTCATATCGGCTGATAAAATCAGCAGACCGATTAATAAATAAATAATTAAATAAATAATAAGATAAATAAGTCGGGCTCTAGTGAGGAGATAAGCGCTTTTTATATTAGACCCACCACGAGCAGGTGTTAAGATGCTCAGCTTCCACCATCTACCACCAACCTACCCACACACCCTCCTTCAAACCTAAGCTTCTTCACAAGTCAAAGCTTATCGTGGAAGTACACCAAACACTGTCTAGAGCAGAATGGGTCCAGAAGCACTTTTGGAGCTGTTATCCACACATGTGTGGCTCTCAAGAGTATAAAGCAGGTTCTTGGTACAGCAGATTATTAATTCTGTACGCCTCAGGAGACCCAATCTATCTCTGACAGACCCATTCCTCAGCCCCATCATTAGGCTTTGATCAGGATTCATTTTCTGCCTTGCTCTCATACAGAGACAGAAAAGAGATAAATACAGAGATAAATGCAAAGAGAATGAAGAAACACCACCAATAGAGATCTGTAGCATCAAGGAGAGCTTGAAGTATTCAGATGTGGAAATGTTTATGTGAACATACTTGCACACAATTCCCTTGAGAACTGAGCTCATTCCAACAAAATACCACCTACACCTGCGAATCCACGTGGCTACTGGCCCATTTCGCAGAAACTAGAAAATAAGGTCAGCTCCTCATATTTCCAATATATAGTTCAGGAAGGGCCTTCTTCCTTGCCCTCCCCACCATCTCTCGCTTTCTAGCCCCATCTTACCTTTCAAGAGTTCAAAGACACAACACTGTGTGGTGGTTTCTTTCTGTATCACTATCAGCCTGAAGCTGCTCTGGGGAATAACAGCCTCCTGGTATCAAATGATGCATACAGGTCTGACTACAGCCTTTAAGTGGACAGCGCTTAAGCAAAGCGGAGCCACTCTTTATTTCTTCCTACATTTTTCATGTCTCTTTTAAAAACAAATCTCTGTTCTGACTTCCATTCCTGTCCTATTTGATGTAAAGCTGTCTCATGAGGATGGACAGCTATGTGCAGTGGACCCTGACATTTTTAATCACTTTAATCATTAAAAACAAACCAGGAGCGATATCAACCGTAATTTGTAACGTTGCCATCTTGACTCATTTTTATCAGACAAAAGTTTAGACATCTGTACACAAAACTGGATTAAAACGCTAACCTTTTTACTTTGAGATGATAAATGGATGCCACTCAATGAATTAAACGTGCAACAGTGA
Organism: Paracanthobrama guichenoti; assembly: GCA_018749465.1. Taxonomy (NCBI): domain Eukaryota; kingdom Metazoa; phylum Chordata; class Actinopteri; order Cypriniformes; family Gobionidae; genus Paracanthobrama; species Paracanthobrama guichenoti. The sequence goes on from CM031951.1 coordinate 21,523,253, forward strand.
GGTCATGTGAAAAAGTATCTTTGAAATGTTCATCTTAGCATAGATGTAGGCAGTAGAGTAACTGATGAAACACATTAACCATTTTCTCCACCAGTGTTTTTTTTTCTAAAGGTTGACAGCCACCGCCAGCATTTGGACCCACTTTACATTAGGTGGCCTTAACTACTATGTACTAACATTTAAATTAATCATTTGATACAATGAACTTATTGTGTACATGTTTTTACATTGTACTTACATTTTAAAAATTACCTGCATGTGATTGCATCTGTAATTAAATTTCTGTAGTTACATTTATAATTACACTGTTGACAGTTCCCTTACACCGAACCCTACACTTAAACTTACCCATCCCACCACACCTGTCCCTAACTTTATCCGTATCCCACCTTAATATCAGCAAAAGTGTTTTGCAATACAATATGAACACAATAAGTACGTTGTAAGTATGATGTAAAGTACATAATAGTTCAGGCCACCTAATATAAAGTGGGACCAAATATTTTGTTGTATGAATATATGAACATGCAATATAACACTTAATTGTGGTAACAATTTGAACAAAAAGCACAGGAAAAAATATATCAAGTTTGTCAAAGACTAAAGCTGGATCAGATTCAAACCGATGATCAAAACATAGATGGAGTAAATGGAGTTCAACAGTAAATCAAATACATCAACACCCCTAATGCTTGCACAGTCCTATAGCTCATCCTGGGTCGACATTTCATTCAGTAACATAAGGCAGTTTTGATTTATATGCGGTTTAAATGTTGGTGATTGACTTATATATTACATTATGCATACGATTACATATATGTCGCTTGTTTCTGCCAATTCTTTCATGTGCTTGATCAGGAGATTCAATACTCTTTCAGAGCGCCCCCTAGCGCATAACAGTGAAAACACAGAAACAGAAAATTCAGTGTTTAGCGGATAAGCATTTTCTCACAAATAATGGAAAATTCTGTATTTTGCTGGGAAAGAGTTAACAGATGTTATAAAATTAAAAATTTTGCATGTAGTGACAACACACCAATGGTCTGGTAGGGCAAGTAATAGTCTTCTCACTTTTCAACACTAAATATGTTTGTAGTTAAATCTTTTTCTCTTGATCCTAACATTGTATTTCCATTAACCACCACTGACGCTGAACTTGTGAGCATAATTTTAACCACCAATTAAACCCTGAAAGATGATCTGCAATCTTTTTGCTTGTCCGTTTTTTTTTTTTTTTTTATCACCTCTAACTGCAATGTAACTAAATGATGTTTTCTACAATAATAACAAAAACATCAATCACTTTTTTGAGGTGCACACTATCATCTGGAAAGGTCTCGGTAGGTTCCCTGCTCTAATAGAAACAAGCCTCTAATAAAGTGCCTGAGTTCAGACACTTCAAATTAATCTGCCTCTTACTAAAGCTTTGGCAGGAGCAGGTACATTTTCACTCAGATCGAATCTCCAACATGCCATCAAACATAGCTCATCCAATTTAAAAAGTATCAGGACAAAAAAAAAAGAAAAATAAACTGTCAGGTTTAGAAGAAACAGTCTGGTTTAGCTCAAGCAGAGCACTTTCTCACTTTCAGAGGAGCCTTAAGCTCCATGTCAGGTTGGCAGGTGTGAGCACTAACTCAATTAGCGCGAGTCACAGGGCATCTGTTACATCAGCCCACCACATTGACATGCTTACCCAGAGAACATGAGCCACATCCACTAACTTTCCAACAACTCGGCAAGCCAACCACATGGAGTTCACGCTTTTCTACACTGATCAAGAGGGGATTCCTTGAGAGACCAAATAAAACCATAACAGACTCAGAACTGTCTTCCTGGAGAAAATACCTACAGACCAGCAATGTTTAGTTTGGCGTTCCCTGAGGAGGTTAAGTAACCTTGTCTTTTGAAGACTATTTGTGATTTAAATCCCTTCTGAATCCAGTATGTCTGTTTTTCTTGCACGAACCTCTGTAAATATTAGAGTTGTTTGTCTAACTCAAGCCATCCTATGAGAAATCTAATCCCACCCAGACAGGAATAACTGTATATTGTGGATATTTTCAGAATGCTTCTCATTTCTTTTGACCGCTGGATACCGTAGCTAAAGCTAATTTCACATTGTGCATAAATCTGCCTTATGCCCCTTCATTATGGATTTCAGCTGTGTCACAGGAATAAATTACATTTATTCCTATCCAATCAGCTATTGAAATATAAAATAGAAAACAGTTATTTTAAATTGTAATAATTTTTTACAATATTACTTTTTTTTTAAACTGTATTTTTTTTTCAAATCAAATCAATGCAGCCTTGGTGAGTATAAGAGTCTCCATCAAAAATGTTTTTCAATGGGTTTCATCAAGTGAACATCTACAGGACATGACCTCCCACAATACCCACATCCAAAAGAAAGACACCCCACAGTAGACTTGGGAGATATTGCCAAAAAAAAAAAAAAAAAAAAAAAAATAAAAAATAAAAAAAAAAAAAAAAAATCACATACATTTTTTCCCATATTATATGATATCAATATTTATCACGATTCATGATATTAATTTACCTACCATACAATTCTTATCACTCAACGTCTGTGTATTCATGCACCGATTTGGATGGGATTAACACCTCTATGTTTATTATAGAGGTTTGAGTGTGCGTTTTCTAGACGCGGGAGTTACAGAAGGTCATGTGTCTTATTTATTAATATAATTTTAAATGTATTATAAAAAAAAAACTTAAGTAAACTTCACAAGTTTATTTCAGTGGCTGTTTATAATAAACTTGAATAAGTGAGCAGAGAAATCTAGACCAGTAACTTGGGGTGTGTCTCAATCAGCTCCCTGGCTCCCGAGCTTGTGAATCAGTATATCGTGTTCACGAATCGGGGCACTGGTAAGGACAGTAAAGATGCTGGCTACATATCGGGATACTGCTGACTATTTTCAGCGACATGTGAGGTGTTACATGTGCTTGTAGCTTGACTGGTTACTCTTTCCTTTTGTAATGATTTGTCTGCCCTCTACGGGTTGAAAATGTTTGTTACTGGTGTCTTATGAGCAGATTTCCTAGACCTGCATGAGAGTGAACATAAGGGGCCTTGTTGAAAAATCTATGTAGCGAGTTGGCTCAAAGGGGAAATACTATTAATTATTCATAACTCATGATTAATTATGAATATTTGAATCAGTTAATGAGATTAACTTGATGTAGCTACATTAACATTACAATCAATCAATCAGTTCATCCTGTGAACACTCAGTATTGATTATTAATTAATTCTAAGAGAAGGGTAATTTTCACGGCCACAGAAAAATATTTCTTCCTTAGCATTTACAGCGCTTAGAACGTACAACAAAATCGATCATTTAAGTGACAATTTGTTTGCAGGCAGGAGTCAGAATCAGATATGTATTGTGCACAATTTAACTAAATCACAAACATAAACTAAATTAACAGAAACGCATACATACAAATCACACATACATGGGTAAGATGGAAAGTGACCCAATAAAAAACGGATCGGAACAGAGTGAAACTATGAAAAACACCTGGGAGAACCATCAGTGACTACATGCTCCTTTGTCTGAACAAAGGGTTTAACAGCTTTAACTAACTACACAGCTATTTTGTATATTGTGCATTACTTGCATTTGCCTGAGCGGCTGAAGAGCGTCCAATGTACAGTCACAGGAGAAAGTCTTGATAGTTCGGTCCGATGGTGTTGAAGTTGCAATCGATTTCTTCTGTGTTGACTGAATAAGATATGATGAACTTGCGCGGTTATTTCAACTTTTGTACAGCTGGATTTTGTACAGCTGGATTGGTTGCAGATGAAGAAACTATTGAAGATTCTTGCAATACTACTGTGCTGCGTAGCTATCGACACATATATATGATAATTTCAATCTTCAAAGTGCAAATTTATAGGAGACCAAGCATGGTATAGGTGAGGTTACATTGACTGTTGGTTTTATGTGTTTAAAGTGTTGGTTGAAAGTGTTTAAGAGCTATGGGTCTCCCTATGACCCTTGTTTTTCACATTCTTTCAAGCCATAAACAAGGTCTTATCTGATGGCAGCCCTGGTAACTGAGACCTTTCCTGCCCCTTTTGGGGGAAGGTTTCTTGCTAAGCATAAAGCATTGAAAGCATATTTTGTTAAATGTAACAAGTAATTATGTGCCTGATTTGTTTCATTGTTGTTATATCTGGTAGCAGGAATTTGGCTGCGGTCCCGTTTCAAAAAAAAATTCCCCTACTGGAACAAGTCTTGACCCTCTGTTGTGTCATGGCTGTGACCGTAAAGGCTGATTTATACTTTTGCGTCGGACCTGCGCCGTAGCCTACACACCGATTTTCATTTATACTTCTGTGTCCTTGTCCGTGTTGACATGCAGTTACACATGCAGAGGGAGCATGTGTACCCCTGAGGGAGGGGATCTGGCAGACCAATCACAGTGTTTGCAGTCCAAAGCGTCTACAGTCTATGGATAAAAAATTATAAAAAAAAAAAAAAAAAAAAAAAAAAAAAAAAAAAAAGTACATCTGTGAAACAAATTTCTATAACAACCACCTGGAAAACTAGTCCTGTCCGAATAGGCCATTTATTATTTTATTTTATTTATTTATTTATTTTTTAACGAAAGATGAAATGAAAAATAAGCTTGTGAAGAGACTCTCAAAGCAGCTCTGGAGCTGAAGTTCATGTCCTAATATATTGAGCTGAAAACACTGAGCACCACACGTGTGAGTTAGTGTATAAGACTACAGTAACTGCACCATTTATTCATACAGAGACACGGGGGGGTACTACTCACAGCAACTCTGGTACTACTCACACTGCTAGGACTGGTAAAAAACCAACAATGAGCACGCCCAGGTAAACAAGGGGAAAGGCTGCTCAAACATGGCACACCGACAGGCATAACAAGACATGAGTTGGGGCAGATCAGTCCCCCCAGGTAAGAGGCGGATCAGCCAGAGAGCTTGTGTTTGGCTTCAGAGCTCATGGCCAGGGTGAGCTCTTTGAGTCATGAGCGAAAGCAGATGGGAAGCAGGTTCAATAAGCAAGATTCATCATTCATGTATAACCGTGACTGCTTTTTTTGGACTTACCAAGACTGATTTTCAGTTTAGGCAAATACAGATGGAGCATTACATAAAGCTTCTGGAATGATGCCGTAACTAACTTAACGTTAGAAAGTATAATGACTGTGCACAAACAGAACACGTCACAGTAAATGCTGCTCCACATAAACATCCATGAATCCAGTTTAGGTCATTTAGTTTGCTTATAATAAAGCAATAAGCCCTAAGAAGCCATTGTTTACAGAGATTTTAGAACAACTAAGGGCCGTTGTTAAGTATGAGGACTGGAACCATCCATTTTATGATGTTCATTTGGGAACGCAACATGAGCCAAACATCTTCCCAACATGTAAGGAGAAATGCTTATAAACCGGCTGTTTTCAACAAATAACATTTTTCCACCAATATAAAAGCTAATAAAATCTATGAATATTAGTTGTACTGTAAAATACATAAATATTAATAATATATTTTTCCAAGTACTCTTACAGTGAAATATCACAATATTAATATTTCTTATTTTGTTTAATATTATTTAGAACAAATATTTTGGTCAAACTGTGCAGCCATACAAAAAGTACAGCAAAAATGGGGCTGAAAAAAATAATGCCCCAAATTGTGCAGCTTTAGCAAGCAACAATGAAAAACTCCTGAAAATGTCTAGGTTGGGTGAAAAGTTGAGGTGCAAAGAAGGTCCTAGATTACATAGAAAAATGCATCTTAATTTGATGAGACCATTCAAACCAATTAATATTTTTAGAAATAATGACTAATTAAACAAATGACGTGCATTATGCTGATGTTCAACTTCACATTTATATATTATCAGGCATCAGTTCCTTTTAACACTGATTTCACTGATAAATAAATGTAGTCACAAAGATATCAAAAATGAAAAATAATTTCTGTACATCAGCTATCGGACATAAAAAAAAAAAAATAATGATAACGTAAATGGTAATAAAAACATATGAATGCATTTCTTAAAAAAAAAAAAAAAAAAAAAAAAATACTCCCCATTCCATTCCATGCATTTAATTAGGTGAAGGGCTAATGCTAATTATTTCAATTTGACATCCAAGACAATACCTCATGACTGCAGGGTCAAATAGCTGTTGTATGTGTATGTGTGTGTGAATGTCAAGCTAAATGGAAGGGTCATGTTGATAACAGTGCAGAGAACGTGAACATGCCTGTATGCAAGCATGAATGCCCATTTATTACCATCACGCTTGTCTGATGGGGAAAATGGAGCATGGAATATGATTGTGTCATCTGAGCACTTACTAAACATGATAGATAAACACAACTAACACTATAATGCATCTAAGATGCAGACACCAAGCTAAATATATACCGTCATTATGAGATATGCCATATTTACAAAGCATCACATTAAATAGCACAACCATGACAGCTGAAGATGAACCACATGGATACCATAGACATAATAAATACATAGATGCCCTATTGGCCGTTTTAGAACGTTGCTGCAATACGTCAACGCGTCCGCCATATTGCTGTGGGCAAGACTGCGCTGTAAACAAATGCAACTAAACGGGTGAGCTGTGGTTTTTCTGGATAAAAACAAAAATAACATTTATATTAATCAACCGATTTCAGTGGTTTATGGTGTACAAAAAGTTCCATCTCTAGTTCTTTAAAATCTCGATAGTTAGACTTATAAAATATTTATTTTAATAAGGAATTGTCAAAGGCTTGTAATGTATTTGGCTTTTTATACTTGAATAAGAATTGTGAAGACGCTCATAATGAGATATAATTACATTTTCACATTAAATGAAATAAACGTTTCTTATTGTGGAAAAAGCATTTTCTGTCTTTAACCGATTTTAACTTTTTTTGTGCTTAGAACTGACCGCCATTGAGAAAATGAAACAAATCGGCAAATACAAAAATCACACTGGAAGGCTGCCTTCTGTAATTTTATAGCACTAAAATTATAAATATTTACAGATACTCCAAATATACAATAACAAAGATAACTGATGAATCTTTTATACATATGATATGGTGCAACTACAGTGCAATGCAAATAGTAAATATAAGATAAAGTGAGAAGTAATAGTAAATTAATAATAATAGTAATAAAAAAAAGAGTCAATGAAATAAACAGTATACCTTGCATTTTCCAACATGACAATGCCAGACCACATACTGCATCAATTACAACATCATGACTGTGTAGAAGAAGGATCCGGGTACTGAAATGGCCAGCCGCAGTCCAGATCTTTCACCCATAGAAAACATTTGGTGCATCATAAAGAGGAAGATGCGACAAAGAAGACCTAAGACAGTTGAGCAACTAGAAGCCTGTATTAGACAAGAATGGGCCAACATTCCTATTCCTAAACTTGAGCAACTTGTCTCCTCAGTCCCCAGACGTTTGCAGACTGTTATAAAAGAAGAGGGGATGCCACACAGTGGGAAACATGGCCTTGTCCCAACTTTGAGATGTGTTGATGCCATGACATTTAAAAAATCAACTTATTTTTCCCTTAAAATTATACATTTTCTCAGTTTAAACATTTGATATGTCATCTATGTTGCATTCTGAATAAAATATTGAAATTTGAAACTTCCACATCATTGCATTCTGTTTTTATTCACAATTTGTGCAGTGTCCCAACTTTTTTGGAATCGGGTTTGTAATAAGCTAAAACTATAATATAAATCATGTCAACTTTCACAGCGAAGTTAACTAGCGATATCGCTAGCTATTTTAGTATGACTGACTCCGATGGCCAGCTAACGTCAATATCACTAATTATATAATGATCAAATACAACCAGAAACAAATGTTCAGTCTTACTTGCGAAAGGTAATTCCCCGAGACATGTTTCGAATTGTGCAGCGATTTGTACAGCCACAAGAAGCAGGCATTTTTCCCCAATTCCATTTATTAGAATAATGGGAAAGTTGCCCTCCGCAACATGGCATCTCCGTTGACGTGCGATCCAGCGGCCAATAGGGCGTCTATGTATTTATTATGTCTATGATGGATACCATGAACACTGAAAAAAGTGGTTGATCATGTGGTCACATCCCGCAGCAGACAGAATCCCATTACCTGTGTATCTAGTCTAGCGATTTTTGACTACAATTTGAGGAATAGGCAAAAGCTCAGACTAGACAGATCAAATGTTTAGAAATTAAATCAGCAGAAATAAAAGTAAAAATAAAAACTAATTATATTTTTAACAATAATATTAATACAATTAACAACAAATAATAGTAATAATAAAAAAATCTACTACATTCTGTATCGTTTGTGCTGCAAGCATCAGAATGGCTCCTAAAACAATGCTATCCACTGCATTCTCTCTGGCCCGGCTTACACCTAGTGTTTAAGGGTTTGTTACTAGGGTTGGGTATTGTTTGAATTTTAATGATTCTGAATCTGATTTTTAATAGATTCCTCATTTCGATTCCAATAAGGTGAAAAACACAAATAAACTTAGATATTCTCATTTATTCTAAGTCTTATTGCAAAACATTTCCTTGTAGCTGAATACCATGATCAAAAATGAACAGGCTAAAGAACTTTTTGCGTATGGTTTAAAAATACCATATAGCAAAAACAACTAGACTAACTAATACAGATTTCAAGGATTATTAAAGACAAGTAAACACTCAGTAATTAAAAAAGAACAAATAAACAAATAAACGCAACTAAAAGATACGATTGAGACAGTGTTTTAAGATTTTCAGGTATTCAGGTACAGAAACTAATCAAATGTAAAATAACACTGCATTTTATAAATAAAATATACATTACGAATATAGGTTTTAAAAAAGTGATTCAGTCAAGAACAATAAGTGACTTATCTCTGTTTTGTTGCTTGATCAACGTTACTATAGAAGTGGCAGCAAGGATTTTAGGCTGCTGTCACTTTAAGAGCTGCATGGATCCAATATACTGTTACACATGCGTTTTCTCAACTGTTTACATTCCTTTAAGACATGACCGACCAACAGCACGTGGGTCTTCTTGCACTTGAATGGTTTAAAGTCATATTAAAACGCACACAAAGTAATCAATAAGAGGATTCTAAATTTGAATTTTATAACAAGTATCCGATTCCCAACTGTAGTTGTAACTGTATAAGATTTTCACGGTATGGTAATGTCTCATAAATATCATGGTTTCACAGTATACGTTACTAAACAATACATTTTTATTATCAGTTAAAATTAAATTTTTGGTGAAGGTTGAACAAATGCTTTATTATTGAATTGAAATCATTTCAACCATATAACCATAAATTGTTCGTTCAATCCTTGTGTACGGTCTATCAGGCTAAAGTTAGCATTTACCCAGATCTCCTACAGCACCTTTAATGCATTTCCTCCTTTTGCAGCCACTTTGCGTCCATATTTTTTGCAAATTGGATATTAGAGATAACAGACTCTGTGTCTCTAACATCCGTCTCTTTTCTCCACTGTATGTGTGTGGGTAAAGAAAATTGAGAGTCTAAGCTCTCAAATGGAAAGAAGTTGCGCATCCACAGGTGAGATTCTCAGTCTGGTTTAATTTTTTTTTATCCACACCGTGGATAAGCAAACGTACATGATGTACCGTCATAACACTATACCACTACAACCCTACTGGTATTAAGATGCATTTTGGGCCCCGTTTACACCTGGTATTAAGAGGTTTTGGTCAATCGGATCAAAAGTAGATGAGGGAGACACACCCATTTACACCTGGTGTTTTAATTAGTTTCTTTTGTCCACTTTCAACCACTTCTGTCCCAATTTCTTCGATGGGAGGGTCTATGGGCTTTTTTTTCAGATCTTTCGATCTAATGACAAAAATATGCTTGTGCAATTTACATGTGAACATGCCCGACGACAACGAAAAAAAAAAACCATGCGGATAGCAGCAGCTTTTGTTTCTGCTCTGACAGCCGCAAGACATGTAGTGCATGTTAGAAATAGAATAGAAATAGAAAGGAATGGTGAGAGAACATTGTGCACGTTTTCCATCTTCAAACCAAACTTGAGTCTCCGGCCGAGTTTAAATCCCGCCTGACTAGCGCGCTTCCCATAATGTTTACGCGTTAGGTCAGTAGGCAGAAAGCAGGTGGTCTTTTGTGGCTGTTCGAACACATGAGCGCTTACACTACGAAAGCAATCTACCTCTGGAAGTGGTCAAAAGGGGACAAGCTCAAAACGTTTTAGACCCCATTTACAATGTATTAACCTGTATTTAGCAGGGCTCTAGTCTGCAATAAAAATGTATCATTTTTTGATAATGTGGGAGTTAAAATTTCACACGGTCGCATTGGTGCAAGTGCATAATTCTGGTTGTTTTGGTACCTGGCTGGCACATGTACTCTGTTAACCCTTTGATCACACCGGTCTGATCAGCCTTAGCTGGTCCCTGGAGTGCACAATCACATGATCAACTGCTAAAATGTGCTTTCAAAAGTACTAGCAAAACAATTATAGTTTGTAAAATACCCACTGATGTCTATGGAAGGCAATAACAATCCATTCAAATATAAATTGACAAGATTTAAGTAACTATAAAGTTTACTCTATTCTACTACCACTTCACCGGCCACTTACTTTCATGCATTTCGGGAGAAGTGGATAAATTGACGTGCTGTAAATCCGACAGATCCGATTGTCTGAACTGTGGCACAAGCGAACATGGTGGCGCCAATCACGCATTATAGATCAACTAACATGATCATTAGAGAGTTCTCAAAAACAAAACGCATTCACTTACATGTATTTGAGAATCAGAACAGCAGGTAGTTAATGACAACCAACACGTTTGTGAATATTCTGAATGAAGAAGGAAAAACGGAATAAAAAGCAATACATTTGCCAAACAGCGCTATTGTGGCTACGGAGTATCATGATGTGTCGACATGGAAATAACACTTTAATAATAAAATAACACCCATGGCAATAATAATTTTGTTATACACCGATCAGGCATAACATTATGACACTGATTATCTCTTCATCACCTGTTAGTGGGTGGGATATATTAGGCAGCAAGTGAACATTTTATCTCCAAAGTTGATGTGTTAGAAGCAGAAAAAAATGGGCAAGCGTAAGGATTTGAGCGAGTTTGACAAGGGCCAAATTGTGATGGCTACACGACTGGGTCAGACTGGGTCTCCAAATCTGCAGCTCTTGTGGGGTGTTCCCAGTCTGCAGTGGTCAGTATCTATCAAAAGTGGTCCAAGGAAGGAACAGTGGTGAACCGGCGACAGGGTCATGGGTGGCCAAGGCTCATTGATTCATGTTGGGAGCGAAGGCTGGCCCATGTGGTCCGATCAAACAGACGAGCTACTGTAGCTCAAATTGCTCGAGAAGTTAATGCTGGCTCTGATCAAAGGGTGTCAGAATACACCATTTGTTGTGTATGAGGCTGCATAGCTGCAGACCAGTCAGGTAGAAAGGTGTCAGAATGACCTCCAAATTCCCCAGATCTCAATCCAGTCGAGCATCTGTGGGATGTGCTGAACAAACAAGTCCGATCCATGAAAACCAAACCTCGCAACTTACAGGACTTAAAGGATCTCCTGCTAACATCTTGGTGCCAGATACCACAGCACACCTTCAGGGGTCTAGCGGAATCAATCCCTCGACGGGTCAGGGCTGTTTTGGCAGCAAAACCGGGACCAACATAATATTATTTTTAATTTTTTTATAATAATATTATTTAGGTCATAATGTTATGCCTGATCGGTGTATATGATAATATTTTAGTAATGTTATCTTTTAAATTCATGCTTGTTGGAAAGAATGTTCATATTAAAATATTTAGCAAATATGAAGCTTTTAGTCACTGTCAATCTTTACATCAGTGCAAACAAACCAGTATATACAAATTAAGAGAACAATTCAACAACATGTAAGGTCATTATGATCAATATAAAAAAATGGTGCGACCAAATTGTAAGTCGGTGAGACCAACTGAGAAAGTTTAGTCGCACCAGTGTGACAAGTGGGAAGTCTACAGCCCTGTTTAGCGTCGCCAACTTGTGATCCGATCAACCAAAATGCAACTTAACACCAGGTGTAAAAAGGGCCTCTGTCTCTCACTCGCAAATACACATACATTCAGTACGTCTGACTGCACTTCAACTCTACCTCTGAGACGACCGTGGCATAAAAATGAAAACATACACAATTAAAATTTCATCAGCTCAGCAGGTTTATTTCCTAGTGTGCTTAAGAGGCTCTGTTCAATCCAGCCGATAACATTTCGAGATGGTCCTCAATCACACTAATGCCTCGCTGAGACAGTCACGTGACGCCACGTAAAATGTGCCGTAATGAAAGCTTGAGTGACCACAAATAAGAAAACAAACACACAATCTGCATTTAATTCAAATGTTTCCATCACTGCGAGACAAAGGATTGTATTGCAAAAAGTGTGGGGAAAAAAGCAATGATATTAAAGCTCTGGCTGCACAGAAAATCAGCTTTAACATTACGATAACTCATCTTATGTTGCTCAGGGAAAAAGTCATGCGACTATCAAACCACGTTACAATGAAACTTCATTATCAAAGATACAATCTTTTTCTTTTTTTTGGAAGTTGCATGCCAACCTCAGTTTGTTTGATTCGCATGGTCTTCTTTTTTTATTTAGACAAGAATTTAAACCCAGCAAGCAGCGCATCAGTAAGCCATGGCTTGGTTCTTAAGACAGAGAGTACAAGCAGCGGCTCAATGGTGAAAGCAAAAACAACACATAGTGGCCCCTGTAACAACAAAGAAGCAGAAAGCGCTTTCTTTCACCGAAGTTCACTTAAACTCTCAATGAATTGTGGTCCACAGCTGAAGAAAGAAACGGAGAGCCACACAGAAAGCTGTGTGGCTACAACCATCTCAGGCAGAAAAGAAAAGCCTTCTATAATTTTGGAAGTATTGCTAGAGGAAAAAAAGAAGATAAAAAACATCAATCACAGAATGTGATTTTCATAGAAATCAGTGAAGGGAGTGTCTGTTTTTGTGTAGGAGTGCTGGGGTTCTTTGCCTTGCGGTTGACATACACTTTTCCGAAATGATCTTGGAAAGTTTTTGAATTTTAAACCAAATTAAAAGAAACATTCCCAAAGCTTTCAGGCTCTAAATCGCTGTTCGCTGCTATGGATCGGGGTATGAAAAAGCTTTCAGAGGTCACAGGGTCTTTAACAACAGCACAGACAATCTGTGAATAGTCTGTTTGCACAGCTCACACTTACATGTTTGCTTGGCCTGAATAGTGCATTTAAAGCTTTATCCTTCTGCCATGAAATAGGCATGAAACACCTAGTAGTAAGCAGCTTTCCAATTACAATGTGCACCATGGTAAGATTAACAATATTTAGGGATGCAACTAACAATTATTTTGATGATTAGTTGGCCGATTATTTCTTCAATTAATCAGATTTTTTAAAATGTATCTATATTTTATTGACAAAACACACTATTCCACATCCTGGCCAATGCTGTCCTTCAACCAAACATGCCAATTGAATGCTATGAAAACATATACAGTGAATACATCTATATGCTATAAGCAAAAGAGCTATGTGCAAAAGGACAGTTTAAATCCCTACATTAAAAATAAAGATAATAAAGAAAAACAAACTCATAAAAGGGATGTTCTCATTCAAACTTAGTAGGGCTGGTCCGAATATAATTTGAGTGTCGAAGCTTCAGCAGTAGTCAACGGAGGGAGGGGGGCTGAACATATTCTTCTCTCTAATAAAGGCAGGAATCTCGAGAAGCAGAGCGCCTCACACGGACAGGGCTTATATGCTCCGAGAACGGACACTGCACTAGTGATACAAAACACACAGGTCTGTTACGTCCCAGTACAAATGTCCTATATAAGTAACTAGATTTAGAATTTTTTTATAGTAATAAAATAATTTAGTTCAGTTAGAGAACAGACACTGCAAATAAAAACTGAACGTGTCTGCCGAAGGTCTCAATGCAAAATGTAAAAGCGCCTATTTAAGTGAGTTTGTCTTTGTATTGTTTTGTTGTGTTTTTCCATTTAATAATAATAATAATAATAATAATAATAATAATAATAATAATAATAATAATAATAATAATAATAATAGGCTACTGAACCCACCCTTCAAGAAACCCGCCCCCGAATTGGCGCCAATTCGAACCGAAAGTATGGTCACGGCCGCACTGTCATTCGTTCACGGCCACACAGTGCGCACGCACTGCAATGTGATGGTGAGGGAAAATTCTCACAGTGACATCCATAATGGATAAAAAGGTGAATACATTTTGATTCTATTATTCTATTTTCCACAATGTCAAAGGAACACAGCTTAACCCAAAATGCAATCTCAGGCATGCGCTTCTTCCATATAAGCTCATGCAGTTGTGCGCTCTAGACAGAATACTCAGTTGCAGGTAACACTTAGGCTAAGAAGCAAATATGTTTATTACCGTATATACCTGAATATAAGACTAGGTTTGTGTCCTAAAAATAGGCTGAAAAATGGGGAGGGGGGGTCATCTTATATTCGCGATATAAACAAAATCATGGGGGAAAGGGAGAAAGCAGGGGGAAACCGTAGAGGGCGCCAACACGATAGGCTACGTAATTAGTGACAGTGTTATGAATTAAATAAACAGTAAAGTGCCGCCATGGAGAAGTCAAGAGATCATTTTGAGAAAAGCTTCAAAAGTTGGTCAAATAAACCAACACGTTGAAACAGTTATGACACCAACTTTAAACTTATGGTCGTGAATGAGGCAGAATCATCTAGTAATTGCAAAGCTGCCAAAAAATTTCACAGTCACAGAATGCAATGTTCGGAGGTGACGAGCACCTTTTTTCCCAAAAAGAAGTCTGGAAAATGGGGGTCATCTTATATTCGGGTATATACGGTAAGTATAATGAGGTTGGGTTTCTATTCAACTGTCCATCCTATTAAAACAGCTAGGCTAGAAGATAATTGTAAAAAGAAGAGGATTGTATTTTATGGTGCCAGATTGTATGGTGTAAACATATACAAGTGCGAATGAGAACCATTTGGAGGGGGATGGCAGGTGTGCGAAGTATCTCTAGGATCTAGTATACTAGTATCTCATTTTGAAGAATATTACTGAATATAAAAATGCAGTAACCAGCTAAATTAACCCTTCCATTGTTGTTCAGTCGTTGTACAAGTAGGATGAGTAGTTGAACAGTTCCCAAAAAAAACAAAAAAAGACAGGGCAAATCAACTTGTGAAATATTATTATGGTACATAATGCACCAAAATGCAAATGTCATCAGTTTGCCTAAATTAGAACATGTTTGTACACATGGTAGACAGCAGGTGTAAATTTATTTTGTAAAAACTAACATTTTCAAAATACGAACATTTTCGTGAATCCGAAAATTTACGTCAGATCACCTTTATGAACGATTTACACAAAAAAATTGTTACGCTCATGTTTCATGAATGAGGCCCATTCACTCTGAACAAAGAAACCTGTTACTGTCATTTCTTTATCCTGTAAATGGAAGAAACATCTTACATATTCAATTATACACTATTATCCTTTGTAGTTAACACCCTCATAAAATACTTGAATTACATGTTGACTTTTAAACCTAAAATTTAACATCCAACAACAGATACTTCAGCAAAATTAATATTTTTGTGCTAAATATTAATTGTCTCCCTCTCTAATGTGTCCTGTCTAGACTGTCAGGATGAGCCTTCACGCAAAATGGAAATACATGCATGAATTTGTAACACTTACAAATAAGGATATAACCGTAAAATGAAAGTCTTGCGCTGAGGAAACACACACATTAAACAGCACCTGGCAGGACGCCGTGTTAAACATTACGCTAATGCGTTCGCTTGAGGCTTAAAATAAAGAATTCTCATGTTTTGGGCAGCTTGGCTCACACACACCTTTCAAGCAGCAGCTCAGTCGGCAGACAGGACTAATCGATTCATTATCGATTAATATTGATTAGTTGTAGCAGCCCTAATAAAATATTAAAGGGGTAGTTGATTATGATCTCTCTTTTAACTTTAGTTAGTGGTGTAATGTTGCTGTTTGAGCATAAACAACATCTGCAAAGTTACGACGCTCAAAGTTCAAAGCAAAGGGAGATTTTATTTTAAAGAAATCACTTTTTAAGACAACAAATGGCTGGTAGGGACTACACAAGCTTCCTCCCGGGTTAGTGACATCACTAACCCTGAAATTTACATAAACCCTGCCCCCGGCAACACGCAACAAAGGGGGTGAGAATTGAGAATTTATAGATCATCATGATGTCATATGCTAATCAATGACTTACAAATCAGCTACATAAATTAATCAACTAACCATTCAGGAACATCTTGTTGCATTCTACATGTCACTTCTTGAGTCTCTCCATCATTGTCCGACTCCAGTTTGGACATTGCCTGACGTTTCATTGCCTGTCTGCATGAGGTTATCAGAGCTGCTAACACAAGCTCTTGAAGCTCCACCCAGTGAGCAGCAGCTCATTTGCATTTAAAGGGACACACAAAAACTGCAAGTCTGCTCACCCTCAAAAAGTGATAATTTTAATATGAAAAAAAAAAACTATCTGTGGAGTATTTTGAGCTAAAACTTCACATACACACTCTGTGGACATCAGAGCCTTATTTTACATCTTGTAAAAAGAGGCAATCAGCCACCTCTTTAACAGAGCAGAAATCTCAAAGAACCCTTTTTCATAATCTTTCACTGAATTTTTTTTGCTGCCACATAGATACTGTTCAGTTTGTTTTCCGAATAAAGTGTCACAGTGAAGAGGTTATACCACCTTTAAACAAACACAAAAACACATGGTGAGGTTAAGGAGATCTCACCTGTGCCGATGCTCGTCATGAGCTCCCACGCCATGTATGACCTGTCTGCTGCTGTGCCTCGCCTCCTTCTCTGACTCGATGTGCGGTATCAACACGTCCTCTAAGCCAAAGTCAAAGCGCTTGTGTTTGGAATTGTCCGGGAGGAAGAAAAACGCTCCAAAGCATAAGGTGATGAAGGCACTGAGGATGAGGAGGAGGATGAACTTCTCGGAGAGCCTTAAGGTGGCTCTGTGATGGGGGAATGAGGAGGCACCTGGCGAGAGGGTAGGTATCCTACGTCCCGAGAGTGGCAATAGAGCCGGCGTGGTCATATTTTGATGATGAACTGGAATATGGTGGGATAAGTGTCAAGGTTGTTTTTGTGTAAGCCACACTATTATCTCATTGCGGTAAAGGGGAGCTTTGCTGTTTAATGTCTTTTTATCATAGAAAAGGAGTTGTCCTGTAGATCACAACTGATTCCACTTGCTCTGAAATCAAAGAAAGACATTTTCAGATACTGACTATCATAAGGCATTAAACAGAAGCTTGCCATAAAAATGAACTTCAGTTTCCATGGCGATTATGTTAAGCAGCAGAAAGGTTGTGGTCTAAATTTTATTAAACAACAGGTATCTCCAGCCATCCGATTCCTCGGTTCTAGACTAGTAGTCCCTTTAGTACTGATTACAAGTAATTTGGTCTATTATTTCTACAAATATAAATATATATATATATATGCCCTTCAAGTGGAGTCAGAAATATCATAATTAGGAGTTACGAGCATATGAATGACAGAGCAGAGTTGTATTTACAAGTGGGGAACTCAGAAATCTAGATGATACACAAGTTGTGAATGTTGAAACATGGCAGAGACACTATAGCAAATTGTGTCAAATCACTCAACGTTTATGGTCTGCCTCACATTTAGTTGTACAAGACAGTGATAGTTATTTGGGTTTTGGGTATTGACGTCATAACGAACGGCTGTTTTGGTGCAAGTTTCCCATACGCACTTGAAGATGGCATAAGATACTGCAGAAATAGTGGTACGCTAAATATTAGTGTAGTATTTTGACACCGCCTTGCATACTGACTACGTACAACATTTGGTTTGAAACTTACTTCAACACTGCTAAAAAATTTATGTTCTTTATAGTACAAATATGGGTAGTATGAATAAAATTCAAACTTAGTATATCCGCCATGTTGTCATGTGACCTACAAATGTCAGTTGTATCACTTCAACGCCTCTCTCATGGCTTCATGGGATAGTAAAGTGTTCATCAGATGTGAATCTCACTAAAGCAGGTAGTAGGTCATTCTGATAATAAATTTAGTTTTATGAATTCTGACATACCGCTCATCTCAAATACTGTTTTTCACCTACCATATATTAGGGAAGCAGACTGATTTGAAAGCAGGGAGAGGCTTTCTGTGCCAAGAGGGGAAATCTGTGTCGCTCCAATCCACACAAATACGCTGATCTAGGCCAGCTTTTAGTCTGTTTTGCTTGGTGACAGGCAAAGCCTGGTGTTTTGCCTTATTTTGGTACCGTTTTTTTTGTTAGTGGAAAAGAAATATGCCAACTATATGAATTACTCTATATTACACACCCAATTGTGAGGTTTTACTGAATAAGAGCAATGTTGTGAATGTGATCACCTGCAGTGCTGTGTAACACTCTAGCTTGTTACATTGCATAATTGTAAGGATTACAAAAAAAAAAATCTTAACCCACTTATCAAGACTTTATTTCTACTATCACACAACCCATTAATTACATGGGTCAAAACTCAAAAGGTCTACATTTAAAGACACACATTCATCATGAGGACGCAAGCATACAGTATGGTACTGAACTGCTTTGGATATTGTTTATTTAATGGTCTTTTTAGCTTCACAATTCACGTCAAACAGTCGAGACTACAAAACCAGCAAAGGCGAGTAGCCATTCAAATGGGGTCAAAACAACAATCATCTGAATGAACATGCGCCAGATATATAACATTCGGCATATAGACAGACACGCTTCGAGCATGACAGTGTGTGACACCTGTACAAGTGCTTGTGCTTGATTACAGCGCCAAATCAATCGATCTCAAAAACGCCGGTCTTAGCTTTAACATCAGCCAGTATTTTTCTTACAGATATAACGTATGGATTAAACAAATGTGTGCACATACCGTGAGGGTCTTTTTATCATTCTGAGCCATGATCCTCGCTTTGATCCAAACGCTTCTCGGTGTCAGGCGGGTTGGGTCTAGTCGAGTCGTTATCTTCACGCTAAACGGCGAGTCCGCCCTCGCCGCCCGTTAGGCGTAACGTGATTTATCTTAAACTAGCAATACAGCAATGGGTTATCGATAGCGAGGCACGAAAAAGCAGTTTGACAAGACAAAATAGTATCGCAACCTAGGTAAACATAAAGAAAACTAGCCGCCTGAAAAGCGAGCACAATGTTACAGCACTAAGAGCTTTCGTTGTGCGTGTTAACGATAAAAGTTCCAGTCTCATCATGCGCTTACAACGGTATATATCGCGGACGGTGTTTCAACACAGGCCCGATCCTCTTGATGCCGTGGCAGCGTCTCTGAAACGGAGAGCGACATCAAAAGCCGATACAATAATGAAAGTAAACCACGGGTGTATCGCAACCGCTGAGTGATCCTCTCTACATAATGCCCTATTTTTAATAAAAGATCAAGCCGGCCTGCGCTGGACGTGTGCTGCGCCTTTTTCCTCCAGTAAAGGCATTCAGCTGGCAGCCGTGTAGCTGTAGAGGACTGATCCCGTCCTGCAGCTGCTGCATCACCTTGTCGGTGCCTCGGGATAAATCGGCGTCATAGACCGTAAATCCACAATTAACGCCTGAAAGTTGCCAGCTTCACGTTCATGTCCTGCTTCTATGCACCGAAACATTCGCGATTACCACCACCGCCTCCCTTATGTCTACGTTCCTTCTTTATTTCTGTAGCCGTGTGCGCCGCCAGGCTCCAATATCCAGGATGTTGTTACTGCAACAGCTACTCCTCCTCCTCTCAGTGCTCCAACATCCAGTCAGCTGCCGTTTGGTAAACCCAGGGAGCGTCGCTCAAGTACGAGTCTCTCCAAGCAACGCAGAATGGATAGTGGGAGATTGCGGGCAGTAGAGAAAAAATAGAGCATTTATTGTAGCAATTTTTCAAAGTTCCTAAAGTGGACTTGTGGTACTCTTTTTACTTGTCTACTTTATATTTGTTTTTCTGTGTTTCTGTATTCCTGTTTAAAGTTCATGTTCAATTTGTTGTTTACGAAAAATTAAATATGCACGATATGACTAGATTTCTGAACAGTTTAGTAATTTATGCAGAAAAAAACGTTAAGATAAGTATTAGTTGTATGCATATAATTATTTAAACAATTACAAATAAATTATTATTTAAAAAAATAACTATTTAATTAACAATTTTGTTAATTAACAACAGTTAATTAACATTTTCAACTCATTTGTTCCATATTCTATTTAGCGATAATGACCGACTGACTGAATATATCATTTACTTAAAGCTGCTGTCTGTTTTTTTTTTTTTTTTTTTTTTTTTGGTTAAAAATGATCCAAATTCAAATTTTGAGCAAGTAGGCCTACATAACCAGCCAGTGTTCAAAACTATCCCCTTACCTTAGCCCGATTAACAACAGTAAGCTTAATAATAATAATGTGTTAATAAAGTAATAATTTGTTATAATTTGAGTGATAGGCCTACTGGTTGATTTCCGCGGAAAATTCAAGCATGTCTTTGCATCATTACGTCACGTCTGTATGCAGAAAGAAGGAGTCCGGCTAGTAGCAGTATCGCATGTGAGGAGCGGATCGCGTGTTCCTCACAGCAGCTGGAATCATTTAATTTATCATTTTGATGGCGGATTGTAATCCAGAAAGGTCCAAACGACAATCATCTGTAGCCGCGTTTCAATTACAGATTTGCACAAAGCTTTTGCTGTAGCCTAATTTCTAAATGTCGATAAATTAAAAAAAAAACTATTGCGAAATGACACCGTTTCCATTAACCAATGTTATTTTTTTCCTCTCGTGATAAGTCATTCCAAAAATCATGACAACAGTTGGTGGCAGGTTTACATTTATCCCAGCCACCGCACTAGCCGTTTTTTTATTCGAAGGGAGCGGACACATATGAGGTGTTTCTGGGTGCTTCTCCCTCATATCTGCTTCAAGGTCTTGATAAATTGTGGCATTTCTTTGTTTAGCATCCAGTATTCCTGTAAATTCTTTTGTCTTTTAATAAAGACCTCTGTCTCATCTCCAAACATACGTTATCTTTAAAGAATTATCAACTTTTACTTGCACCAGGTGACCTATAAATGCGGGAAAAAAATGCGGGCTAAATTGACATGTTTCCATTGGGCGTATTTTCAATTCGCAATTTCAATTTGCGCAATTTGAAGGGTAATGGAAATGTGGCTAGTGACAACTGGAGATTCAGTTACAGTACATCTTCTCCCCGGAAGGTGCAGCCTCGCGCCCTTAAATGGACCAACTGCGGAGGGAGGGGGCTCAGGTGGAGGTGAAGGATAGGCAGAACGACAGGCAAACGACCCAGCAGGAGACAGTAGGGACCAGGGCGGAGCAGATTGTAGGAGAAGCCAAGGAGGAGAGTTGGAGCAGGAGGAGCAAGCTGATACCCAGACTGCAGCCAACTCCCAGGCACATGGCCCATGGTGGAGCCAATGGTGGAGGAAGGGATGATGGCTCCAGGGTGCCGACTGATGGAGGCAGAACAGGTGGATGAGGAGATCTATGTGTATCCGGAACGGCGACGAGCCAAGGCGGCACTGAGGATCCGGCGGGACATGGTGATGCCGACGGCTCTGGTGACCAAGACGCAGGCGGGGATCCAGAAGGCAACAGAGGACAACAGAGAACCAAGGTGGAGCTGGAGGGAGTGAGGAGTCCAACGGAGCCAGAGGGATGAAGGGACAAGGCGAAGCCAGAGGAGTGCAATCCCAAGGAGAAGGCAGGCCAACAAATGACCAAGGCAAAGCCGGAGAGACAAAGGAGCCCGGCATAGAGATGAGGGAGGTAGGAGCCAAGGTGGAGCTAATGGCCCGATGGGCCGAGGTGGAGTCCTGGTCGCGGAAGCTGGAGGTGAAGACCGGGGATCCACCGACCCCGATGGAGCTGTAGACTGGCAGACCCATGGCGAGCCCACATCACTGATGGTGGGCTGAGGGTGAGCTGAGGGGCTGACAGGAAGCAGCGGAGACGAGGATGGTGCATAGATGATGGGAGGAGGTGGGAGAGGGAATCTGGTGGGAGTTTTGGACTGGCTGGGAGTACAGATGTTGTGTGTGCTGCCCACACACACACAATAGCAACTCCCAGCACCGGGAGAGACACAGACAGGGGTACGATCTCTGTGATCATGATGGGACAGATGGACAGTTCAGAACAGACAGGCAGTTCATAGGATGACGGAAGACAGGTTACTTCAGAATATAAATGGATTAAGTCCATTTCCTCAGAGCACGGCTCTAGCCGGCTCATGCACCTGGTCAGACGTGTCATGAAGTTCTGATTCCATTTACTCTCCCTTTTGAGTGCCATGGGCAAAGCTTGCTGGGAAATAGAAATCCCAGCCTAGTTTCAGTTAAACTTATGTTCATCTAAATAAAAATTAAATTTTAAAAATAAACTTTATATAAGTTCTGTGAACTTGAAAGAAAAAGAAAGTGCTAAATACTTAAAGTTAATTTGACTTAACTAATTTGTTTGTAATTACTAGCAAGTTTGTCCTACTCAAACCAATTAATTATTAGGGTTTACATTTATGTTAAACTTTAGATTACACAATTTTAGGAATGATTTACATTTAATCAAATGTGTGTTTAGAGGACTTGCTTTAGAGGACGCAGTCTTGGGGTTGAATATAAAATAGTTTGCGCCCTTATACATCATGGATCCATCAAAGGACATGTTCACATTCTGCTGAGCAGCCGAAAAATGAGGCCATTTAGATCAGCCTGTGACTTAGTCCTTGAGCTGCCATAAGTGTAGTTCTTTTTTCCTTGATTTAAGGATGATATACCAGACTAACTCACAGCAAGTGACAGTGCTGTTGAAGGCTGTGGCAGAAAAAAAAATCATGCGTGAGTCATACTCAAGGCAGTGGCCAAGGGACTGGATCTGCTGTCAGTCAGTTTAAGAGGCACACATTTGACACCCTGACAGAAGTCACTGTCAGAAAGAAGGAGTTTCGCTCTGCTGAGTTTCTCAGTTTTCTGAGAATACAACACAGATCACTAGCCAAAAGTAGATTCACCTTAAACCACAGACCACATACAGCAAAAAAGACTGGATTAAGAGAAAATAATTCACCGCAAACCTCTGTGAAGGCAAAAAGAGGACGAAGATACAGGGAAAAGGAGAGGAAACAGATGATTGAAATGTGTATCTATTACTTTAAGAGCAGTAGAGGTGAGACTGAGACCATCCTCCAATGAGCCTGCATAATAAGTCAGGATGTGTTCTGAGACTTTGAACTGAGGAATGGTGAATGATGACAGTTTAAACTCAGCAAGCAAATGAATGGGATACAGCTTCAACCTTGAGAATACCAGGCAAGGGTGAGTTGATTGGCTCCACAGGACCAAAGCGGCTGTCAATTGCATATCCTGTCACCAATAAATGTAGATAAGGGTGACTGTATCTGACATTCTAGTTAATGAGGTGACACAGCACTGCCCCAAAATGCTAAAGAAAAGAAGAAGTGAGAGGGAGAAAAAAACATCTCCGTAACAGAAGTACCCATAGAGAAATCTAGGTTAAACTAATAAACAATAACAGTTACACTAAACAACATAATCACATCCGAGTCATATCAAACCAAATAACTAAAATGTTTGTTTTTGACTGGAATGAAACAATTAATCAGCATCACACAATGAAGAAAAGCAGCACAATTGTATATTTAATAGTTCATTAAAGAAGAAGTTAATATTACTTACATGTTTTTGTCCACAAATGCCAGTTACTACTCTGTCCAAAGAATATAGTTCTAAACAAAGCCAAATATAGTAAACTTTCGCAACACACAGAATGAATGATCCTTGAATGAGTCAGTGTTTTGGAACGAATTAGTTGAGTGAATGATTCAGTGACTCACTCATAAAGACGGACCTATTCGTGAATGAATTAATCACTGCATCCGAATATGCCTACTTCTATACTGTATGTAGTGTTGGGAAGGTTACTTTGGAAATGTAAAAGGTAAAAGATTACAAGTTACCCTACTTAAAATGTAATAAGTAGTTCAACTGATTACATTTGATTACTTTTTGATTACTTTTCGATTTCTTTTCATTTTCAAGCCTTTAAACCAGGCAGGGTTAACCTTAGTACTCCACAATGATTAGTCAGACTTTAAAATCCTTCATCACATGAACTAAGATTATAATACTTTCATTTTAAAGCACAGCTACCACAAAATCTGAATTTAGCACCTCTTTTTACTTTGAGGTCATTCTGAGGTTAAATACATATTTCTGGATGAAGTGATTTTTACATTTCCAGCACGATTTTTATCACTCGCCATGCTGGCAACTTTCAGACAGGTCGTAGCCTAAAGCTTTCAGCGGTAATGTGGATTGATGTAATTGGCAGAAATTCAAACAAAAGAGCCAATCAAAAGCAGCAGAATAGCATCACTTTACTAAACAGCCTTTAAATGTCAGGAGGCATTGTGCACATCAAAAACAGGCAAAGCAACAAATTAATATTATTCAACATATCCTAGCTTTTTGCAGAAAATATTCAGATATAGCCCTCTTTGTAATCATTAATATTTTAGTAAGTAGCTGTAATTAATTTTTTTTTTTAATTCTCAGTAACTGTAATGGATTACAGTTACATTTATTTTGTAATTACGTAACGCTGTTACTGTACAACACCAACACTATATGGTATGCGAAAAACAGTATGTGAGTATTCATAGTATTCATAAAACAGTAGGCGGAAAGTACCCGGCTACTACTACTTCCGGCGAGATTCTGTGCGAAAGCCCAAACAGTGTTTTTGCGCCCTTGAAGGGTACTCTGGGAAGGGGACGTCATTTGTAGGGGTGTTCCAAATGAACACCAAAATCCCTTCACGAAGGGCTCTTCCACAAGTCTTCCACTTTAGCAAAGAGTACATGTTCTTTGCCAGTAATTTTTGATTGCTAAGAACTTTATTACTATATTAATGACTCACTAAATAGGGTATGCAGTATTAAGTGTTAATTTTTATAGCTGACTTGCTCACATTTTATTTTTTTATTTGCTAAAATTTGGCCACAGCTGCATCTTATTTGGCCACAGCTGCATCTTATTTCTGATCTTATATAGTTAATAAAAGAGAATGCTGCCTTAACACATGGATTCATTTTATTTTATAGTTTACATCTTAAACATGATTTATTATATGATCAACTAGTAAAGTAGATTGCATATGCATCACGTCCCCTTCATAAGGTGCTTTTTTTTCTTTTAAACTCCCATCTCTTTAATTGTGCAAGTGAGCATATCTAGCTCTGTTACTAAAAATATATGAGGTGCCCAAAGGGGACTAAACACTATGTTATGCAAGTTGTCCTGGAAACCACATTTCTCCTGGTGAATGAATTATTGACAAACTGCTAATGTTAACTAATCCAACTGAATAATTCAGTCGCAACACAGTCCCGGATTCAAAATTCTCTGGCATGTTATTCTTCCCTTCAGTGCTTTTGAGGGCGTGATAAAGAAGCTTTTAGCCCAGGTTGTCAAGCTTAGTCACAACAATCTGGTCTTGGCACCGTGACATGACATGATGCTGACAGGTGAGGAAGAGTTCTCACCTTGCAAGGGATTGATGGGAGATTAGAGATCTGAGGCAACTGTAGTCACATACTAATGAATACGGTAAAAGCAGATTGTGTACATCAGACAGAGCAATTTACAAAAGGGCATGTGGAGAAAAAATAACAAGAGCAAGAGAATATGTTTTAGACCTCAAATGTGAATGATAAATGATGTGTAGACAGAGAGGAGCTCGTAGAGGTAAACACTGCCAAACAAGACAATGTGTTTTAGACAGAGAGATGACAAATGCAATGAGAAGAGGAGGCAGCTGGATGACTGAGTGCATCCAATATCAACAGATATGATAGCGTGCAGCTCTCGAGCCCATGAGGATTACGTAAAGGCGTTCACAGAAAAAGTGCACACAGAGGAATACGAGGTCTCTGGAAAACAGGCAACGAGTTTAACGATGCACATCATTAAGTGACGTCTTCTGGATGACATATAGCAGCCATATTATTATTATACAACTAAGTGATACTGTATATAGGCTACAATGATGAGCCAAAACATTATTACTACCTGCCTAATAAGCTGTCGGTTCAACAGCGCCGACCTGTTGACCCGGACTCTACATGACCTTTGAAGGTGTCCTGTTGAATCTGGCACCAAGACATTAGCAGCAGATCCTTCAAGTCCTGTAGGTTGAGAGGTGGAGCCACCATGGATTGAACTTGGTCCAGCACATCCCACAGATGCTCAATTGGATTAAGATCTGGGGAATTTGGAGGCCATGACAACACCTTGAACTCATCATGTTCCTCAAATCATTCCTAAACAATGTATGCAGTGTGGCAGGGTGCATTATCCTGCTGAAAGAGGTGACATCCACTAGGGAGCACCATTATCATGAAGGGGTGTACCTGGTCTGCAACAATGTTTAGGTAGTTTCAAATTTAAGTCCACAGCTTTCGATGGTGGACAGGGGTCATCATAGGCACTCTGATGCACTGTGTGTTGTAACACATTCTCTTTTCATAACCATTCAAATTTGCGTGACTTACGCCACAGTAGACCTTCTGTTGGCTTGGACCAGACGGGATAGCCTTTGTTGCCCTTGTGCATCAATGAATCTTGGGCGCCGAACACCCTGTCACCCGTTTGTGGTTTGTCCCTAGATCCCTCCTCAGACCACTGTTGGTAAATTCTCACCACTGCTGACCAGGAGCAACACACAAGCCTTGCCATATCAGAGATGACCCAGTCGCCTTGCCATAACAATTCGGCCATTGACAAAGTCACTCAGATCTTTATTCCTGCCCATTTCTCCTGCATCCAATATGCTGATTACAAGAACAGTATACTAGGGCTGCACCAGCCAAAACATTGACCATGTTCTTCACCTACACCAAGACATAAAGACACACTCTGCTGCATCTCTTCTTCAACTCTTTTTCCCATCTAACAGCCATTTAGATTCTATCCAGGTCATGGCATCAGTGTAACAGACCCTCCCCCCAAAGAAGCTTGAATCTGTGATGTGATCTGTGATGTGCACTGTCAAACTCTATGCATGCAGATTAATACATAGATATTTTACCCCCCTATATGCAGATGTGGGTCACAAATAAGATTATTTGAGATTCTTCTCTGAAATGCAAACTATATATAATACTACTTTTATATCTGTCAATCAAAATACATTTAATTGATAATTTAGATTATGTGTGGGTGACCATGATTTTGCCTAGGACATGTGGATCAACATCCTAGACTTATTATCATCATCATTATTATTATTATTATTAATAGTTTACATGTATGTTAAAATTAGTTTCCATCTATATTTTCATAAATTATATCTATATTTTCTGTGATATGCATGGGTGCCTTAATTTCACGTAACCCAACCTTTTTTACTGGTATGTAAATAGGAAAGGGAGAATGCAAAATCAGGTTATGCAAAATCAGGTTATGTGTGTATATACACTATATTGCCAAAAGTATTGGGACACTCCAATCACTTCCATGGCCACAGGTGTATAATCAAGCACCTAAGCATGCAGACTGCTTCTACAAACATTTGTGAAAGAATGGGTCGCTCTCAGGAGCTCAGTGAATTCAAGTGTGGTACTGTGATAGGTTGCCACCTGTGCAATAAGTCCATTCGTAAAATTTCACGGTCAACTGTTAGTGGTATTATAACAAAGTGGAAGCAATTGGGAACAACAGCCACATAAAATCACAGAGCGGGGTCAGCGCATGCTGAGGCACACAGTGTGCAGAAGTCGGCAACTTTCTGCAGTCAATAGCTACAGACCTCCAAACTTCATGTGGCCTTCAGATTAGCGCAAGAACAGTGCGTAGAGAGCTTCATGGAATGGGTTTCCTGTAGCTTTCCTGTAGCTTTCATGTAGCTTTCAAACAATAAGAGCGTGACGCTAGCAACACCAAGGTCATGGGTTCGGTTCCCAGGGAAAGCAAGAACTGACAAAAATGTGTACCTTGAATGTAATGTAAATCGCTGTGGATAAAAGCGTCTGCCAAATGCATAAATGTGTTTCCATGGCCGAGCAGCTGCATCCAAGCCTTACATCACTGAGTGCAATGCAAAGCGTCGGATGCAGTGGTGTAAAGCATGCTGGACTCTAGGGCAGTGGAGATGTGTTCTTACGAATCACGCTTCTCTGTCTGGCAAGCCGATGGATGAGTCTGGGTTTGGCGGTTGCCAGGAGAACGGTACTTGCCTGACTGCACTGTGCCAAGTGTAAAGTTTGGTGGATGGGGGATTATGGTGTGAGGTTGTTTTTCAGGGGTTCCTTAGTTCCAGTGAAAGGAACTTTTAATGCTTCACCATACCAAGTCATTTTGGACAATTTTATGCTCCCAACTTTGTGGGAACAGTTTGGGGATGGCCCATGATGTGGTATTAAGATGAAAAGATCACTTAATACGAAAATCTATCATCAAATTAGATAAATCCAAATATTACATTGGACAGTTCTAATAAAAACTCAAGTCAGTTGTTTGCAGGCTTACAGATCTACTCATGTCCTTGACTGTGTGAGCTCAGATATTTCAAAGAGAAAACTGAGGGTTCAAAGCGTGTATCCTGTCCTTCTGATTCAGACTGACTGCTACTTTAATCCACTGCTTTGTATGTGCATGGCGTAGTGAGAAGAATTATTAGAGGTCATTGTCTGATATCTTTCACAGGCTCCTTTTTTTCCAAGACAAAATAAATATTAGATATTATATATATAAACACATATTTTGTAATTGTACTATTTTATTTTTAAATAGTATTTAATATTATGTGGTCACATTAACACTCAAAATGTATCATGTAAATGGCATAATGTAGAAGTTAAATATTACAAAACTGACATAAGAATACATATTTAATACTGATTATGTATTTCAATAAGGGTTAATGTTGCTTTTAGTCTTTACAAGTACACTTGTTAGGGACTGATAGAGAGAGACAGCGCCCCATCACCAAAATTTAGCAATGTACTTACAAAGCAATGTAACCTCCTCACAAAGCACTGCTGCCATCTAGCGTTAGAAAGATCAATCCAGTATGTTGCCTACAACAGATCCACCGAGTTCAATTGTGTTGATGTTTTTAATCCTTTTCTCAAAATCAGCACAAATGAAAGTGGCAAATCAAACAAATAACTGCATCAATTCAAATGATATATTGCCCAATAAGCAAGGAAAACCACATGGTGGTGAGACCTACATAAAGTAGGTATTTACATAAAAGAACTTATATAGAAAATACACTATGCAAAACAGATCGCATTAATCAAACACACAATCTGAGACATACAATCTTGCAAGTGGAGAGGTAAGAGTTGTTTAATCCGAGGTACCAGTACAGCATATTCAATGACAAATGAAGTGTAATGGGACGCATATAATAACAAACAGTTTTTGGAATGAAGTCATGCACACATAAAAATGAATCATTATATAACCTGGTAATATCAAAGGAAACATGCTAATTAAGATAAACCAGAGCATAAAATAATACCACAGACATTAACAAAATAATTAGTATTGGCACTTTGTAAAACAGAACAGACAATGGAATTTTAAACATAATTTGTCAGTTGCTGTTTATCATCCTGCCATGATTATGAAAGGGCACAATAAATATTAGCATGCTGAAATTAAAAAAAAAAAAAAAATGAATCACCCAAATTATGGACACCCTGAAAAAGTTGAATCTTTCAAAGTCATGAGTAGTCTATAATTTTCTAGAATAACACTATGAATAAAGGTAACATGAAAGGCACAATGTGCATTTTCTGAAATTTGCGATTTATATTCTGATTGGTTAATGATTCATGGGTTATGAGTTTATGAGTTTAATTTGCTGGTTGTCTCAGAGCTCCACAGTCCGGAGATGTCCACGAGGAGAAACGGTGCCCAGGTTATGTAGAACACACTCTGAAGCCTCCACTACACTTCCACAACATGACCAGTGGGCCTTCCCGGGGTGTCCTTTATGACCATGTCCACAACCCTGAAACCCTCCTAAGTGCACACACACAGATACATGCATGCTCTTTAATCGGATTAAATATTAGATATCTAATATTCATATTAGATTTTTTTTTTTAAATTGTGCTACTGTACCTGGCATGGTCCCAGTGCAGCCACAGCGTGCCTCTTTAGTGCCCCCGCTAGAGCAGAAGGAACAGCAATGGAATATGCCACGGTGACGTCTGAACTTCCTCTTCACATTTAGCACGAAAGGTGATCCCTGGAAACCACAGATTGTTGGAATATCAATCCCAGCATCACTGATATTCCTTCAGACTGGCCAATAATGTTGTTATTGTTATTATTAGACACAGGTGTTTTGGTTTAACTGCAGTTACCTGAACGTGCTGTGCTTTAACACAGACCCACACAGAGTAAGGACCTGCTTCAGTAGGGGTGTAGGACACACCATAGGAGCCATCGCTGTTATCCACCACAGACGCCTCCACAGAGCTGTAATGCCACAGAGGGAAAAACACACTCGTGAAAAAGAGAAGTCACAGTCTGATGTAAGAAACAAATGATGAGGACGTTGAAGATCTTAATGAAGAACTTTTGCAGTGTAGCAGTGACAAAGAACATGAAGTCAGAATGAACCCCTATCATCCTAAACTCAAGTTCCGTTACGGTTTACCACCCCTAATGTAAATGAAATTGCTCCTTTTGTATGAAGTTTGACACCCAATGTACACGCTAGGGTTGCACGCTGGGGTACACGCTAGGGTACACGCTGACTTGCTCCCATTCTACTATTGAATGGATTCTACATTGAGCATAAACAATGAAACTATTGACTTTGGTCTACTTCTATATGATAATTAAGCCATTTTGGGAAATAAGCACGTTCAACCACTCAACTTGGAGTGGAATCCGGGTCGAGGCAGTCTGTCATTTCTTACACTAAATAATGTAACGATCTGATCTCAGATGCGGATAATATGCTCCAATTTCTTATTTTATCCATTATCTGCTTGCATTTAAAATGTGTATTTAAAACACATTCAGTTTATTATTAGTATTACAGAAATCTCATTCTTGTTTCATTTATGCATGACTGACAAATACATTAGTTAATACTGCGTAATCCAAATGTATGAAAATATTACATGCAATAACATTAATCTTAAATTTAGGCCTAAATATCAAGTAATAAAAACTAAAACATTTATTCATTCATGAACAAGCAGCCTCTCAGAAACAGAAATCTGCAAAACAATAAAAAAATTCATTTGATGAAATGGCATGGGCATTGATAGTGATGAGTAGAATCTGTAAGCATTGGCGAGAAACGTTTTGCTTCAGCCATGTAAAGATTTTAGTGACTCTACTGTCACATTTTTAAAAACATGTTGGTCTTAAATTTCCCTGTATACTCACCAACCCTTCATCTCCTTGTGCACTATGCTGACCAGCACAGGGTCTCCACCGCGGCCCATCTGCTCTCCAGAGGAGTCCCTGCAAACCAGAGTGAACTCGCCCCGCTGGCCTTCACGACCTCGCTCCACACCTGTGAGTTATTCACACACAAGGTCAGACACATGTGAGTGGACACAGGCTATGCAACAGAAGCAGTGAAGTACACAAGTAAACGAATTCTCGAAAAGAAAAACTGGTTGTTAATTGAATGAAGGCGGATCTGAATGCGAGCTTGCAGTCCATTACGAGAAAGGGGCGGGATTTAAGTCAAATAAATGATAGGAGAAGTCTGTTATTTCATAGGAAGATCACAGAGTTATGATATTTTGATTAAGAATTACGATGTCAAAGAATAAAAGCTTAATTTAGAAAATATATTAGGTCAATTTTCATTCCATCTCGACTTTAAGAAAGACATAACTCTAAAACTTTTAGAAAACAACTCATTAGATGTTTGTTTTTTTCTGCGTCTCTGTGTGAATGAACAGCATGGTTTTGTGTGATACACAACAAACTCACACACGTGATGCTTGCGTGCCACATTGTGATGCTTGCTTGCCACATTGCAAAATAGGGGGGATTAAAGAGGGGTGGGAAAATACCATTTTATTTTAGTAAATTGATCTAATATCATAAAATCTGCTGTGGAGTGTCTCTCGTTTCCTATAGCGCTTTATACAAGAGATCACACAGAGCCATTTCTGTGACAGTGGGAACCCTGACATGGATGGTCAACCTGCACAACCACAGGCAAGCAGCAGTATATTGTACTCCTGAGGTGAACCTGCTTGTGGCATGCTGGGACAGAGCTGGATAAGTGGCCATTTTACACTCTAGGAGCACCAGACCAGTACATAAAAAGGTTGGGTTGTCATGGCAGCCAGGAATGTTGTCTGCCATTTATCCCAGTGTCACGCCCTAGGCTTTTTGGTGTGTGCACTTGTGTATGTATGTCTTGTGCGTGTGTGTGTGTGTGTGTAGGGGAACAAATGTGGATCTAATGTCTCACTTTCAGATCTTGTCACACAGAAAACTTAAAATATATAATTTCTTCTGAACTCTACAGTTTCTGAGAAATGTGCACTTAAATCAGTCATGTGTTTGACAGACAAACAGCTCAAGATTCCACAGTAAAGGCACAAGACCAAACTCTACTTCCTGAGTAATGTCATTAATGATTCAAAATTGACTAATGACCCATTTAAGAGGGAGAGGAACTAATAAAAGTACTGACAGTTTTATGTATTTCAGATTTGGATTTAAAGGGGGTGTAATGCCATTTCATGCATTCTGACTTGTTTACACGGTTAAAGAGTTCTCATGCTAAACATAGTCCAAGGAGTTGGACGTATGACGGAGTATTTCTGTGCCAAATACACTCCTTCAGGATTCGAATAAGTTTCATAAAGCGTTTTTCGAGTATGGCCCTGTATGACATCATAAAGTGCGGAACTGCTTGTACGGACACTTCTCCCGGCCCGAGCGAGAGCAAGAGCACGTCCTTCAACGAGCTTCATTTTGGGTTACGAAAGCCGTCGGCAGCGCTGTCATTTTATTTTTAAACCACAAAATCAACAATATCACTAAAGAAGTGTGTTTTTGGTTGTGAGGGAAAGATAACCTTGTTCAGCTTCCCAAATAACCCAGCGTTAAGAGAACAGTGGATGCAGTTTGTTTTTCCGGAGCAGCAACGGAGTTCTGCAAGTGTATGTGTTTGTTCCCGGTCACGAGTCGAAAACCGGTGAGTGAAACTGCATCAAATTAAATGTCTGTGTTTTGTTGGCAATCGGCGCGTAAATGCAAATAATATAAACAACACGAACGTATAGTGAATCGAAAGTTATCCAGGGATAATGCAATGATGTGTTGTGTGTGTGTGTAATGTAAATGCTTGTGCACTCCTTTCAATCATGAGAACCGTCGGAATAATGAATCTTTTCATCATAGGTTAGATTAAGATATTATGGTAGATTAAGTACTCTATTTGTGATTGTTATTTTTTATTGTACTTTTGTTGAATTAATCAGAACAATTCCATGCTGTGTGCACTGCCATTGATAGAGGCTAAAATTAAAGTTGTTTTACACTACAAAGCCATTTGAAGCTTCTGCCTTTCAAATGCGCCACAGACCTAGTTTAAATATTGTGCAGGAAACATAAATCCAATCAGTTATCCAGATCCAGAGGCCACTTAATGTGAACAAATGTAAACTTGCCAACATCTGATTGGCTAATGATCTGCTTGAAAACTTTCATGTTTTTTTTATGTACTTTTATTGTACTTGTGTGTCAATTTTGAAGCTTCAGAAAGTATCAGTCCCACTACTTTTGGAACCCCTGCAATGAGTTTAAATGGAACACCCTAAGTCCTTGATCACTTGGAATCTGCTATGGAGTCCACCGTGCGAGTTGCTGTTGTGACGTTACAATCGTTTTGCATTGTGGTCTATGGATCTGCCTAAAGTATACATATGAGCAAAATTGAGGGGTCGAGGCTCTGTCCAAATAAACCTCCCTCACCACTTGATGAAGCTAAACGCACTTCACAATGGCGGCGTGGATTCCCCTGAGGGGAAGTACTTAGGGAAGTTCACGAATGTATGTCTAAAAGTGGAGTTAAAGATTAAACACAGCCCAGACCTACTCTCACCTTCTCCCTGGATGGTGCATTTGCTGGGATCCACAGTCTTGGCATGTACAACTCCTACCACAGGAAATCCCTCAACCTCCCCAGCAGTCTCCTGAGGAAGGAAACAGATGCTGCTGGCATTATCATGGGCGATCGTCGTTGGGTGTGGGTCGTAGCCTGACTCCACAAGGTTCATCAATCTCCTCATAGTAACTCCTTTGGCACTGAGGATTTCGGCGTGTGAACCACATGTGAGCAGGCGTTCTGCAAAGTCCACTCCACCGCGGACGTCAGACAAGGCCTGCTGCAGTTGAGCCTTCTGCAGATGGAGTTGGTTCCTGCGCTGCAATTTCAAGTCCTCCAGCGACCGCAGCAGTGAACAGCAATGTGCCTCCACCGCGTTGGCATAACTCTGAGCAAACGCCCGAATCTCACCCGCCAACGTGTCAGTCCGTGCCTGCAAAGCATCTTGGGATGTGTCCACGCGTCTCAGTGAATCCTCCAGACGAGCAAGACGAGGCCTTAAGCTCCTGACGACCAAATCCCTGATGCGATCTCCATGGCAACTGATGACCTCATGGGCAGAGCTGCAGTGGTGGTCGCGGTGAAAGGTGGCCGCACACTCCAGGCACACAGTGAGGTCACATGGCTCGCAGAAGAGCCGTAACTCCTGACCAGGATGCAGCGAGCACAGGACGGGTCTAGTGAGACGACCCTGAGATTTCAGCTCCTGCAGGCTTTGGATAGAGTGAGAGGAGGTCCTCTTCTGTCTCCTGCAGGGAAGATACACATTACAGGATTTATTTTGCATTTAAGTCATGATGAAAAGATTTTTTATTTGTAATTTCGAGTGGTTTTCTTTAAGTCCAGAGTTTCTGAATTGGGGATTTTTTTCCCCCTTATTTACAATAAAACTAGCTACAGTAAGTTGCATACACGTACAAAATACAAGATGAATCATTTTAATCATTATTACAATTTGGTGTTGCTGAATAAATGCACTTACGCAACCTCTACAATAGTCTTTTTGTTGTTTTAATAGAAAAAAGAAAATGTATTGTCAATAATTAATAGTAGGAATTTCAGTTTGATTCAGTTTATTTCAGTTTACTTCGATTCAGTTTATTGCACCTTCATAAACTACACAAAAACAAAGCAAGAAGGCATTCCTCATCATTTAGGAGAAGTACATTTCTTGCTTTATTTATTTATTTTTGTAGAAAACGTGCATCGTCCTCTTGATCCGACCATAGGGATTTGAAAGCACCTGGCTGGCATAATTACGACTTCGCAAATTATTTGCGAAGTAAACACAAACTTCGCAGGACTTGAACAACATTATGCTATGGATGTTTAAATGACAAAGCTGAGAATGCATTAGGGGGGTGTTCACACAGCCATTTTTGTGTAATGTTACATCTGAATAACCTTAGGTCTTGACCTTTGACCCTAACCCAAAATTCTAATATGATCATCCTCTTTAAAAATGTTCCGAAATCACAAACTCTATGAATAGGTAATTCTTCTGACATTACATTCAATATAGTATTTGTGTAGTTTTAATGTAATATGGATTCATTGTTACGTGACCTACAGTGATACTCGGATCCCGTTGCCTCATGGGATAGTAAAACGTTCATCAGATGCACCTTCAGAACCTTGTAGTTGAAGTAGTAGATCATTCTTGTAATTTTCACCTACTGTTTTATGAATACTATGAATTTAGACATACTAATCGTCATCTCAAATACTGTTTTTCACCTACTACATAGTAGAGAAGTAGGCATATTCGTTTTATAATTTTATAACATGTTCAACATAAAGTGGTAAGCACTACATCTGGAATATTTATTACTATCATTTATTGCAGTAGGTCTGTCATATCCTGCTGTCAAAATAATGATTGTATTGCATTCAATATTATATTCAGAATTCCCAAGTATTGCTTTATATATTTTATATTTTGAGAAATGCTGAGAAGTGTTTTTTTTTTTTCATACAATGAAAGTAAATGGTAACCAAAATTGTTTGCTTCTCAATATTTCGTCACACTTTTAGTTTAGGGTCCAATTCTCACTATTAACTACGACTTTTGCCGCAAACTCCTAATTACTGCTTATTAACCGTAAGGTAACGTTAGTTGTTATGTTTAGGTACTGGGTAGGATTAAGGATGTAGAATATGGTCATGCATTAATATGTACTTTATAAGAACTAATAAACAGCCAATATCCTAGTAATATGCATGCTAACGTACTAGTTAATAGTGAGAACTGGACCCTAAAATTACTTTCTTTTTCTTGTTATTAGCAAACAGTCAGTGATAAACTAACCTGTGGGCCTGACTGCAGAAATCGCAGAGATTGACACAGCACACCTCGCAGCGCTTCCCCGCGTCACTGTCGCTGCACAAATCGCACACAACGCGGCTGTCCACTAGCAGCGTCTCCATGAAAACCTCGTCCAGCGCAAGATGATCAGTGGTCAGCCCATCCACACCCGATGGCGGCAGATTCACTTCTGAATCGCACTCAGGACACAGGATTGTTGAGCCAGAGTTGTGCCCGTGCGTTTCATCTTCAGGCGAGCGTCGTTCCCCGTTCACGCGACGCACAGAAAACGGCTCGAGCTGGCGAACGCAGTCCGCACAGAAAGTGTGCAAGCAAGGCAGGATTTTAGGATCTCGATACGTCCGATTACAAACACCACACACCGCTCTGGACTTCTTTCCCGTGTCCCCATTGCTTTTACTCAAGACTGTTTGTCGCTTTTCTTCTTGAACTAATCGCTCTTTGCAAAGTGACATTGTAGTTGTTATTTTTTTATGACGATTTTACTATAACTCGCGTTTATTCAAAAACAAATTGTGGTATGACAGCGGTAGCCTAGTTTTGGTGCCATTTACTAAAAAAATGCAACTAAGACCACCAAACTTTCTGAGTTAACTTTTTCCAAGTATAGGTCTCTGCAGGATAGTAATAGGAGTTACCAGATCAGTGGGCGTGGCCATAAACAGAGGGTCGTTTTCCACTGCGTTACCTGATTTGCCCACGTCACAGTGTGGGTAGGGTTTAGGGGTGGGGTCGGGTGAAGGGAATCATTTTCATTGCATGATTTATAAACACCCATCAGTTTGAAAACACCCACAAATTTAAAAACACCCACTTTTGTTCCGCAGAGGTTCATGTTATTTGAGAACGTGCCTTGCCATCCAATCATATTATACGTTCACGTTTGGGGGCGTGGCCTGAAATCTGACCTAGTCTAGCCGTGTGAATATCGGGGAAAAGACAGACCACCCAAAGGTCAAAGATGTGCAGTTTGCAGATCATGCTTTATTTCCTGCTGAAATGTAATTAATCCCTTTACAAAATACCTTGAATTATTCCTTTTTACAAAAGTTCTTTTAAATATGGGCATTTGTCTATAAACTAAGACAAATCAATGTACAATGTAATACGAGTCCCTGTTTTTGGATGTAGTTTTGACAATATTGTATTTTTGGGTCAGCAATTTAATAGCAAATGTCAGTTGTTATCGGTAACACTTTACATTAACACTGTTACTGCATTAACTAACCATGGAATTCTTGCAATAGCCTACAATGGTAATTTATTCATCTTTGTTAACATTAGTTAATACAAATAGAAATGTTATTTCATGTTAGCTCAGGTCACATATTAACCGATGCAACGTTTGATTTTATTACTAGGCCAAGGCTATATTAGTAAATGTTGAAATTAACAACATTTACTAATGTGAACAGAGATTCAAGATTCAAGAGTTTTATTTGTCACACACACAGTTATATACAGAATATACAACCGGCAGTGAAATGTAAACCGGTCTGCTCCATGGACAGTGCAAATTAAGATTAATAAATGCTTTAGAAATATTTTTCATAGTTAGTTTATGGTAACTAATGCAATGAACTAAGTGGCCTTGTTGTAAAGTGTACCTTTTTATCATGAATGGATTTCTAAACAGGTTTTATTGTGGTCTAACAGATGAAATAATAAAAGAAATACTGATACAGTATGTCTTAAAATTAGTGTAATGAAAATCCTTTATTGGTAATGCAAACATTTTTCAGATAATAGTATGTGAAATAAGATATAATAAATAACACATAGGCCTATGTTTGCAGATAAGATTATACATTTTGCCAATAACAAAAGAAATTTCATGTGGAAAAAATTATATTGTGATACATGAATTTGGATTTAAATTACTTATGTCCATTACTTCTAAAGGTTTCTACAAAAGCACATGCTTAAATTCTTTCTATTGGCAAACGTCATTATGGTTTAGGATGCATGGTTAATAGATTGAATTTTAGTATGTACTGTAAGCAACCTACTGAGAAAAACATGTCAGTCTTTGTAACGGATTGGCTTGACCGTCAGTCAACCACTGGAGAGACTTAGGACTATGATAGAATCAGGATCGCTGTGAACAGAAGTTGTAAGGATGGCACTTTTGTAGATGCAGCATTGAAAATGAAGTATGTCTTCTCCGTCACTCTGTTTGCTGAGGAATAATAATCATAAAGAAACAGCAATGTTGACTTTATAACAGAAACTCATGATTTGATCAACAAAGCCTAGTGCATGTGTTATGCCATTTAATGAGTGACATCCATTTTGTTTGTCCACGCTTTCCAAGTTGTCATCAAAATTGTTTTAACAAACTTGATTTGATATGCATTTGCTCTGTGTAAATATTATGATTATGGGTGAGCCCTGCTTAATAATTAGTTCCATCTTTACATTTTTGTTTTGTCAATATGTACTGTTTTACCTGATACAGTTGCCCCTGAGAAAGCTTTCACGAGACTGTTCTGGATCAGACAGGTGTAGGTGTCATCCTCTTTTACTGGGCCTTCAAGGACACTAGTAACTCGCATGATTCCAGCAGTGTTGTTGATAAACTGGGTGCTGCTGTTCAAAAGCTGCCCACTCTGACTCAACCAGCTAACCTCTGGTTTGGGAAACCATCTATGAGCCTCAGCAAATAGAGAGCCATCTCCCCGCCGAGTAAATGTGGGAGCTGAGAAAGCTGCAAATAAACACACAGATATGAGTAGATACACTAAATATCAAGAGTGTACAAAGAAGAGTGTACAAATTTTAAATTTTATGGCATCAACACATCTCAAAAAAGTTGGGACAAGGCCATGTTTCCCACTGTGTGGCATCCCCTCTTCTTTTTATAACAGTCTGCAAACGTCTGGGGACTGAGGAGACAAGTTGCTCAAGTTTAGGAATAGGAATGTTGTCCCATTCTTGTCTAATACAGGCTTCTAGTTGCTCAACTGTCTTAGGTCTTCTTTGTCGCATCTTCCTCTTTATGATGCACCAAATGTTTTCTATGGGTGAAAGATCTGGACTGCAGGCTGGCCATTTCAGTACCCGGATCCTTCTTCTACGCAGCCATGATGTTGTAATTGATGCAGTATGTGGTCTGGCATTGTCATGTTGGAAAACTCAAGGTCTTCCCTGAAAGAGATGACGTCTGGATGGGAGCATATGTTGTTCTAGAACTTGGATATACCTTTCAGCATTGATGGTGCCTTTCCAGATGTGTAAGCTGCCCATGCCACACGCACTCATGCAACCCCATACCATCAGAGATGCAGGCTTCTGAACTGAGCGCTGATAAAAACTTGGGTTGTCCTTGTCCTCTTTAGTCCGGATGACATGGCGTCACAGTTTTCTAAAAATAACTTCAAATTTTTATTCATCTGACCACAGAACAGTTTTCCACTTTGCCACAGTCCATTTTAAATGAGCCTTGGCCCAGAGAAAGCGCCTGCGCTTCTGGATCATGTTTAGATATGGCTTCTTTTTTGACCTATAGAGTTTTAGCCGGCAACGGCGAATGGCACGGTGGATTGTGTTCACCGACAATGTTTTCTGGAAGTATTCCTGAGCCCATGTTGTGATTTCCATTACAGTAGCATTCCTGTATGTGATGCAGTGCCGTCTAAGGGCCTGAAGATCACGGGCATCCAGTATGGTTTTCCGGCCTTGACCCCACACGACAGAGATTGTTCCAGATTCTCTGAATCTTTGGATGATATTATGCACTGTAGATGATGAGAACTTCAAACTCTTTGCAATTTTTCTCTGAGAAACTCCTTTCTGATATTGCTCCACTATTTTTGGCCGCAGCATTGGGGGAATTGGTGATCCTCTGCCCATCTTGACTTCTGAGAGACACTGCCACTCTGAGAGGCTCTTTTTATACCCAATCATGTTGCCAATTGACCTAATAAGTTGCAAATTGGTCCTCTAGCTGTTCCTTATATGTACATTTAACTTTTCCGGCCTCTTATTGCTACCTGTCCCAACTTTTTTGAAAATGTCTCACTTTCAACATTTGATATGTTATCTATGTTCTATTGTGAATAAAATATAAGTTTATGAGATTTGTAAATTATTGCATTCCTTTTTTATTCACAATTTGTACAGTGTCCCAACTTTTTTGGAATCGGGTTTGTATATATAAATTTAATGTATAATTTCAAAGTATACTCTTGATGTACACTGTAAAGATTATTAAAAATGTTTTACAAGAAAAGCTTTCTACTTCAAAATTTCATGTTTTCAATGTTACTTGCCATTTCTTTGTAATTACTTTCTGATTGAGAATTTAAAATTTTCTGTTCAGTGTATCCAAATATAATCATATTGATTCAGCAATTTTAAATATGTAGTGTATTTTATAATAATAATAATAATAATAATAATAATAATTTTAATTTACTTTAATATTATAATTACTGAACACACAAGTTCCTGAATGAATCAGAGTTTGGAATTAAACATTTAAAGAAAAGTTCACCCGGAAATTAAAATTATCCCATCATTTACTCAACCTCAAGCCATCATAGGTGTATATGGCTTTTTCTTTCAGCCGGTCAGAGATATATTAAATCATATCCTGACTTTTCCCAGCTTTGTAATGGCATTGAATAATGCCTGAGTTTTTGAAGCCCAAAAAGTGCATCTACCCATTATAAAAGTAATGAATATGACTCCAGTAGGTTAATGAATGCCTTCTGAAAGGCAATGGGTTTTTTGTAAGAAAAATATGGCATAATTTTTGGGTGAACTATTCCTAAGACTCACTCATAAACAGGTTGAATTCAGAACTGCATACTACTCTTACTATTTCTACCATAGAAAGATATTGTAGAATTAGTGTAGTATGCTAGTAGCATGTGGTTCCGAATACAGCAACAGTCACTAGTTTAGTTTCTGGGTTTTTAACAAATCATTTGCGAGAATGATTCAGTGACTCGTTCATGAAGAGAGTCACTTGTTGTCTCCTACCTGTGGCTCAATAAAACAGAAATAGGATATCTGGTTTTAAACATGAATTTACTTTGAAATATATGAATGAAGAATGTATTACCAGCCACTCTTAGGTTAACGCTGGTAGTCCCTGAGACTTTTGGTGCATTGACAGTGCAGCGATATACACCATCGTCCTCCATCTTCACCTTCCTCAGCAGAAGGGAAGCATTGCCCTTTGATATAGCATCTGAGAACAGTTGAGCCCTGTTTTTAAACTGTGTGTTCTGCCCCTGGAGCTGGGCTGCTTTGTTCTTGAATTCATAGACCACACCACTGAGAGCATCTTTTAGCCAAGTAATTGACACATCACTTAATTGCACATTGCCACTGTTGCTAAGAAACCTGCAATCCAGGACCACATCCTCCTCAAGATTCCCCACAGTAGAGGGACTGCTGCTCTCAACGGCACCTTGGGACGCTTGAAATCAAACATGAACACAGACGTTTAGTTTATACATCAAAAGCCAAATGCCCTATTAGAAGTTACACAAACTATGCAAACTAATATACAAATACATGAATGTTTTACTAACCTGAAAATGCAATAGCCAAAATGAAAATGATGAGTCCGGAAATGACTACTATTAGAACAATCATACTGCAAAAGACATACTTTGATGAAAACATTCAGTATTGACTCATTGTACCATAATCTTCAACCTGAAATGGTTTGAAAAAGTTGCCCATTCTTCTACCTTGCAAAGATTATTTGTCCAATTGAAGCCATTCTGGTAATCTGTTACTTTCAAGCAGTATCTGTGATGAATCGATGTACCACGCTGCTCAGCATCTCTGTAGATGGCATAATAAATCAACGGGCTAAGATGGACGAGCACTTTTTAATCTCCTCAGACTAGTTTCAGACTTTACTTCCACTGAAGGAGTTCAGCACCTCCTCCCTCTGTCAATATTGCCTCTTAGAGGAGTGTCTTGACACTCTTGATAACACACAGCTTGACAAGAGTAACTTTTCACCTAAATAGCTCATGACATTAAACACAAACAGTTGCAAATGGCCAAAAGTCAGACTGGCTAAACAGTCATGCCTTAGCTTCCTTTAGCCACCTTACAGACAACATTGTTATATTTTTCAACGCCTAAAAACGTTTTGTAACTATGTTTAGTTTAGGTGTGTTTGTAACCAAAAAATGCAATGTGTTTGTAGTAACCATAAAAAAATGCAGAAATATTTAATTGTCTGTAATTGGCCTGATTATCAAAGCCTTCTCAGAAACAAACACAACAAGCAAGCACTACTTTAGTGATATTTAGTGCTTTGTTTATTATAGCCTATTTAATAGATTACACCTTCTGGGTAACACTTTACAATAAGGTCTCATTTGTTAACATTAGTTAATGTAACATGAACTAACCACGAGCAGTTCATTTGTTACTGTATTTGTTCATCTTTGTTAACGCTAGTTGATATAAATACAGCTGTTCATGTTAGTTCACAGTGTATTACAGTTTTTGCCTATTGCTTGCACACTTTTTGCTGAATTTGGCTCATTATGTCAAAACTGTACACACAAGCCAATCAGACATAGCACTTGGAGATTAACAACTCTA
This sequence comes from Paracanthobrama guichenoti, assembly GCA_018749465.1. NCBI lineage: Eukaryota > Metazoa > Chordata > Actinopteri > Cypriniformes > Gobionidae > Paracanthobrama > Paracanthobrama guichenoti. The sequence goes on from CM031951.1 coordinate 21,566,518, forward strand.
TGCCAAAATGAAACACTGCAACCAAAACTTAACACTCCTTTATAAAAATGAAATTCTTGCAACAAAACCATACACACAAGCACCATTTGAATTACTCTTTCAGATCACCAGCAACACACCGATGGGCTTTATATAAAACACTGCATTCTTTGGGTTTCTATTGTTATTGCCATTTTCTCAGACTCAGGTAGAATTAGAAGGTAGAATTTCTGCGGTAATCAAACAAGTTACAGAAATAAAGATTCGAATCACAGAAATTCGAATCACAAATCATCAAATTTAGCAACAAAACAAAAGTAAAAAATCAAAACAATTACTGGATAAATTGCTATTTGGGGAAAAAAGCTGCTTCATTCTGAAGTTATGTTTCTGTAGGATGCGGCAGTGTAGAAATGCTGACCCTGTTGATATTGTTGAATACATTTCTATTTGCAATTATGCATTGTTGCAACTCACAAAGTCGGATTCCATTATTTTCTCGCAGCATTTCAATGATGGCAAGCTCTTGTTTTTGAGTGAAGAGCCGTTCCCTTCCACCTTGAGGAGGTCGTCCAACCACTCTGTAGAAAATGCCACCACAAGATGTCATTGGTTAGGTTGTTTTTCACATACTGTACTTTCTAATTGTACACAGTACTGTGTCATCACCAATGGTATTCCTTTATTTACTTCACAGCACTACTCATTTTTGTATGGTACAGTTAGTACAGTAATACTGTAATATGATACAGAATCATGTGACACGTACAGTCTGGAGTAGAAATTTGAAGATATACCTGTTCTCCAGTAAGGATGTCCTTATTATTGATGCGACTGAGGTTAGGGTGGACTCTTTGCCCAGCCTCCCCCATGGACGATTTGTCACATGGTCCACCAAAGTAGCCCTTATGTCATCTGATACACGTCTCCATACTGGTCCTCGTCTTTGTCCTTATCCTCTTACTCTGACTCTCATTGCCTCCATGCTTGCAACGTTCTTAAAATGTCTTAGCTGAGGCCTATTTGTACACTCTAAAAAATGCTGAGTTAAAAACAACCCAAGTTGGGTTGAAAATGGACTAACCCAGCGATTGGGTTGTTTTTAACCCAGCATTTTTTAGAGTGTAGTGCTAAGGCTCAGACCGATTGGTGTTCTGTTTTCTTTGTTTTTTTATGTGTGTATGTAAGTGCCTACAATTGCCAGATGAGTTTTGCATTTTGAACAGAGTGTTTTCCCAATGATAACAGGTGATGTCGTTTTTGAACAAAGTGTCTAATGTAAGAAAACGTGTGTAGTGTTTCGCAATAAGTGTGTTACAGAAGTGCAAACAAAGTGCAAAGTTGACAATGTGTTTAAGCTATGGTTACACTGTGTTAAAGGTATGCTACAAGAAGTTTAAATATTGAGGCTTTGGTCTAAGCATTCAGTTTTAGTGTGTAAGCAATGGGCAAAAACTGAAACTAATGTTAACAAGATTTGAATAATGTATTAGTAAATGTTGAAATGAACATTAACAAAGAGAAATAAGTGCTTTATAAGTGTTATACTAATGTACTAATGTTAACTAATGAACCTTGTTGTAAAGTGTTACCACTTTCTGTATAAAACAATTAAAAAGCAGTTCAGGAACAGAGAATGCACTCTGTATAATCTATGACCTCATCAAACTGTATTTGTTGTATTATCTTGTACTTTCTGTATATACACAATGTTCAAATTATACATTGCTGTGCATTTGATAGGGGATTTCTTTCAAAATGTAGATTCACCGTGTCCATTATTGTTCAATGTGTCTGTTTGCAATTTTTTTAGTGAATGGTGTGTTTTGTGTGTTTAAGATTTTGACAAAATGGTGTTTGATGATAGATTTGTGAAATGTGGTTTTGTGAAATCATATACAATACAAACACAGTAACGCTGGCAAAATGTACGTGGGAAAACACATGTTCTGCATTTGTGGTCCTGGACCCAGACATCAGGTGATTTACTGTCTTACTTCACTTTTCATAGATATATACAGGGAAACCTAAAACTAATTGCTATAGGGCAACTATTAACTAGTAACTGCCATTATCAAGAATTCATTATCAAGTTTTTATTTTTTATTTTTATGGTGAACTGATGCAGTAAATCTGATGTGTGTGTGTGTGTGTGTGTGTGTGTGTGTGTGTGTGTGTGTGTGTGTGTGTGTGTGTGTGTGTGTGTGTGTGTGTGTGTTTATATTAAGCAAATAAACATTGCTTGATACTAGCTTACTACCATAATTATTACTACCATATCATGCTACCTTTCAAGCTCTCATACTGAAACCATATCACACTGCACTTTTGGAATAAATTCTCACGTCCAAACGTCACTTTCACATTGCCAGAGGAACCTCTTGTGGTAAGGGCAGGACTGCTTAAAAAAAAGACTGCAGACATACAGTTGCATCAAAGACTTGAAGAGTCTATTTGTCTTGAACCTCTCCGTCAGCGCTTCAGCTGATCAACCATGCCGCATCTCATCTCTGATATTCCAGACAAACTGCGTGTGATACTGTCACAGGCTGCGAATGTATTTCTAGTCATCGTTCTGATTTACATTATTCAGTACATCTTTAACTCTCAATTTTCATGCTCCTGCACACCTGAGATTCATTATTTTGTGTTCATTTACATTGGACTCATTCCTATAATATTGTTCTTTATTTTAAAAATAGTTAAACAAACCAGAACAAAGGTTTGTGGGGCCTGTTGCTGTGGTATTTGTTCTGAAATCTTCCAGCTTCTTGGAATCTGTCTGTTCTGGTCGGGATTTGTCCTTTTAGACGGAGACTTGTATCTTTGTTTGGCTACCAAATTTAACAACTCACTGGTTGAAATTCCTTGCAAGATGAAACACACTCTTCAAGAAATGAGCATGATTACAATCTACAAAAACTGGTCACAGGTAAGTACTCCAATCAGAATAATGAAATTGTAGTGTTTAGTCTCGTATGTAAATGACGATTTTCTTCTGTATCTGAGTGCAATTTAATTCACTTTCCCCATATGTACAGATTCTATCTGGGATATTCTTTGAATGCTGCCTTATATACTAAAATGATCATGTTTGGACTATTGTATGTCCTATACAGGGACTGGGCTAGTTGTCTACTTACTTTAGTGGATATTCAGGGTGAGTTTATTTCTGAAAATCAGTTGTAGCACAGGCACATAGAATCCTTCACAATGTAATCCAATTAAATGCAATCCAGTTAATTATACAATGTAATTCCATTAAACAATTAATCTATGGCTATTAAAAAGGAAAAAAAATAAGAAAGAAAGTAAAATAAGAAAGTGGGGGTGGAGGGGTGCGGGGGAGAAACATAAATGGAACACCAAAAATGTAAAAGGCAACAAACCTATGTTTTGGTCAACAAATATTTTAAGTATACCATAAAGAAACAGTTTACAAAATTCACCCACAGGCTATTTCAATTTAAAGTCCCAGTGAACCGGAAGTAGCAAGTGAGTTTTCTTCAGTGCTGTGACGTATTTCCAAGTGAAACGTAATATTGAATAGACGGCAGGGTTTTCCTTCGCTCTTCCTCTCCATCTCTCATTCACAGCAGACTAACGGTTGGAGGGGAGTGGTTACGCATTTTCAAACCTAATCCATCAAACTGACATCATCTGAGAAGGAGCGCCGTTTCCAGACCGGAAGTTGCTTTTCGGATTTTGATTAAAGATTACCACGATAAACATGTTTTTTTCTGTGTATTAACTTGCTAATAAAGTAAATAGGGTCAAGTTTGATTTCATGAGGACTTTGAACTATGTCAGGTGTTTTCCAAACTCATCAGGCAATATAGGAGAAGCAAAAAGTAATTAATAAAACGGTGCCAATAATTATGGCCAATGTGTTTTGGAGAAAAGCATTTATGCATATCAATATGTCGTGGAATGTTTTTCTTGCATTTGGTACGCAGTTTTTCGCGTGCATACGATACGCACTTTATGGCTTATTATATATGCACGAACCCCTCGTCTCACCTTTTCACCTCTAATCCCTATTAGCAGTGTTAACTGGAATGTTAATACCATATTTTGTCTGTCATCATTTTGAAATGGCCTATTAGGCTATCACTCAATGTTCCAGTTAATATAAATTTTTGATTAAGGCAACATACACTCACCTAAAGGATTATTAGGAACACCTGTTCAATTTCTCATTAAAGCAATTATCTAATCAACCAATCACATGGCAGTTGCTTCAATGCATTTAGGGGTGTGGTCCTGGTCAAGACAATCTCCTGAACTCCAAACTGAATGTCAAAATGGGAAAGAAAGGTGATTTAAGCAATTTAGAGCGTGGCATGGTTGTTGGTGCCAGACGGGCCGGTCTGAGTATTTCACAATCTGCTCAGTTACTGGGATTTTCACGCACAACCATTTCTAGGGTTTACAAAGAATGGTGTGAGAAGGGAAAAACATCCAGTATGCGGCAGTCCTGTGGGCGAAAATGCCTTGTTGATGCTAGAGGTCAGAGGAGAATGGGCCGACTGATTCAAGCTGATAAAAGAGCAACTTTGACTGAAATAACCACTCGTTACAACCGAGGTATGCAGCAAAGCATTTGTGAAGCCACAACACGCACAACCTTGAGGCGGATGGGCTACAACAGCAGAAGACCCCACCGGGTACCACTCATCTCCACTACAAATAGGAAAAAGAGGCTACAATTTGCACAAGCTCACCAAAATTGGACAGTTGAAGACTGGAAAATTGTTGCCTGGTCTGATGAGTCTCGATTTCTGTTGAGACATTCAAATGGTAGAGTCAGAATTTGGCGTAAACAGAATGAGAACATGGATCCATCATGCCTTGTTACCACTGTGCAGGCTGGTGGTGGTGGTGTAATGGTGTGGGGGATGTTTTCTTGGAACACTTTAGGCCCCTTAGTGGCAATTGGGCATCGTTTAAATGCCACGGCCTACCTGAGCATTGTTTCTGACCATGTCCATCCCTTTATGACCACCATGTACCCATTCTCTGATGGCTACTTCCAGCATGATAATGCACCATGTCACAAATCTCGAATCATTTCAAATTGGTTTCTTGAACATGACAATGAGTTCACTGTACTAAAATGGCCCCCACAGTCACCAGATCTCAACCCAATAGAGCATCTTTGGGATGTGGTGGAACGGGAGCTTCGTGCCCTGGATGTGCATCCCACAAATCTCCATCAACTGCATGCTATCCTATCAACATGGGCCAACATTTCTAAAGAATGCTTTCAGCACCTTGTTGAATCAATGCCACGTAGAATTAAGGCAGTTCTGAAGGCGAAAGGGGGTCAAACACAGTATTAGTATGGTGTTCCTAATAATCCTTTAGGTGAGTGTATATACAGACATTAGCCTACTACAGTGTTATTTAGCCTACTACAGTGAAGATTTATTTTTATTTTTTTCCTTTTCTTGCAGTTTTTTGGTTACATCATCATATTTGTGGGTTTCCTTGGATGGTGTCTGATATCAAACACCAAGATTGGGATTTTGTGTGAAAAGTGTACGGAGAACTGCTGGTGCGAGATCTGCAAAAGCATCCTCAGCTGCAAGTGTCTGAAGAACTGTAAGCCCTACTACCAGAGGCGGTATGAGGAGCTCCTGTCTGAAGAAACGGACAAACACTTGGATGAAACATTGCAAAAAATAGCCAAAAAGAGAGCAAAAGGCATATGTTCAGAGCACATCTCTAATATTGAAAAAAGCCAGTTTAGCAAAGATACCTCACAAATTTCTTTAAATGTTGACTCTGTTTGGGCTACAATATCTAAATCAGATTTTTATTCATCAAGTCTTCCTGAAGATCTGAACAGTTCCATAGAGTCTTATATAATTTGTCGGATTGAAGACTGATGTCAATACCAGCATGTTATTTGTTTGATTAATTTAAAAATAATAATTTTAAAATCATTAATTTCAAATCAAACTTTTGGTATAGATTTGGTTTCTTCTGAATTCACATTTTCTCTAGATCATCATCTTGATTCATCAGTAATAAATCAGCATTGTGTATGTTTCCTGCTATACTGAAAAATTCCCAAATTTAAAGTATTCAAATATAGGCAAACCAATCCTAATTTCAGCCTGCTGGCAAAAATAAGAGAATACAGTTTGGCATCAGGGTTTTAATAAAGTTATGGTCACCAATCTAGAGATAAAGTATCCTTATTTGGCTTTAGTATTAAGGTAATTACCCTCTGTCTGAGAGATGGAGGTAAAATTATATTCTTGATAGATTCATTAAACGTAGCTAAAATAAATGGGGAAAGGGCATCATTCGTAAGCTAATCATTACCAGGAGATTTGTTGTCCTTGAGTTTCTTAATATTGTCAATCATTTCTGTAATACTAAGCTCTTTCTCACAAATGCTGCCAAATTCAACGTTAACAAAATACTCTAATACAATTTTTCTAAAATGGACTCCACTGAGGAGTACTTTATTTTAGAGCTAGAATACAGTTATAAATTCTGTTGTGAAATTATGGGCAAATCATCTGTGACAGTATTATATATGCGTAATTTATTAATCGATAATCTTTCACCATTTATTTTTTCAGAAGAATAAAAATATCTTGTTTTATTTTACCATGTGCTTGAAATTACCTTTTGCCTTCTTCTCATAATGTTTATTTAAATCCCTTGTAATTTTATGAGATTTTGAGCTTCTCGCTTTAAATTCTTCTTGTCCTTGTCTGTTTTATCACACAGGCAACCAAGCTCTTGAATCAGGGCTTGCATTTTGGCCCGTTTATTTTTGGCAATCATTTTACTAATTTTAATGGCTAAACTCCTCGCTTAATATTTCATAAGATCACAAAGCCCATATGTTTAGTAATTAAACCCTGTTTATAGTATTTTTCAATTATTCTTATGACTTCTTTTTCATGATTGTCATGATGTTGTATGATTATCATTTAAAAATAAAGAATCGTTTAAAAATCCAGTATCCACTTCTGCTCATGTTCTTTCCACTGTCATTAGTGGTGATAAAAATGTTAATAAAGATTTATGGTCCATAAAACTGCAGGATCAATGTCTATCAAGGATGTCAACTCCTCTGATATTAACCATAGATCTATACGAGACTGCAAAGACAAATCACTATATTGTCATCCATACATGAGTTTGTCCTGCACGAAAAAACAATCATTTCGAGTTGGGGAACATTGTAAGCACAGGATTTTCTTTCAGGATATCTTGCACGTGGCTCGAGTTGCATCCTTCGCAAAGATGTATCTTCCGATTCTAGCCTTACTGAAGAACGACCAATCCTTCACCAAATTACACAGTGGGTGCCAGAGACTGTGGGTTGTAGGCCAGATCAACACCCTGTCATGGCCTTCACAATTTCCAGACCTGTTTTTTTTTTCATTAAAAATAATCAATTTCAATGATGAGTTTCTACCACATTCTTCACAAGTTATATTTATAAGGTAACATGGTTATATTTATAAGGTAACATGGTTATATTTATAAGGTAACATGAAAAACATTATAACATTGCTATAAAATTGATATATGTGCATTTTTAAACAGGTAATTCACATTTTGAAAAAACACTTCCACCAAAAAGTATTTAGACTAAAAACAAACTTAATGTCTGAATGCATTTGCATTAAATTTGCATTAAAAAAAACATAAAAAAAAAAAAACATCAAATTTTTTTTTTTTAATATATATATATATATATGACAGCACAAGCACACTTTTCAAGCAAAACATTTCACAGATTTTTTTTTTATTTCAAATTAACTTTCAAATTTGCACCTTAGGGCCAGATTTACTAAATTGGGCAAATTAAAGAACAGACATAGCCGGATCATTTCCATAATGACCAATTAGCAATTATGCAATAAGTTAAAAATAACTGTCCACGCCTTTTCAGCGCATATTTTTCACTGCGTGTTGTAAGACTAGGAAAACTTGCATAATGCCAGAATGTTTGGTTGAAGAACAAAAACTATCTGAGAAAATAAAAGACATTAGCATCTAAACTCACTCATTCATTTAGCATCCCCATCGGAGACGACGTCATGCTGAGTGAATCATCTAAGAATGACTTTAATTGACATGCCTTTCTTTTCACTGCCTCTTCCCCCATTCCTCCTCCAGATTTCACCATCAAAATCTATATGGTTTAATGGAGAGAAGTGTGTGTCCAGTTTCTACATGACTGATACATGCGCACGTCTCTCCAGAACAGGTTTGAGAGGGGAATGTGGGTGTGGAGAATCGCAGCCCAGCAGCTGACGTGTAGATGATTCCCAATCCCGGCCGATCTCCAGCCTGCTGCACACACACGGATACTGTCTGTCTGTCTGACAGGCCCAGTCCACGGCCCTCTTCACTGCCTCCCAGTGCATCGGTCTGTATGGAGAAGAGCACAAAGTTATGGATCAAAAAATACAAGAGTGAATCACTATGAGGCGTGTGTGCTCGCACCTGGGCTCCTGGGACTCTTTCATCCGGAGGAGAGACTCGAGCAACTGTCCCACCGCCAGCTTCTTCACCCGGATCAGCTGCAGCACCAGCAGAGTCGCCACCAGTCTCAGAACGTCCGCATGAGCCTTCACACCTGGTAGACAAAACATGTGACTGATTACCTGATTCTCACTGACAAACTGTGTCTGAAACATAAAGAAGATTTGATGTCAAAAATCTTCTAACCAAATGAACGGATGCCTTTCTCCTTAAGGAAGACATTAGCAAAAAAGTCTACGTCCAGGTTGAGGAAGCTGCTCAGCCTCTCAGTGCACTCCCAGTATCCATCCTACATCCAAACACAATGCATAAGTTCATATTACCTTGACTTACACATTTACATACTGTATATAATTAGTTAATTCATGTGTAAAAACCTCATGTTGAAGCTCAAACAGCTCATTCCAGGCCACTGTGTCAGGTCTGCTTGTTTTATCTGCTGTGACCGACAGATCCAAAATGCCGTGAGGTTTTGTGAAATGTTGTGTCCTTGGTAGAAAACCAAACTTAACAGCGGCACTTAGAGTAGCTTCATGAGACAAAGGATAGAAAGATGAGATAATGATATAAAAATGAGACAAAGGATAGAAAGATTTTTTTACCCCATATCAACATTGATCACAGACGAAACCTCATCGATGTGAGCCAACTTACATTGAGCAGAAGTCACAGTGTCTTGTGACTGTGGTAGTTGTTGCGCTTTTTGTGCTGCTTGTTGAGATGCTTGTTGAGATGCTTTAAAAGGTCCAGAGGATGAGGAACCAAAATGGCCCAAAGGCTCATTCATACTTTGGAGAAAACCACCAAAGCCACTAGATGCAGGGCGAGAGCTCGCCACATAAATTGTGGGATGACCAAAGATAGTGGAGCCAGCAAACCTGTCACTGCTTGAAAAAGATGCAGCTCTCCTGCCAAAAACTGTAGGAGGAGGAGTAGGGTTGGGAGAAAAGTACTGCATAGATGCATGTTCATGCGCAATATGAGGAGTGTCACGCTCAATCTCTGAAAGACAGCCAAGGGCAGGAGTTTCACTCATTGAAAAGATGTGCCCACTCTGTCAAAAAGAGGAGGAGGAGGAAGAAGAAGAGGAGGAGGGCTGGGAGAAAAGTACTGCATAGATGCAAGTTTATGCGCAATACGAGGAAGAGGACGAGGACCTGCACAGACAGGAGAAGAAGTTGCGCGTCACGCTCTAATGCACGGACATGGTTAAGGCCAGAAGTTTCACTTGTGGGGCGAGAATCATGAACGTGGTAAGTAAGGGGCACACCCATTGAGTCATCTACAGGAGTCATGTCTGCTTGTGATGCAAGGCTGTAATTTGAGGAGAGAGATTCTACTGACTTCAAGTTACAAGGATGTTGAAGGTGAAGAGGAATTGAGGCCGCAACCTGGGTGGCAGTAGGAGGAGGAAGTCTGTCACTCAGAACTTGAGGCTTCGGATCACTTACATCAGAACCAGAAGAACATTTATATAGCATTTTCGCTGAGCCTCTGAAACCGGAAATGCTACCATCAAAATGTGAAGGATGCCAGCTGCTAAAGCAAGGACGAGAAGGGAGAGCTGCTTCTATTGTAAAATCATCAGTAGGAGGAGGAAGCCTGTCACTCATGGCACCAATAGGAGGAGGAGAAGGAGAAAGCATGTTAACACTGATGAGAGGTTCCAGTGACGCAAAAGAATAAGCTACAGGAATGGGAACATCCATTGAGGCACCAAGCGTGGAAGAAGGGGAGGTGGGACTTGAGGCTTCGGATCACTTACATCAGAACTAGAAGAACATTTATAGAGCATTTTTGCTGAGCCTCTGAAACTGGAAATGCTATCATCCAAACGTGAAGGACTCCAGCTGCTACTAAAGCAAGGACGAGAAGGGAGAGCTGCAGATGCTTCTACTATAAAGTCATCAAAAGATTCATAGCAATCCTCTGAATCATTTTCATCATCATCAAATGCAGTTTCTTCACAACAATAATCCAGCAGATCAGGAGATTCCATCTGAAAAAAAACAAATATATATATATATTGATTTATCAATCTGATTTATATATATATATATATATATATATATATATATATTGTTGCAAATACTGAAGATCTGAATACAGAATGATGACAGCTTAGATCACTTTATAGCTATAATAGACCATTTTGTTTTTGTTTTTACCCATATATCTTCAGCACCAATAACATGCTCAACCTTGTCTTCAGTCCAGCTCATATATGGTAAAATATCCACATCCTCTTCTGATATGAGTTCAGGAATATCTGTCAATCCAGTGTCAAGCTCATTCTGGTCCTACAAAGAGCAAATTAAATCACAAAAGTAATTTTAGTTTAACTTTGATATATTACACTTTAGCAGAAGTTGACTTCTTATCAGCAAGGCTGATGCATTATCAATATTTGGTATATTTTCATAATGTAGCATCTGAAATAAATGATGGTCTTCGGGTCTTTTTGACCCCAAATTACTTTTTGATAAAATAAAATAAAAATGTTCTCTTCATCCAAATGGCACGTGACTTTGTACGGTTGTCAACACTTTCTAGACCTACAAAAAAAAATAAAAAATAAAAAATGGGAATGATATCAGTTTTTATGTTAGGGTTAAAAAAAGTCACACTCAGGACCTTCACCCCACAACACACAGAGGAATACATTTGTGAGACTATAAAACTGATCTCTTATAATTTGTCAAATAAAATAATCCAAAATGCAGAACCACCACAAAAATAAATTGGTGACATTGACACATCAACAATGTGCACACACACACACACACACACACACACAGTGAGGGAGAGAGAGATGAAAGAGAGAGACGCTCATTTGTTATTGCTGTTCAGTAATTTCATTGCATTTTGATTTTCATGCTGTGTATTTGTACTCAATAAGTAATATAACTTATAATATAACTTAATATAATTTTTGTTCTGTTACAGTTAGTGACTAAAGTGTAGATTAAATTTGTAGAATTATATGAAAAACAGATGACTGAAATAAATGATAAACTCTAAAGACTCCAGCATTTCTCTGTAACATCTTGTTCAGGTTTGATTCTAATCATAATGATTCTAATCAATATTTTTTTCAGTAAAAAAATGCTAAACTTTGACAAAAAGCAATTTTTATTGTTATAATTGTGATTTCATAACATTTAGATATGAATCCAACTGAAAAAAAAAAGAAAAACGTGTGAAAAGATAGCTTTCAGTTAGTCAAATAGCAAATAGTGGAACTCTGCAGCCATCTACTGGTTGAAATGATAATCTTTTACTTTTAAAACGTAATTTTCCAAAAGATGGGCAAAATTGTACACTAAACCATGTCAAATTATCCATGTTACCAGCATGAATGAAAGTTAGAAATGTGGGTCTTTTATAAAGTGAATTTTACATAAAAAGCTGTTTTTGTATAAAAACCTATTTAAAAATATATTTTTAATTTATATAAATTTAAAAGATATCATAAATCCTCCAAAAACTGCACAAATGTGGAGTAAAAACATAATAAACAGAGTAAAATTACATTTGTTTAAAAAAATGGGAGACCCTAAAGACCCTGAGTGTAACCCCAACCGAAGACCGCATAAGGGTTAAGAAAAGGTAGAAGATGTTTACTGGTATTATATGTTATTTATGTATTTGTTTGGTCACCCTTTTTATCCTGTAATGGTTTGCTCTGTTTTACTATTGAACCGTCTTTACATATAGGCATTTACTTTAAGCTAGAAAGAACATATTTGTTGAGTTTTTGTTTGTTTCCTGAAATAACAATGAAAGAATATTGCTACAGATTTAAAACCGTACATTTACAGATTTAAATTTCATCCATTGTTACAGTTCAGAATGAATGATCTGAACACATAACCCCTACATTAGCAGTAATCATACCCTCTCTTCGATGGCGACAAAGCTTGTGAACTGGGACAAGATGGAGAACTCTTTACTGAGCTCAATGATGTAGGACTTCAGCTCTGCTTTCTTCCCCTGATAGAGATACAAGACAGCAAGTCAAGTTCTTCTGATAGTTCTATTAAAAACAGCAACATGTAGCCAAATATTGTACCTCATGTTCTGCCTCACTGTTGCCTAGAATGCCATCTTCATAGTCTCTGATGATCGCTCTTGCTGTTAACTTGTGAAGGAACTACACACACACACACACACACACACACACACACACACACACACACACACACACACACACACACACAAACAATCTCTTTAAATGTCTGATAAACAATTGATGATGTTTCAGATTATATGAAGTATTTCAGACGCTCACTCACAGTTCCTTTCGTCTTTTGTAGTTCTGTGGTGGAAACCATTGTTTTGATCTCCTGCCCACTCAAATCTCCAAACAGTGTGGCCTAAAAGAATGAATATTACACAGTTCAAAACAATAAATAAATGTTTATTTATATAGCTGGGTAATTCATCTAAAACATCTTAATCATTTTACAGCTTTCTGAGTAATATTACATATTTTGATCTTGATAAATCTCACATTTAACCACTCGTGTTTTTAACCACTGTAGCATATTCAATGAAAATTTAAATTTCAGATCTAAAAGATAGCAGAAATCTAATTAAAAATAAATAAAGCATATTTTCCACACCGCCATATGCTTCCACACTAAATGAATATAAGAAATAATATTTAATCATATTAATTTATATGCATCAATATAACAATACAGCAGGTCTACCTGAGTGCAGTGCGGCACAAAGCCGTATATGAGAGTGTGACAGTCACTGAAGAGGCCGTGAAGCTGTGAGGGGGCTTGAACAGGAGGGGACGCTGTGGGATTAAACTGCTGCCACTTCACTGCCACTGATCTGCAGCCTGGAGACTCCATGCGCTGAACCTGAGCACGCACCTGAAATGACCAGCAAATCTGTTAAACTCAAGCCTCAGAGCGGCCCATGTTGGTTAGATAATGTTCCCTTTTTCTTAATAAAAACGACAATACAATAAACAGCGTGATTCACCTTCTCTGCCCAAGTGTGTTTCATCTTTGTGTCAAAAAATTCATATGTTCCTCCACCTGCTTGAGCCAAAGCTCTGAGCATATGACGATTAGCTGTCAAGCTAGACAAACACAAACAGTAGGTTCAGAAATTAATTTAAGTGATAAAGAGCTTTGTGTTGAACTCCTCAAAGGCAGACCTGAGTCCGCAGGTGAAGAGGCGCGTGTGGCAGGAGTTTTCTCTGACCAGCTGTAGGGTCAGAGGCTGGTTCTGAACATGCCCATCAGAGAGCAGCAGGATGTTCCTCACGCCCCGGCAGGGAGGCAGCAGACTCAGGTTCCGGAGAGGCCGCCACAGCTCAGTGCCGCCACCAGCGCCACTGCAGGACTGAAGAGACCACACGCGTTGATGTGATGATAAGCAAATCATAACATTTTTAATTTGATAACATTTTAATCAGTCTTAGTGATTAATCAAGGGGTGAGGTTTAACTGGTTAGATACTGCAACATTATGGTGGCAAAAGGATCTTTTCCATGGAAAGTGGAATTCAGTATCAATGAACCCTAACTTCTAAACTTCTGAAAACCTTAATAATATCTCAGTATGCCCCCTTTTAAAGCACAGAAACATTCATCTTTAACCATTTTTAAACATTACTTACCATAATAAATTGTCTGGCTGGTTCAGATGCTTCATCTAAAGGCACTGGTGCAGGAAAAGCTTCCTTGTAATCTTAAAAACACACACATTTTCTGATTAACATGTCATTGTGTGAATGAAGAACTAGCATATTGTTCTTCACCCGCAATGCTTTACTACAAGTCACAAGATTAATAGAGAAATGAGAGTGTATGATCACTAGAACAGCAGCAGATTGTTTCAGTGCACACTAACCAGTGCTGAAAGAGATGATGTTGATCTTCAGTGAGCGGTCCAGAGATTTGAGGACTTGAAGGGCAATCTGGCGGGCTTTCAGCATGGCGTCTCCTGCATGGACTTGGAGGAGTCCAGTAGAATGACCACATCACTCACACTGGACGCTCCAGAGCTGGACACCCCGCTTGACTTAAAGTCTGGATAAAACACCAGCATGCAGGCCTGCAGGGATCAGAGAGTGTCAGGGAAGGACCTACTGTATCTGTGTGTATTTTAGATCAGGGCGTGTGAAGGAAAGAGAAGCATTTTTGTCTGCAATATGAATCAGATGTGACTGATCATTTCTTTACCTGACTATATTTATCCGGATGGTTCTCGACCCACATCCTGGGCATGTGGATATTAGAGAGACTGAAGGACACCTGTAACCCTTCCGATCCAAGAGTCTGTCCCGTAACGTGCTGATCACTGCCTTACAGTCTGTCATCTGAACGGGAAAAACACTGATAGTGTTAATAATACTGTTCATAAATAAATGTTTTATTTCCTTCAGAGAACACAACAAGTATTTAGTAAGACAATCCACAAAAATAAGTAAAATAACCTTGGTTTTGATGCGGTGTGAAGAGCTCAAGTTGATAATCTTGTATGGCATTTCAATGGACATAGACAGAGAAAACTCCCTGAAGAAACAAAACATAAAGCCAAGGATCATTTTTAGTGAATCTTTAGTGAATTTCCCTGTGAATTCCTCAGCGTTTGAGATTCTCACCCTCTGACTGAAGCTCCGTCACACCAATCTTTTCAACAGTCGCCTGAAACACGACACAACTGTCAGTCAAAACGCTGTAACTAACAGCAGCCCAAACAGTAGTTTAAATACAGTGACTAAAGACCAGCCAAGTCGTACCTGAGTTGTCTGATTAAGGGCGGCGCTCTGTTGCCATGGTGCCACGCTGCCAGCCAATGAGAAGACTATAGAGCCTGATCTCACCACCAGCTCAGTGATGAATGTCACCTTGATCAAAACTGTGGCTCTGGGAGGAAGGTTCCCACACTGATAGTAAATACATCCTGCCTCACATAAACACATGACCTTAGAGAAACCCTATGATACATTATCACTCATGCATCAGAGAAAGTCAACAGTAGTAAGCAACTCACAGGGGCATCCTGGTCCATCAGGTAGGCTCCATGACCTTTCTCTATGGCTTGCTTGTACTCCTTACGAGCCTGCTCTTTTTCCTTTACCTACAGGACAAAGAAAGACATTGAAAACTGATGAGAAAACGGTTATGAAGAGCAGAGGCTGCATTTGAAAAATTCTGAATGACTTGCACCTTTCCAATGACGTGTTTTCCATTGATAAAGGCTTCAAATCCACACACTGCTGCCGTCTCCTCCAGTGGAAAGACGTACTTTGCTTCAATGGGAACAGCACTCTTGTTTGTGTAGGTCTGAAAAATGATGACCTGGTGACAGAGCAGAGAAAGTTATATTCACAGATAGAGTTTGAAATTATAGTACAATGCTCTTGCTTTTTGGCTGTTAGATTAAGGGGTCTTTTCGATTCTGCTTCTTTTGATTCTTGTCTGTTTTTTTAACTTGTTAATTCTTTTGGCTTTTATTTTTAAGTACTTGATGTTCTTTCATGTCTTTATTTCTATGTACATATTCTATTCTAGTTTCTTCATTCTGAATATTTTATAAACACTGTTTTTAACATGCGAGAGAAAACAATGACTCTCCAACAACGCTGCTTCTCTAATATACTTGCAGCCCACCGCTGTAGTATCATACCTGACACAGTAGGTCCATCAGCTTGCACCTCACATTGACAGCCTGAAGAGGAAGTTTCTGACCACTGCTGTCCAGCAAACCTGCAGTCATCTCCTCCAGAGGGTTTTAGTGGACTCCAAACCCTCACTGTAATCACTGGACACTAAAGAAACATATCTAATTTCACAAATCCAAATCATAGCATTCAGCTTTACGCCCTGAGGAATAATCAGATGTCCCTGAGGAATAATTTGTCCCTTCGCCCTTTCACCGTTAGTATAAAGGGCTGTTTTGTCAGGACTCAAACTTGGGTCACCCAAAGCGTTGTTGCGCTATATGTTGAAGTGCTGAAGGTTATGGGCTCCGCTGTCATGTAAATTGATTAAACTTTTAAAATTAAAATTTGAATGGATTTGACATCCCCAGTTATCATCCACAACAGATTCCTCCACATATAAAAGCTCTCTCTACATGTCCTGTTCACTGAACGTTACTCACAGACATCAGCAGGCTGTGTGAGCTCCACGAAGGTGTTGATATGAGGCTGGAACTCTTTTAACTCGTCCCCCTCCAGAGTGTACTGAACCACATACTTCAGTCTGATCTGCTCTGTGTTATAGACGACAAACTCATCATCCTGTCAAATAGAAACCAACACACAAACACAAGAGTCACATAGATCCCAAAAACACAAGCAGAATATTTGAGAACAGAAAAAATGACTAAGGAAGGCACCTCAAATTCAGAGAGTCTGTTGGGTGTGCGACGGACTCCGTGAACACTGTGGTAGCCGTCAGGGGCGCAGGTCAAAGAGGTGTCTTTCTTCAGCAGGTCTTTGCACCGACCCAACGCCACTTCACACACCAACAGCAGCCGAGAGCCGTCAGTGACACTGGGCTTGGAGTATTTCACACTAGTCCTTTAACACAGAGCAGAAACTTACTAACTCACTCAAATCTTCAGTTGTCATGAAAGTGGAGTCAGATTTATAAATCTGTTATATTAAAAGATGTCGGAGTAATGTAGAAGACCACTGACTTTAGAGAGTCACTGAAGTAGATTCCTCCTCCAAGATTCCCGACATCCGTCCTCTCAATTCCATGCTGTTCGACTCCAAACTTGGGCAGCAGCAGACCGCTACACAGAATATTTCATTAAAAAACATATTAAATTCATTTCATGATAAGATGAATGAGCAATCAAATTAATTTTGCATTAACACTTGCTGAGAAAATCCCCAAAACGAACAAAAGACATTACATGATTATTGCAGAGTAAATAATTGAACAGACATTACAAAAAGTCACTTCTGTCAATTTATAGCCAGATGTTAGAGAGAACATGGTTCACTACCACAGTATATGGTCTGTCATAGACACAGGTTTGTGTGGTTTTGTCGCTGTATGTAATTTTTTTTTTTTCCTCTTACCGTGACAGTATTCCAACAAAACTATTGGGACTAGTGGAGTGGAGGAGGGCTTAATGTTGCCTAAATCCTCCCAAAACATTTGAAGCTCCACCCCTCTGCTAACACGTAGTATCTGCTGAATCTGAACAGGCCTGCAGTGGATACAAGATTAACACCATCATAATATATTCATGTTTAAACTTCAGACCACAATCATCATGATCAAGTTTACCTGTCCTGAAGCAGTTGAGAGACAACATGAAACTCAGGGTTTTGTGGTGGAACAACCTCAATGCTGCACCTCAGAGCTCGATACTTTCCCAGAGACGAGGCGAGGGCTTCCCAGAGTGGCTTCACTCACATTCAGAATGTCTCTGATCAGCTGAGGACGACAGAAGAGTTTAAAGTACTAAATCTGCACTGTGGACTTAAAAATCCAAATTGAAGAATCTACCAAAATCCCCAAATGTGAAGGAATCTCATTCAATTTATGCTGAATTAAATCAGATAATCATTGCATTACAGTAATTAAAAAATCTATTAGAGTACAGTAATGATTTATTTATATCATTGAGAAACATTTTTGAGAATAATGAGCATTACATAAAAATAAAATGAGGTAAAATAAGTTTCATTATCAAGAAAACAATATCACAATAGAAAAATCTTAATGGTCCTGAAGCAGTATAATAATTGTATATAATTGCATGTGTTACCTGACAAAGGTCTAGTTTCTGAGACACAAGCTTGTGTTTGGAAGGAGGGTCGATCATTCTGAGGGGTAGAAGAGTGTTGACCTCCTCTAGCAGGGCCTTGACTTCATCCTCTTTCTGAGTCTTTTGTGCCAGCAGTAACAATCCCTCCACCCTGCTCACCTGCAACAGCACAGAGCCATTAAACACACAACATTCCTGTGAGCTTCACGACTGGATGTGTGTGTGTCCTTCTCACATCATTAAGGCTGATGCTGGAGACAGGGACTGTCAGGATGTTACTAAGGGAACCGAGAGCTTCGGTCCAAACCAGCTCCACAAAGATGCCAACTTCCTGTGATAATGTGCTGCAGTTCAGCTTCTCCTCCAACAGAAGCTGCAAATTAAAAGAGTGAACATTGATTTCACACCTATTGGACACATTAAATATGCATATACTGTACAGTATTAAATGAACGAAATAGATCTGCGTTCTGTTTTTGTCTAACCTGCTGCAGGCTGTAGGACGCCAACCGCTCAACCTCAGGAGGAAGCGTGTGTGTCTTTGTGAATCCCTGTGTCTCCATCTCCTTCATCAGCAGCAGATACGCTTCCACAGCATCCTCAGACGTCACACAGTACACAAGCTTGTCCTGCACCACTGCGCTCTATAGTGAGAGAGTCCATCACCGTCACCACGGGTCAATCTATTATTCCTATGATAACAAGATGATACTTTTAAACAGCGTTTAAGATGACCAAACCTCAGCTTCACGCAAGATTGAACACAACACACGATACTTCTGGCCTGCTCGTCCTCTGGCACTCTGCAGCTCCAAAACAGACAAAGTCTTGGGTTTGACCTGCAACAGACATGAAAACACTTTCAAACTCAGGCAGTGGTGAGAAAACAGGGCTACAAGAATCACTTCAGGAATGTGTTAAACAGGTCGTCCTACATTTTTCATTATTTTATATTACTATTTTATGTTCCCCTGAGGTCCACTTATAACGTTACTCAAATTTACAGTGTAAATGTGGTGTTATATGCACATTTATTCATCTGATTATAGTGAGTTGTGGTAAATTGCAGGTTACTTTGAATAAATTGTCTATTTTGAGCTCTGAAATGTACAGTGTGTTTCACATAGAACATGAACTCTTTTAATTCAAAGATCAGTGCAAAGATTTTTCTCACTCACCCTCTCAAAACGGAATACTTGGCCACTTGAAAATGTGAAGGAAATTCAGGCAGGTCATGGTCGCGCCTTTGTAAACTCTGCGTTGGGTAAATGCAAAGATGTAGTCATGTAAACTAGCACATCTAAACTGATAGAAACTGATGTAAAAAAAGAAAAAAAGAAAAGAAAAAGTAGAATAATAAAGAAACTGATCAATAACACTCAAGCAGTGACAGTGACAAAAACAAGGGCGTACCTGAACCTGCCAAGACTGGGCCCACCCTTCTCAGGAGTCTCAATCTCAGGCTTTAGGAGTTCAGACTGACCTTTGAATTTCTCTTTTCTACTATCTGGGTCGACACTTTATGGTGGAAAACAACATTATGTCAACAAAACGCATGTTTTCTTTTCTCATTTAATACTCTTATAACCTAAATGTAATGTCAAATACATTTTACAACAAAATGCAACACAAGAGCACAAACATACACAAATACAGAGCAAAACACACCCACTTTAAGCAAATACAACTAATCTGGGCGTGACACTCCTATCCATTCTGTCCCTCCACCTTTGTTCACATCTCATGTGACTTCTGTTCAACACTGAATTCATTACAAGAAAGTGTGAGAATGAGGTTTAGGAATCTCCTACCTGGATGAGAGATGAATTCAGTGGTGGGATAAGCCAGCTGTGGGGCCAAATTATGCTCCGTCAAAGGCAGGAGATGCCCTTCATCCAGACAGCTCCACACATACTGCGTCCCAACCACTGGGATCCGGAGCTTCTGGATGCTGCGCTGCGGTTACTGCTCAGGTCATTCACACTGCTACTGACTACAAAAGAGCACTGGAGAAGATAAAAGCAGGTCAGAAGACACACAGCAGCTCTTTGGTGACTTTTAGTAGGACCACTGCACACTTTGGAGTCACTTTTACTTATTTTAAGCATTATAAAGGTCCGTGATAATTAACATAAAATTAGCCTTAGTTAATTTTAAACAAATCAAACGTCTGCACACTGTGTAAACGCCCTATGATGAAACCCAACTGTTGATCTACATTGAAACAATCATTTTCTTTATCTCAGTGTAACTGCTCTTAGATTTGATTAAAAAGACAGACATGTAGTGCTAAATAATGAGCATAACACGAACCTCTCTGTTGATGACATAGGAGATGTTTCTCCATTTTCCAGAAGAGCACATTTCAGCTTCTTCTTCTCTTTATAAGGCACATTCTTCACATCTAACACCACAGTACAGTTTTCAAACACTGTCATGATGAACTGTCAACGAGAAAAGCGACAGAACAAAGAGAAACTGTAGAGTACAGTCAATATACATATGATGAACACTATAAAAATAATAGTGTATGTGTTTCTATTCATTAAACAAATCAAACTTTACGCATAATAGTTATATTGGTAACGTCAAACAAGTTAAATAATCTTTCTCTTGATAAAAATAAATTAAACAGTCGAATATTAAGTAAAACACTTCTCTCGCTTTAGCGGTTGTCATGTCATTAGCAGACGGAAGAGTGTATCTTACCGTGAAGTCAGAGTCGAGTGACACGTTTAGATGTTAAGAAAATACCACTAACGACTATCTGTTATGTTATAACGTAATCATTTGTTATAACGCAAATCTGTTGTGCAAAGTTCACTTAAAAAGAAGTGCTTCTGACTCACATACATACGGGAAAAACACACCCCCATTCCTCCCTGAGATAAAACAAAACATTAAACGGGCGCCATCCAGTGGTCGATTAACTTACTGTGGACAAATGTATTACGGAAAAATTACTATCGATAATTTAATCTAAAATACCATACTTTTAAAACAGCTATACTGGTGTATATATAAAATAAACATGAAATTTACGATAAGCCTTTGTTTACAGCTTAATCGTTTTTTCTTTCCATTTCGGCTAATCGAAATGAAAAAGATGAAAAACCTGTGCGTTATCTAGAGATGATTAAGTGTGTGATCTTTTTTTATGTTGTGAAAGCAGAATAAAAAGTAATAATCAAAGAATCCAAAGCTTATCCTTTGATATCACAAACACCAATTATCTTATTGACGGATAAAAATATGAATATAATCACAATAACAATTGGTGCTGTAAAATGTGGCTGTAAAAGTAATTCCCAGTTTGATTGTATATATGTGTGTGTGTGTGTGTGTGTGTATATATGTGTGTGTATATATATATATATATATATATATATATATCATATGACTTTTCTAATAATCATCCAATGATTTAGAACCTTCTATAACTTTTCTTCCAAAGTGCATCAACATCTCTAGTATAAAGCACCAGTGTGACTGTATGATTACACTGAACAGAGGACATTCTGTGACTTTGTAGGTAGGTCGTTGACACTAATATACAGGGCCTGAAATTAACACCCGACCACGTGCCAAATGCGGGTAAATTTTGCAATTGGCTGGTAACACTGTCAATCTATCTGCCACATTGGCAGGTAGCCAATGAGAACTGAGAGTGATTCATTAGGGAATTTGATTCAAGAGTTTTATTTATTTGTCATATACACAGTTATATACAGAGTATACAACCAGCAGTGAAATGTAAACAGGTCCGCTCCATGGACAGTGCAAATACACAGTTAAAAACACACGGAGGAAATTATAATAGAAATAGGATAAAAAGTAATATATATACATCTGTAGAATAATAAATAATCAAGTCAAGTAGAAGAAAAAAAGTAAAAAAATATGAATAAAGAAGTGGAATAAAATAATTGAAGTAGACTGTGCAGTGAGTAAACTGTAGACTTATAAATATGTGGTTAACAAATGTATAAGAGTATAATGTGCAAACAGGTTTATAACAGGTTGTTACACCGTAACAACGAGAACAGAAAGTGCAGTGCAATGTCAGTGTATCGATGCTTATCCTGAAGTGAAGTCACGTGGTGTTAAGTGACTGAGTTCAGGAGTCTGATGGCCTGGGGAAGAAGCTCCTCCTGAGTCTCTCAGGTTTGGCCATCAGGCTTCCGGAAACGCTTACCAGATGGCAGCAGCGTGAAATGAGGGTTTGCAGGGTGATTAGAGTCCTTGATGATCTTGGTAGCTCTACCTTTGCAGCGTTTGGTGTAGACGTCCTGCAGAGACGGGAGAGCTGACCCTGAGATACGCTCGGATAAGCGCACGACTCTTTGCAGGGCTTTGCGGTCATGACTGGTGCTGTTCCCATACCACGCTGTGATGCGCTGAGTTAATACACTTTCTATCGCCCCTAAATAGAACGTTTTCAGGATAGCTGGTGAAACCCTGAATTTCCTCAGCTGGCGCAGGTGGTACAGTCTTTGCCTGGCTTTTTCACCTGTGTCTGAATGTGTGCAGTCCAGGTCAGGTCCTCGGAGATGTTTACACCCAGGTACTTGAAGCTGCTCACTCTCTCTACTGGTGACCCGCTGATCATGAGGGGGGAGTATGTCCGTTGCTGTCTCTTCCTGAAGTCCACAATCATTTCTTTGGTCTTGCCAACATTCAGAGAGAGACAGTTGTCCTGGCACCATGATGTTAGATGCTCCACCTCGTCCAAGTATGCCGTCTCATTGTTGTTGGAGATGAGGCCCAGGACAACAGTATCATCAGCAAATTTGATGATAGAGGTGGAGCTGTGTGTGGACAAACAGTCATGTGTGTAGAGAGAGTAGAGCAGGGGGCTCAGGACACAGCCCTGTGGAGCTCCCACACTCAGGGAGATGGAGGTGGAGGTGGACTGGCCTATTCTCACCACCTGAGGCCTGCCAGTGAGGAAGTCCTCAATCCGGTGGCAGAGAGAAGGGTTCAGGCCGAGATCCAGGAGTTTAGAGGTTAGCTTGATGGGAACTATGGTGTTAAAGGCTGAGCTATAGTCAATAAATAGCAGCCTTACGTAGTTCCCACTTTTGCTGTCGATGTGAGTGAGGGAGGAGTGGAGGACATGAGAGCTGGCATCTTCAGTCGGTCTATTGGGATGATAGGCAAACTGAAGAGGGTCCAAAGTGTCAGGAATGAAGGCGCAAATGGTGTTTTTGAGAGAATGCGACTGCTGTTTGAACGTTTATGCGATCTGAAAGATGATGAGACCCTTCTCTGACTACGTTAGGATGTGCGAGTTAAACTATTGGTGAGATGGAATGAGATGATGTAACGCTGACGGAAGTTACAGTACAATGAAAGTTTCACAGATGTGTGTGCTGGGAGTTGGAAACCGGTGAGAAAATGTCCGGTACCCGGTAACTTTACCAGTAATAATAATATTAATTTAGTACAGCTACCAGGACCTGTCTACGTGACAAAATCAGCCATCAACACAACCACGTGTGATGTTTACGTACGAGCTGCGGTAACTTAGGTCTATTTAGGGTCTATGGTCTAACGTTGTAACGTTAACTTATCTGTCGACTCAGATCTTGACGCTCGTGCAGGCTCTCGGGGAGAAATCGAAACAAAAGAGCACCTCTCACACAAAAAAACTAATTTAACATAAGCGGTTAAAATTACAAATTGTGGAGTTTTTATATTTATAACATATGATACAGTTAAGCAACATCACACAAGAGTGGTTTTCCTGAATAGTCTACTATCACGATTGAAAATGACACGGATTTCATATGACAGTTCCATAAACAGTTAATTAACATGAAGTCACTTACATTTCAGACGCAATATTTATTGTTTTTGTTCCATTTTAGCAGCGAAAATAGTTCCAAACAAAGATCACATCATAACCATAACGCATCTCACAGCAACAGTGTGTTACGGAATGATTCAGCGTTTTGAATTAATCGGTTGAATCAAAGATTCAATAACCTATTCGTAAACGAATCGACATTCTTGAATGAATCAGCCGTTTCAACGAATCGACTCAATAATTCACTCATTAAGGTGCCGCCACCTACTGGTGGTTAAGTTTCATGTTTAAACATTCATTCCAACATTTCTTATTTGTATATTAAAAATTCTCATAATTTTTTTAATACAGTTGTAATTTTTCAGTGTAAATTCTTTAATTTGACTGGTAACAGCCCTATAGCATCTTATTCTAATTTAAGATCAAATTTGACAGATGACAGATTTCCTTTTTGACAGGCTTAATGTCGAGCCCTGTGAGGCAAAAAAAAAAAAAAAAAAAAAAAAAAAAACCAACAACAAAAAAAAAGGTGGCAGGTAAAAAAAAGTCACTGTGGCAGGTGTATTGGTCAATATACATATATATTTATTTATTTATTTTCATTTTAAAGAAAGACAGCACAAGCACAATTGTCAACAGCACACCTGTCACAAATGGAATTTTAAATGATAAATCAACATACTGTATCATGATCATAGTTTATATGATAAACTACATCAGTGGTTGCTCTGCTAGGACATCTGCACTCTCAGTAAAAAAGGTACAGTGCTGTCACTGGGGCGGTAACCTAAGGTACAAAAGTGAAAAGGTACATCTTTGTACCTTACTCACCCCTAAATGGTACATATTAGTACCTTAAAAATTACATATCAGTACTTTAAGAGTGCGATAGTACCTTAAAGGTACATATTAGTACCTTTTGGTTTTGTACCTTAGGGTACTGCCCCAGTGACAGCAATGTACCTTCTTTCTGACAGTGTGTGTGAACATGAGAAATTACTTCATATATCCACTAAAAATCACTACTACACTTGATTAAAAAGGAACTGAATGCTTAGTTATTTTTTTTAAAAAGGGGGAAAAAGCTTGCAAATGACACTTGGTTTCTACATGACTGATACAGGTTCAGTGTTGGGAAAGTTACTTAAATGTAGGTTACAGATTACAAGTTAGCCTATTTCAATTACTTTATTAAAGTAATGTAACTGATTACTAGTTATCAAAATTTCTAATGAATGTGTTCAACTGTTCATTTTCAAACATTTAAACTAGGCAGATTAACCTCTAAAAACAGGGAGCTGTATTTAAAAACACAATCTAGATCATTATACTGTAGCAAAGACATGTACGTACCCTCTGTACATAGGGTAAGTACCCTCTGTCTGAGAGATGGAGGTAAAATTATATTCTTGATAGATTCATTAAACGTAGCTAAAATAAATGGGAAAGGGCATCATTCGTAAGCTAATCATTACCAGGAGATTTGTTGTCCTTGAGTTTCTTAATATTGTCAATCATTTCTGTAATACTAAGCTCTTTCTCACAAATGCTGCCAAATTCAACGTTAACAAAATACTCTAATACAATTTTTCTAAAATGGACTCCACTGAGGAGTACTTTATTTTAGAGCTAGAATACAGTTATAAATTCTGTTGTGAAATTATGGGCAAATCATCTGTGACAGTATTATATATGCGTAATTTATTAATCGATAATCTTTCACCATTTATTTTTTCAGAAGAATAAAAATATCTTGTTTTATTTTACCATGTGCTTGAAATTACCTTTTGCCTTCTTCTCATAATGTTTATTTAAATCCCTTGTAATTTTATGAGATTTTGAGCTTCTCGTTTTAAATTCTTCTTGTCCTTGTCTGTTTTATCACACAGGCAACCAAGCTCTTGAATCAGGGCTTGCATTTTGGCCCGTTTATTTTTGGCAATCATTTTACTAATTTTAATGGCTAAACTCCTCGCTTAATATTTCATAAGATCACAAAGCCCATATGTTTAGTAATTAAACCCTGTTTATAGTATTTTTCAATTATTCTTATGACTTCTTTTTCATGATTGTCATGATGTTGTATGATTATCATTTAAAAATAAAGAATCGTTTAAAAATCCAGTATCCACTTCTGCTCATGTTCTTTCCACTGTCATTAGTGGTGATAAAAATGTTAATAAAGATTTATGGTCCATAAAAACTGCAGGATCAATGTCTATCAAGGATGTCAACTCCTCTGATATTAACCATAGATCTATACGAGACTGCAAAGACAAATCACTATATTGTCATCCATACATGAGTTTGTCCTGCGAAAAACAATCATTTCGAGTTGGGGAACATTGTAAGCACAGGATTTTCTTTCAGGATATCTTGCACGTGGCTCGAGTTGCATCCTTTCGCAAAGATGTATCTTCCCGATTCTAGCCTTACTGAAGAACGACCAATCCTTCACCAAATTACACAGTGGGTGCCAGAGACTGTGGGTTGTAGGCCAGATCAACACCCTGTCATGGCCTTCACAATTTCCAGACCTGTTTTTTTTTTCATTAAAAATAATCAATTTCAATGATGAGTTTCTACCACATTCTTCACAAGTTATATTTATAAGGTAACATGGTTATATTTATAAGGTAACATGGTTATATTTATAAGGTAACATGAAAAACATTATAACATTGCTATAAAATTGATATATGTGCATTTTTAAACAGGTAATTCACATTTTGAAAAAACACTTCCACCAAAAAGTATTTAGACTAAAAACAAACTTAATGTCTGAATGCATTTGCATTAAATTTGCATTAAAAAAACAAAAAAAAAAAAACATCAAATTTTTTTTTTTAATGTATATATATATATATATGACAGCACAAGCACACTTTTCAAGCAAAACATTTCACAGATTTTTTTTTTATTTCAAATTAACTTTCAAATTTGCACCTTAGGGCCAGATTTACTAAATTGGGCAAATTAAAGAACAGACATAGCCGGATCATTTCCATAATGACCAATTAGCAATTATGCAATAAGTTAAAAAATAACTGTCCACGCCTTTTCAGCGCATATTTTTCACTGCGTGTTGTAAGACTAGGAAAACTTGCATAATGCCAGAATGTTTGGTTGAAGAACAAAAACTATCTGAGAAAATAAAAGACATTAGCATCTAAACTCACTCATTCATTTAGCATCCCCATCGGAGACGACGTCATGCTGAGTGAATCATCTAAGAATGACTTTAATTGACATGCCTTTCTTTTCACTGCCTCTTCCCCCATTCCTCCTCCAGATTTCACCATCAAAATCTATATGGTTTAATGGAGAGAAGTGTGTGTCCAGTTTCTACATGACTGATACATGCGCACGTCTCTCCAGAACAGGTTTGAGAGGGGAATGTGGGTGTGGAGAATCGCAGCCCAGCAGCTGACGTGTAGATGATTCCCAATCCCGGCCGATCTCCAGCCTGCTGCACACACACGGATACTGTCTGTCTGTCTGACAGGCCCAGTCCACGCCCTCTTCACTGCCTCCCAGTGCATCGGTCTGTATGGAGAAGAGCACAAAGTTATGGATCAAAAAATACAAGAGTGAATCACTATGAGGACGTGTGCTCGTACCTGGGCTCCTGGGACTCTTTCATCCGGAGGAGAGACTCGAGCAACTGTCCCACCGCCAGCTTCTTCACCCGGATCAGCTGCAGCACCAGCAGAGTCGCCACCAGTCTCAGAACGTCCGCATGAGCCTTCACACCTGGTAGACAAAACATGTGACTGATTACCTGATTCTCACTGACAAACTGTGTCTGAAACATAAAGAAGATTTGATGTCAAAAATCTTCTAACCAAATGAACGGATGCCTTTCTCCTTAAGGAAGACATTAGCAAAAAAGTCTACGTCCAGGTTGAGGAAGCTGCTCAGCCTCTCAGTGCACTCCCAGTATCCATCCTACATCCAAACACAATGCATAAGTTCATATTACCTTGACTTACACATTTACATACTGTATATAATTAGTTAATTCATGTGTAAAACCTCATGTTGAAGCTCAAACAGCTCATTCCAGGCCACTGTGTCAGGTCTGCTTGTTTTATCTGCTGTGACCGACAGATCCAAAATGCCGTGAGGTTTTGTGAAATGTTGTGTCCTTGGTAGAAAACCAAACTTAACAGCTGGCACTTAGAGTAGCTTCATGAGACAAAGGATAGAAAGATGAGATAATGATATAAAAATGAGACAAAGGATAGAAAGATTTTTACCCCATATCAACATTGATCACAGACGAAACCTCATCGATGTGAGCCAACTTACATTGAGCAGAAGTCACAGTGTCTTGTGACTGTGGTAGTTGTTGCGCTTTTTGTGCTGCTTGTTGAGATGCTTGTTGAGATGCTTTAAAAGGTCCAGAGGATGAGGAACCAAAATGGCCCAAAGGCTCATTCATACTTTGGAGAAAACCACCAAAGCCACTAGATGCAGGGCGAGAGCTCGCCACATAAATTGTGGGATGACCAAAGATAGTGGAGCCAGCAAACCTGTCACTGCTTGAAAAAGATGCAGCTCTCCTGCCAAAAACTGTAGGAGGAGGAGTAGGGTTGGGAGAAAAGTACTGCATAGATGCATGTTCATGCGCAATATGAGGAGTGTCACGCTCAATCTCTGAAAGACAGCCAAGGGCAGGAGTTTCACTCATTGAAAAAGATGTGCCCACTCTGTCAAAAAAAGAGGAGGAGGAGGAAGAAGAGGAGGAGGGCTGGGAGAAAAGTACTGCATAGATGCAAGTTTATGCGCAATACGAGGAAGAGGACGAGGACCTGCACAGACAGGAGAAGTTGCGGCGTCACGCTCTAATGCACGGACATGGTTAAGGCCAGAAGTTTCACTTGTGGGGCGAGAATCATGAACGTGGTAAGTAAGGGGCACACCCATTGAGTCATCTACAGGAGTCATGTCTGCTTGTGATGCAAGGCTGTAATTTGAGAGAGAGATTCTACTGACTTCAAGTTACAAGGATGTTGAAGGTGAAGAGGAATTGAGGCCGCAACCTGGGTGGCAGTAGGAGGAGGAAGTCTGTCACTCAGAACTTGAGGCTTCGGATCACTTACATCAGAACCAGAAGAACATTTATATAGCATTTTCGCTGAGCCTCTGAAACCGGAAATGCTACCATCAAAATGTGAAGGATGCCAGCTGCTAAAGCAAGGACGAGAAGGAGAGCTGCTTCTATTGTAAAATCATCAGTAGGAGGAGGAAGCCTGTCACTCATGGCACCAATAGGAGGAGGAGAAGGAGAAAGCATGTTAACACTGATGAGAGGTTCCAGTGACGCAAAAGAATAAGCTACAGGAATGGGAACATCCATTGAGGCACCAAGCGTGGAAGAAGGGGGAGGTGGGACTTGAGGCTTCGGATCACTTACATCAGAACTAGAAGAACATTTATAGAGCATTTTTGCTGAGCCTCTGAAACTGGAAATGCTATCATCCAAACGTGAAGGACTCCAGCTGCTACTAAAGCAAGGACGAGAAGGGAGAGCTGCAGATGCTTCTACTATAAAGTCATCAAAAGATTCATAGCAATCCTCTGAATCATTTTCATCATCATCAAATGCAGTTTCTTCACAACAATAATCCAGCAGATCAGGAGATTCCATCTGAAAAAAAAAACAAATATATATATATATTGATTTATCAATCTGATTTATATATATATATATATATATATATATATATATATTGTTGCAAATACTGAAGATCTGAATACAGAATGATGACAGCTTAGATCACTTTATAGCTATAATAGACCATTTTGTTTTTGTTTTTACCCATATATCTTCAGCACCAATAACATGCTCAACCTTGTCTTCAGTCCAGCTCATATATGGTAAAATATCCACATCCTCTTCTGATATGAGTTCAGGAATATCTGTCAATCCAGTGTCAAGCTCATTCTGGTCCTACAAAGAGCAAATTAAATCACAAAAGTAATTTTAGTTTAACTTTGATATATTACACTTTAGCAGAAGTTGACTTCTTATCAGCAAGGCTGATGCATTATCAATATTTGGTATATTTTCATAATGTAGCATCTGAAATAAATGATGGTCTTCGGGGTCTTTTTGACCCCAAATTACTTTTGATAAAATAAAATAAAAATGTTCTCTTCGTCCAAATGGCACGTGACTTTATCACGGTTGTCAACACTTTCTAGACCTACAAAAAAATAAAAATAAAAAATGGGAATGATATCAGTTTTTATGTTAGGGTTAAAAAAAAAGTCACACTCAGGACCTTCACCCCACACACACAGAGGAATACATTTGTGAGACTATAAAAACTGATCTCTTATAATTTGTCAAATAAAATAATCCAAAATGCAGAACCACCACAAAAATAAATTGGTGACATTGACACATCAACAATGTGCACACACACACACACACACACACACACACAGTGAGGGAGAGAGATGATGAAAGAGAGAGACGCTCATTTGTTATTGCTGTTCAGTAATTTCATTGCATTTTGATTTTCATGCTGTGTATTTGTACTCAATAAGTAATATAACTTATAATATAACTTAATATAATTTTTGTTCTGTTACAGTTAGTGACTAAAGTGTAGATTAAATTTGTAGAATTATATGAAAAACAGATGACTGAAATAAATGATAAACTCTAAAGACTCCAGCATTTCTCTGTAACATCTTGTTCAGGTTTGATTCTAATCATAATGATTCTAATCAATATTTTTTTTCAGTAAAAAAATGCTAAACTTTGACAAAAAGCAATTTTTATTGTTATAATTGTGATTTCATAACATTTAGATATGAATCCAACTGAAAAAAAAAGAAAAAACGTGTGAAAAGATAGCTTTCAGTTAGTCAAATAGCAAATAGTGGAACTCTGCAGCCATCTACTGGTTGAAATGATAATCTTTTACTTTTAAAACGTAATTTTCCAAAAGATGGGCAAAATTGTACACTAAACCATGTCAAATTATCCATGTTACCAGCATGAATGAAAGTTAGAAATGTGGGTCTTTTATAAAGTGAATTTTACATAAAAGCTGTTTTTGTATAAAAACCTATTTAAAAATATATTTTTAATTTATATAAATTTAAAAGATATCATAAATCCTCCAAAAACTGCACAAATGTGGAGTAAAAACATAATAAACAGAGTAAAATTACATTTGTTTAAAAAAATGGGAGACCCCAAAGACCTGAGTGTAACCCCAACCGAAGACCGCATAAGGGTTAAGAAAAGGTAGAAGATGTTTACTGGTATTATATGTTATTTATGTATTTGTTTGGTCACCTTTTTATCCTGTAATGGTTTGCTCTGTTTTACTATTGAACCGTCTTTACATATAGGCATTTACTTTAAGCTAGAAAGAACATATTTGTTGAGTTTTTGTTTGTTTCCTGAAATAACAATGAAAGAATATTGCTACAGATTTAAAACCGTACATTTACAGATTTAAATTTCATCCATTGTTACAGTTCAGAATGAATGATCTGAACACATAACCCTACATTAGCAGTAATCATACCCTCTCTTCGATGGCGACAAAGCTTGTGAACTGGGACAAGATGGAGAACTCTTTACTGAGCTCAATGATGTAGGACTTCAGCTCTGCTTTCTTCCCCTGATAGAGATACAAGACAGCAAGTCAAGTTCTTCTGATAGTTCTATTAAAAACAGCAACATGTAGCCAAATATTGTACCTCATGTTCTGCCTCACTGTTGCCTAGAATGCCATCTTCATAGTCTCTGATGATCGCTCTTGCTGTTAACTTATGAAGGAACTACACACACACACACACACACACACACACACACACACACACACACACACACACACACACACACACACACACACACACAACACTCTCTTTAAATGTCTGATAAACAATTGATGATGTTTCAGATTATATGAAGTATTTCAGACGCTCACTCACAGTTCCTTTTCGTCTTTTGTAGTTCTGTGGTGGAAACCATTGTTTTGATCTCCTGCCCACTCAAATCTCCAAACAGTGTGGCCTAAAAGAATGAATATTACACAGTTCAAAACAATAAATAAATGTTTATTTATATAGCTGGGTAATTCATCTAAAACATCTTAATCATTTTACAGCTTTCTGAGTAATATTACATATTTTGATCTTGATAAATCTCACATTTAACCACTCGTGTTTTTAACCACTGTAGCATATTCAATGAAAATTTAAATTTCAGATCTAAAAGATAGCAGAAATCTAATTAAAAATAAATAAAGCATATTTTCCACACCGCCATATGCTTCCACACTAAATGAATATAAGAAATAATATTTAATCATATTAATTTATATGCATCAATATAACAATACAGCAGGTCTACCTGAGTGCAGTGCGGCACAAAGTCGTATATGAGAGTGTGACAGTCACTGAAGAGGCCGTGAAGCTGTGAGGGGCTTGAACAGGAGGACGCTGTGGGATTAAACTGCTGCCACTTCACTGCCACTGATCTGCAGCCTGGAGACTCCATGCGCTGAACCTGAGCACGCACCTGAAATGACCAGCAAATCTGTTAAACTCAAGCCTCAGAGCGGCCCATGTTGGTTAGATAATGTTCCCTTTTTCTTAATAAAAACGACAATACAATAAACAGCGTGATTCACCTTCTCTGCCCAAGTGTGTTTCATCTTTGTGTCAAAAAATTCATATGTTCCTCCACCTGCTTGAGCCAAAGCTCTGAGCATATGACGATTAGCTGTCAAGCTAGACAAACACAAACAGTAGGTTCAGAAATTAATTTAAGTGATAAAGAGCTTTGTGTTGAACTCCTCAAAGGCAGACCTGAGTCCGCAGGTGAAGAGGCGCGTGTGGCAGGAGTTTTCTCTGACCAGCTGTAGGGTCAGAGGCTGGTTCTGAACATGCCCATCAGAGAGCAGCAGGATGTTCCTCACGCCCCGGCAGGGAGGCAGCAGACTCAGGTTCCGGAGAGGCCGCCACAGCTCAGTGCCGCCACCAGCGCCACTGCAGGACTGAAGAGACCACACGTTGATGTGATGATAAGCAAATCATAACATTTTTAATTTGATAACATTTTAATCAGTCTTAGTGATTAATCAAGGGGGTGAGGTTTAACTGGTTAGATACTGCAACATTATGGTGGCAAAAAGGATCTTTTTCCATGGAAAGTGGAATTCAGTATCAATGAACCCTAACTTCTAAACTTCTGAAAACCTTAATAATATCTCAGTATGCCCCCTTTTAAAGCACAGAAACATTCATCTTTAACCATTTTTAAACATTACTTACCATAATAAATTGTCTGGCTGGTTCAGATGCTTCATCTAAAGGCACTGGTGCAGGAAAAGCTTCCTTGTAATCTTAAAAACACACACATTTTCTGATTAACATGTCATTGTGTGAATGAAGAACTAGCATATTGTTCTTCACCCGCAATGCTTTACTACAAGTCACAAGATTAATAGAGAAATGAGAGTGTATGATCACTAGAACAGCAGCAGATTGTTTCAGTGCACACTAACCAGTGCTGAAAGAGATGATGTTGATCTTCAGTGAGCGGTCCAGAGATTTGAGGACTTGAAGGGCAATCTGGCGGGCTTTCAGCATGGCGTCTCCCTGCATGGACTTGGAGGAGTCCAGTAGAATGACCACATCACTCACACTGGACGCTCCAGAGCTGGACACCCCGCTTGACTTAAAGTCTGGATAAAACACCAGCATGCAGGCCTGCAGGGATCAGAGAGTGTCAGGGAAGGACCTACTGTATCTGTGTGTATTTTAGATCAGGGCGTGTGAAGGAAAGAGAAGCATTTTTGTCTGCAATATGAATCAGATGTGACTGATCATTTCTTTACCTGACTATATTTATCCGGATGGTTCTCGACCCACATCCTGGGCATGTGGATATTAGAGAGACTGAAGGACACCTGTAACCCTTCCGATCCAAGAGTCTGTCCCGGTAACGTGCTGATCACTGCCTTACAGTCTGTCATCTGAACGGGAAAAACACTGATAGTGTTAATAATACTGTTCATAAATAAATGTTTTATTTCCTTCAGAGAACACAACAAGTATTTAGTAAGACAATCCACAAAAATAAGTAAAATAACCTTGGTTTTGATGCGGTGTGAAGA
The DNA here is from genome assembly GCA_018749465.1 of Paracanthobrama guichenoti. Classification (NCBI taxonomy): domain Eukaryota; kingdom Metazoa; phylum Chordata; class Actinopteri; order Cypriniformes; family Gobionidae; genus Paracanthobrama; species Paracanthobrama guichenoti. The sequence goes on from CM031951.1 coordinate 21,600,735, forward strand.
GCTCAAGTTGATAATCTTGTATGGCATTTCAATGGACATAGACAGAGAAAACTCCCTGAAGAAACAAAACATAAAGCCAAGGATCATTTTTAGTGAATCTTTAGTGAATTTCCCTGTGAATTCCTCAGCGTTTGAGATTCTCACCCCTCTGACTGAAGCTCCGTCACACCAATCTTTTCAACAGTCGCCTGAAACACGACACAACTGTCAGTCAAAACGCTGTAACTAACAGCAGCCCAAACAGTAGTTTAAATACAGTGACTAAAGACCAGCCAAGTCGTACCTGAGTTGTCTGATTAAGGGGCGCTCTGTTGCCATGGTGCCACGCTGCCAGCCAATGAGAAGACTATAGAGCCTGATCTCACCACCAGCTCAGTGATGAATGTCACCTTGATCAAAACTGTGGCTCTGGGAGGAAGGTTCCCCACACTGATAGTAAATACATCCTGCCTCACATAAACACATGACCTTAGAGAAACCCTATGATACATTATCACTCATGCATCAGAGAAAGTCAACAGTAGTAAGCAACTCACAGGGGCATCCTGGTCCATCAGGTAGGCTCCATGACCTTTCTCTATGGCTTGCTTGTACTCCTTACGAGCCTGCTCTTTTTCCTTTACCTACAGGACAAAGAAAGACATTGAAAACTGATGAGAAAACGGTTATGAAGAGCAGAGGCTGCATTTGAAAAATTCTGAATGACTTGCACCTTTCCAATGACGTGTTTTCCATTGATAAAGGCTTCAAATCCACACACTGCTGCCGTCTCCTCCAGTGGAAAGACGTACTTTGCTTCAATGGGAACAGCACTCTTGTTTGTGTAGGTCTGAAAAATGATGACCTGGTGACAGAGCAGAGAAAGTTATATTCACAGATAGAGTTTGAAATTATAGTACAATGCTCTTGCTTTTTGGCTGTTAGATTAAGGGGTCTTTTCGATTCTGCTTCTTTTGATTCTTGTCTGTTTTTAACTTGTTAATTCTTTTGGCTTTTATTTTTAAGTACTTGATGTTCTTTCATGTCTTTATTTCTATGTACATATTCTATTCTAGTTTCTTCATTCTGAATATTTTATAAACACTGTTTTTAACATGCGAGAGAAAACAATGACTCTCCAACAACGCTGCTTCTCTAATATACTTGCAGCCCACCGCTGTAGTATCATACCTGACACAGTAGGTCCATCAGCTTGCACCTCACATTGACAGCCTGAAGAGGAAGTTTCTGACCACTGCTGTCCAGCAAACCTGCAGTCATCTCCTCCAGAGGGTTTTTAGTGGACTCCAAACCCTCACTGTAATCACTGGACACTAAAGAAACATATCTAATTTCACAAATCCAAATCATAGCATTCAGCTTTACGCCCTGAGGAATAATCAGATGTCCCTGAGGAATAATTTGTCCCTTCGCCCTTTCACCGTTAGTATAAAGGGCTGTTTTGTGGGACTCAAACTTGGGTCACCCAAAGCGTTGTTGCGCTATATGTTGAAGTGCTGAAGGTTATGGGCTCCGCTGTCATGTAAATTGATTAAACTTTTAAAATTAAAATTTGAATGGATTTGACATCCCCAGTTATCATCCACAACAGATTCCTCCACATATAAAAGCTCTCTCTACATGTCCTGTTCACTGAACGTTACTCACAGACATCAGCAGGCTGTGTGAGCTCCACGAAGGTGTTGATATGAGGCTGGAACTCTTTTAACTCGTCCCCCTCCAGAGTGTACTGAACCACATACTTCAGTCTGATCTGCTCTGTGTTATAGGCGACAAACTCATCATCCTGTCAAATAGAAACCAACACACAAACACAAGAGTCACATAGATCCCAAAAACACAAGCAGAATATTTGAGAACAGAAAAAATGACTAAGGAAGGCACCTCAAATTCAGAGAGTCTGTTGGGTGTGCGACGGACTCCGTGAACACTGTGGTAGCCGTCAGGGGCGCAGGTCAAAGAGGTGTCTTTCTTCAGCAGGTCTTTGCACCGACCCAACGCCACTTCACACACCAACAGCAGCCGAGAGCCGTCAGTGACACTGGGCTTGAGTATTTCACACTAGTCCTTTAACACAGAGCAGAAACTTACTAACTCACTCAAATCTTCAGTTGTCATGAAAGTGGAGTCAGATTTATAAATCTGTTATATTAAAAGATGTCGGAGTAATGTAGAAGACCACTGACTTTAGAGAGTCACTGAAGTAGATTCCTCCTCCAAGATTCCCGACATCCGTCCTCTCAATTCCATGCTGTTCGACTCCAAACTTGGGCAGCAGCAGACCGCTACACAGAATATTTCATTAAAAAACATATTAAATTCATTTCATGATAAGATGAATGAGCAATCAAATTAATTTTGCATTAACACTTGCTGAGAAAATCCCCAAAACGAACAAAAGACATTACATGATTATTGCAGAGTAAATAATTGAACAGACATTACAAAAAGTCACTTCTGTCAATTTATAGCCAGATGTTAGAGAGAACATGGTTCACTACCACAGTATATGGTCTGTCATAGACACAGGTTTGTGTGGTTTTGTCGCTGTATGTAATTTTTTTTTTTTCCTCTTACCGTGACAGTATTCCAACAAAACTATTGGGACTAGTGGAGTGGAGGAGGGGCTTAATGTTGCCTAAATCCTCCCAAAACATTTGAAGCTCCACCCCTCTGCTAACACGTAGTATCTGCTGAATCTGAACAGGCCTGCAGTGGATACAAGATTAACACCATCATAATATATTCATGTTTAAACTTCAGACCACAATCATCATGATCAAGTTTACCTGTCCTGAAGCAGTTGAGAGACAACATGAAACTCAGGGTTTTGTGGTGGAACAACCTCAATGCTGCACCTCAGAGCTCGATACTTTCCCAGAGACGAGGGCGAGGGGCTTCCCAGAGTGGCTTCACTCACATTCAGAATGTCTCTGATCAGCTGAGGACGACAGAAGAGTTTAAAGTACTAAATCTGCACTGTGGACTTAAAAATCCAAATTGAAGAATCTACCAAAATCCCCAAATGTGAAGGAATCTCATTCAATTTATGCTGAATTAAATCAGATAATCATTGCATTACAGTAATTAAAAAAATCTATTAGAGTACAGTAATGATTTATTTATATCATTGAGAAACATTTTTGAGAATAATGAGCATTACATAAAAATAAAATGAGGTAAAATAAGTTTCATTATCAAGAAAACAATATCACAATAGAAAAATCTTAATGGTCCTGAAGCAGTATAATAATTGTATATAATTGCATGTGTTACCTGACAAAGGTCTAGTTTCTGAGACACAAGCTTGTGTTTGGAAGGAGGGTCGATCATTCTGAGGGGTAGAAGAGTGTTGACCTCCTCTAGCAGGGCCTTGACTTCATCCTCTTTCTGAGTCTTTTGTGCCAGCAGTAACAATCCCTCCACCCTGCTCACCTGCAACAGCACAGAGCCATTAAACACACAACATTCCTGTGAGCTTCACGACTGGATGTGTGTGTGTCCTTCTCACATCATTAAGGCTGATGCTGGAGACAGGGACTGTCAGGATGTTACTAAGGGAACCGAGCTTCGGTCCAAACCAGCTCCACAAAGATGCCAACTTCCTGTGATAATGTGCTGCAGTTCAGCTTCTCCTCCAACAGAAGCTGCAAATTAAAAGAGTGAACATTGATTTCACACCTATTGGACACATTAAATATGCATATACTGTACAGTATTAAATGAACGAAATAGATCTGCGTTCTGTTTTTGTCTAACCTGCTGCAGGCTGTAGGGCGCCAACCGCTCAACCTCAGGAGGAAGCGTGTGTGTCTTTGTGAATCCCTGTGTCTCCATCTCCTTCATCAGCAGCAGATACGCTTCCACAGCATCCTCAGACGTCACACAGTACACAAGCTTGTCCTGCACCACTGCGCTCTATAGTGAGAGAGTCCATCACCACCACGGGTCAATCTATTATTCCTATGATAACAAGATGATACTTTTAAACAGCGTTTAAGATGACCAAACCTCAGCTTCACGCAAGATTGAACACAACACACGATACTTCTGGCCTGCTCGTCCTCTGGCACTCTGCAGCTCCAAAACAGACAAAGTCTTGGGTTTGACCTGCAACAGACATGAAAACACTTTCAAACTCAGGCAGTGGTGAGAAAACAGGGCTACAAGAATCACTTCAGGAATGTGTTAAACAGGTCGTCCTACATTTTTCATTATTTTATATTACTATTTTATGTTCCCCCTGAGGTCCACTTATAACGTTACTCAAATTTACAGTGTAAATGTGGTGTTATATGCACATTTATTCATCTGATTATAGTGAGTTGTGGTAAATTGCAGGTTACTTTGAATAAATTGTCTATTTTGAGCTCTGAAATGTACAGTGTGTTTCACATAGAACATGAACTCTTTTAATTCAAAGATCAGTGCAAAGATTTTTCTCACTCACCCTCTCAAAAACGGAATACTTGGCCACTTGAAAATGTGAAGGAAATTCAGGCAGGTCATGGTGCGCGCCTTTGTAAACTCTGCGTTGGGTAAATGCAAAGATGTAGTCATGTAAACTAGCACATCTAAACTGATAGAAACTGATGTAAAAAAAGAAAAAAAGAAAAGAAAAAGTAGAATAATAAAGAAACTGATCAATAACACTCAAGCAGTGACAGTGACAAAAACAAGGGCGTACCTGAACCTGCCAAGACTGGGCCCACCCTTCTCAGGAGTCTCAATCTCAGGCTTTAGGAGTTCAGACTGACCTTTGAATTTCTCTTTTCTACTATCTGGGTCGACACTTTATGGTGGAAAACAACATTATGTCAACAAAAACGCATGTTTTCTTTTCTCATTTAATACTCTTATAACCTAAATGTAATGTCAAATACATTTTACAACAAAATGCAACACAAGAGCACAAACATACACAAATACAGAGCAAAACACACCCACTTTAAGCAAATACAACTAATCTGGGCGTGACACTCCTATCCATTCTGTCCCTCCACCTTTGTTCACATCTCATGTGACTTCTGTTCAACACTGAATTCATTACAAGAAAGTGTGAGAATGAGGTTTAGGAATCTCCTACCTGGATGAGAGATGAATTCAGTGGTGGGATAAGCCAGCTGTGGGGCCAAATTATGCTCCGTCAAAGGCAGGAGATGCCCTTCATCCAGACAGCTCCACACATACTGCGTCCCAACCACTGGGATCCGGAGCTTCTGGATGCTGCGCTGCGGTTACTGCTCAGGTCATTCACACTGCTACTGACTACAAAAGAGCACTGGAGAAGATAAAAGCAGGTCAGAAGACACACAGCAGCTCTTTGGTGACTTTTAGTAGGACCACTGCACACTTTGGAGTCACTTTTACTTATTTTAAGCATTATAAAGGTCCGTGATAATTAACATAAAATTAGCCTTAGTTAATTTTAAACAAATCAAACGTCTGCACACTGTGTAAACGCCTATGATGAAACCCAACTGTTGATCTACATTGAAACAATCATTTTCTTTATCTCAGTGTAACTGCTCTTAGATTTGATTAAAAGACAGACATGTAGTGCTAAATAATGAGCATAACACGAACCTCTCTGTTGATGACATAGGAGATGTTTCCTCCATTTTCCAGAAGAGCACATTTCAGCTTCTTCTTCTCTTTATAAGGCACATTCTTCACATCTAACACCACAGTACAGTTTTCAAACACTGTCATGATGAACTGTCAACGAGAAAAGCGACAGAACAAAGAGAAACTGTAGAGTACAGTCAATATACATATGATGAACACTATAAAAATAATAGTGTATGTGTTTCTATTCATTAAACAAATCAAACTTTACGCATAATAGTTATATTGGTAACGTCAAACAAGTTAAATAATCTTTCTCTTGATAAAAATAAATTAAACAGTCGAATATTAAGTAAAACACTTCTCTCGCTTTAGCGGTTGTCATGTCATTAGCAGACGGAAGAGTGTATCTTACCGTGAAGTCAGAGTCGAGTGACACGTTTAGATGTTAAGAAAATACCACTAACGACTATCTGTTATGTTATAACGTAATCATTTGTTATAACGCAAATCTGTTGTGCAAAGTTCACTTAAAAAAGAAGTGCTTCCTGACTCACATACATACGGGAAAAACACACCCCCATTCCTCCCTGAGATAAAAACAAAACATTAAACGGGCGCCATCCAGTGGTCGATTAACTTACTGTGGACAAATGTATTACGGAAAAATTACTATCGATAATTTAATCTAAAATACCATACTTTTAAAACAGCTATACTGGTGTATATATAAAATAAACATGAAATTTACGATAAGCCTTTGTTTACAGCTTAATCGTTTTTTCTTTCCATTTCGGCTAATCGAAATGAAAAAGATGAAAAAACCTGTGCGTTATCTAGAGATGATTAAGTGTGTGATCTTTTTTATGTTGTGAAAGCAGAATAAAAAGTAATAATCAAAGAATCCAAAGCTTATCCTTTGATATCACAAACACCAATTATCTTATTGACGGATAAAAATATGAATATAATCACAATAACAATTGGTGCTGTAAAATGTGGCTGTAAAAGTAATTCCCAGTTTGATTGTATATATGTGTGTGTGTGTGTGTGTGTATATATGTGTGTATATATATATATATATATATATATCATATGACTTTTCTAATAATCATCCAATGATTTAGAACCTTCTATAACTTTTCTTCCAAAGTGCATCAACATCTCTAGTATAAAGCACCAGTGTGACTGTATGATTACACTGAACAGAGGACATTCTGTGACTTTGTAGGTAGGTCGTTGACACTAATATACAGGGCCTGAAATTAACACCCGACCACGTGCCAAATGCGGGTAAATTTTGCAATTGGCTGGTAACACTGTCAATCTATCTGCCACATTGGCAGGTAGCCAATGAGAACTGAGAGTGATTCATTAGGGAATTTGATTCAAGAGTTTTATTTATTTGTCATATACACAGTTATATACAGAGTATACAACCAGCAGTGAAATGTAAACAGGTCCGCTCCATGGACAGTGCAAATACACAGTTAAAAACACACGGAGGAAATTATAATAGAAATAGGATAAAAAAGTAATATATATACATCTGTAGAATAATAAATAATCAAGTCAAGTAGAAGAAAAAAAAGTAAAAAAATATGAATAAAGAAGTGGAATAAAATAATTGAAGTAGACTGTGCAGTGAGTAAACTGTAGACTTATAAATATGTGGTTAACAAATGTATAAGAGTATAATGTGCAAACAGGTTTATAACAGGTTGTTACACGTAACAACGAGAACAGAAAGTGCAGTGCAATGTCAGTGTATCGATGCTTATCCTGAAGTGAAGTCACGTGGTGTTAAGTGACTGAGTTCAGGAGTCTGATGGCCTGGGGAAGAAGCTCCTCCTGAGTCTCTCAGTTTTGGCCATCAGGCTTCGGAAACGCTTACCAGATGGCAGCAGCGTGAAATGAGGGTTTGCAGGGTGATTAGAGTCCTTGATGATCTTGGTAGCTCTACCTTTGCAGCGTTTGGTGTAGACGTCCTGCAGAGAGCGGGAGAGCTGACCCTGAGATACGCCGGATAAGCGCACGACTCTTTGCAGGGCTTTGCGGTCATGACTGGTGCTGTTCCCATACCACGCTGTGATGCGCTGAGTTAATACACTTTCTATCGCCCCTAAATAGAACGCGTTTTCAGGATAGCTGGTGAAACCCTGAATTTCCTCAGCTGGCGCAGGTGGTACAGTCTTTGCCTGGCTTTTTTCACCTGTGTCTGAATGTGTGCAGTCCAGGTCAGGTCCTCGGAGATGTTTACACCCAGGTACTTGAAGCTGCTCACTCTCTCTACTGGTGACCCGCTGATCATGAGGGGGGAGTATGTCCGTTGCTGTCTCTTCCTGAAGTCCACAATCATTTCTTTGGTCTTGCCAACATTCAGAGAGAGACAGTTGTCCTGGCACCATGATGTTAGATGCTCCACCTCGTCCAAGTATGCCGTCTCATTGTTGTTGGAGATGAGGCCCAGGACAACAGTATCATCAGCAAATTTGATGATAGAGGTGGAGCTGTGTGTGGACAAACAGTCATGCGTGTAGAGAGAGTAGAGCAGGGGGCTCAGGACACAGCCCTGTGGAGCTCCCACACTCAGGGAGATGGAGGTGGAGGTGGACTGGCCTATTCTCACCACCTGAGGCCTGCCAGTGAGGAAGTCCTCAATCCGGTGGCAGAGAGAAGGGTTCAGGCCGAGATCCAGGAGTTTAGAGGTTAGCTTGATGGGAACTATGGTGTTAAAGGCTGAGCTATAGTCAATAAATAGCAGCCTTACGTAGTTCCCACTTTTGCTGTCGATGTGAGTGAGGGAGGAGTGGAGGACATGAGAGCTGGCATCTTCAGTCGGTCTATTGGGATGATAGGCAAACTGAAGAGGGTCCAAAGTGTCAGGAATGAAGGCGCAAATGGTGTTTTGAGAGAATGCGACTGCTGTTTCGGAACGTTTATGCGATCTGAAAGATGATGAGACCCTTCTCTGACTACGTTAGGATGTGCGAGTTAAACTATTGGTGAGATGGAATGAGATGATGTAACGCTGACGGAAGTTACAGTACAATGAAAGTTTCACAGATGTGTGTGCTGGGAGTTGGAAACCGGTGAGAAAATGTCCGGTACCCGGTAACTTTACCAGTAATAATAATATTAATTTAGTACAGCTACCAGGACCTGTCTACGTGACAAAATCAGCCATCAACACAACCACGTGTGATGTTTACGCGTCTGAGCTGCGGTAACTTAGGTCTATTTAGGGTCTATGGTCTAACGTTGTAACGTTAACTTATCTGTCGACTCAGATCTTGACGCCGTGCAGGCTCTCGGGAGAAATCGAAACAAAAGAGCACCTCTCACACAAAAAAACTAATTTAACATAAGCGGTTAAAATTACAAATTGTGGAGTTTTTATATTTATAACATATGATACAGTTAAGCAACATCACACAAGAGTGGTTTTCCTGAATAGTCTACTATCACGATTGAAAATGACACGGATTTCATATGACAGTTCCATAAACAGTTAATTAACATGAAGTCACTTACATTTCAGACGCAATATTTATTGTTTTTGTTCCATTTTAGCAGCGAAAATAGTTCCAAACAAAGATCACATCATAACCATAACGCATCTCACAGCAACAGTGTGTTACGGAATGATTCAGCGTTTTGAATTAATCGGTTGAATCAAAGATTCAATAACCTATTAAGTAAACGAATCGACATTCTTGAATGAATCAGCCGTTTCAACGAATCGACTCAATAATTCACTCATTAAGGTGCCGCCACCTACTGGTGGTTAAGTTTCATGTTTAAACATTCATTCCAACATTTCTTATTTGTATATTAAAAAATTCTCATAATTTTTTTTAATACAGTTGTAATTTTTCAGTGTAAATTCTTTAATTTGACTGGTAACAGCCCTATAGCATCTTATTCTAATTTAAGATCAAATTTGACAGATGACAGATTTCCTTTTTGACAGGCTTAATGTCGAGCCCTGTGAGGCAAAAAAAAAAAAAAAAAAAAAAAAAAAAACCAACAACAAAAAAAAAAAAGGGCAGGTAAAAAAAGTCACTGTGGCAGGTGTATTGGTCAATATACATATATATTTATTTATTTATTTTCATTTTAAAGAAAGACAGCACAAGCACAATTGTCAACAGCACACCTGTCACAAATGGAATTTTAAATGATAAATCAACATACTGTATCATGATCATAGTTTATATGATAAACTACATCAGTGGTTGCTCTGCTAGGACATCTGCACTCTCAGTAAAAAGGTACAGTGCTGTCACTGGGCGGTAACCTAAGGTACAAAAGTGAAAAGGTACATCTTTGTACCTTACTCACCCCTAAATGGTACATATTAGTACCTTAAAAATTACATATCAGTACTTTAAGAGTGCGTATTAGTACCTTAAAGGTACATATTAGTACCTTTTTGGTTTTGTACCTTAGGGTACTGCCCCAGTGACAGCAATGTACCTTCTTTCTGACAGTGTGTGTGAACATGAGAAATTACTTCATATATCCACTAAAAATCACTACTACACTTGATTAAAAAGGAACTGAATGCTTAGTTATTTTTTTTAAAAAAGGGGGGAAAAAAGCTTGCAAATGACACTTGGTTTCTACATGACTGATACAGGTTCAGTGTTGGGAAAGTTACTTAAATGTAGGTTACAGATTACAAGTTAGCCTATTTCAATTACTTTATTAAAGTAATGTAACTGATTACTAGTTATCAAAATTTCTAATGAATGTGTTCAACTGTTCATTTTCAAACATTTAAACTAGGCAGATTAACCTCTAAAAACAGGGAGCTGTATTTAAAAACACAATCTAGATCATTATACTGTAGCAAAGACATGTACGTACCCTCTGTACATATAGGGTAAGTACCCTCTGTCTGAGAGATGGAGGTAAAATTATATTCTTGATAGATTCATTAAACGTAGCTAAAATAAATGGGGAAAGGGCATCATTCGTAAGCTAATCATTACCAGGAGATTTGTTGTCCTTGAGTTTCTTAATATTGTCAATCATTTCTGTAATACTAAGCTCTTTCTCACAAATGCTGCCAAATTCAACGTTAACAAAATACTCTAATACAATTTTTCTAAAATGGACTCCACTGAGGAGTACTTTATTTTAGAGCTAGAATACAGTTATAAATTCTGTTGTGAAATTATGGGCAAATCATCTGTGACAGTATTATATATGCGTAATTTATTAATCGATAATCTTTCACCATTTATTTTTTCAGAAGAATAAAAATATCTTGTTTTATTTTACCATGTGCTTGAAATTACCTTTTGCCTTCTTCTCATAATGTTTATTTAAATCCCCTTGTAATTTTATGAGATTTTGAGCTTCTCGTTTTAAATTCTTCTTGTCCTTGTCTGTTTTATCACACAGGCAACCAAGCTCTTGAATCAGGGCTTGCATTTTGGCCCGTTTATTTTTGGCAATCATTTTACTAATTTTAATGGCTAAACTCCTCGCTTAATATTTCATAAGATCACAAAGCCCATATGTTTAGTAATTAAACCCTGTTTATAGTATTTTTCAATTATTCTTATGACTTCTTTTTCATGATTGTCATGATGTTGTATGATTATCATTTAAAAATAAAGAATCGTTTAAAAATCCAGTATCCACTTCTGCTCATGTTCTTTCCACTGTCATTAGTGGTGATAAAAATGTTAATAAAGATTTATGGTCCATAAAACTGCAGGATCAATGTCTATCAAGGATGTCAACTCCTCTGATATTAACCATAGATCTATACGAGACTGCAAAGACAAATCACTATATTGTCATCCATACATGAGTTTGTCCTGCACGAAAAAACAATCATTTCGAGTTGGGGAACATTGTAAGCACAGGATTTTCTTTCAGGATATCTTGCACGTGGCTCGAGTTGCATCCTTCGCAAAGATGTATCTTCCCGATTCTAGCCTTACTGAAGAACGACCAATCCTTCACCAAATTACACAGTGGGTGCCAGAGACTGTGGGTTGTAGGCCAGATCAACACCCTGTCATGGCCTTCACAATTTCCAGACCTGTTTTTTTTTTTCATTAAAAATAATCAATTTCAATGATGAGTTTCTACCACATTCTTCACAAGTTATATTTATAAGGTAACATGGTTATATTTATAAGGTAACATGGTTATATTTATAAGGTAACATGAAAAACATTATAACATTGCTATAAAATTGATATATGTGCATTTTTAAACAGGTAATTCACATTTTGAAAAAACACTTCCACCAAAAAGTATTTAGACTAAAAACAAACTTAATGTCTGAATGCATTTGCATTAAATTTGCATTAAAACAAAAAAAAAAAACATCAAATTTTTTTTTAATGTGTATATATATATATATATGACAGCACAAGCACACTTTTCAAGCAAAACATTTCACAGATTTTTTTATTTCAAATTAACTTTCAAATTTGCACCTTAGGGCCAGATTTACTAAATTGGGCAAATTAAAGAACAGACATAGCCGGATCATTTCCATAATGACCAATTAGCAATTATGCAATAAGTTAAAAAATAACTGTCCACGCCTTTTCAGCGCATATTTTTCACTGCGTGTTGTAAGACTAGGAAAACTTGCATAATGCCAGAATGTTTGGTTGAAGAACAAAAACTATCTGAGAAAATAAAAGACATTAGCATCTAAACTCACTCATTCATTTAGCATCCCCATCGGAGACGCACGTCATGCTGAGTGAATCATCTAAGAATGACTTTAATTGACATGCCTTTCTTTTCACTGCCTCTTCCCCCATTCCTCCTCCAGATTTCACCATCAAAATCTATATGGTTTAATGGAGAGAAGTGTGTGTCCAGTTTCTACATGACTGATACATGCGCATGTCTCTCCAGAACAGGTTTGAGAGGGGAATGTGGGTGTGGAGAATCGCAGCCCAGCAGCTGACGTGTAGATGATTCCCAATCCCGGCCGATCTCCAGCCTGCTGCACACACACGGATACTGTCTGTCTGTCTGACAGGCCCAGTCCACGGCCCTCTTCACTGCCTCCCAGTGCATCGGTCTGTATGGAGAAGAGCACAAAGTTATGGATCAAAAAATACAAGAGTGAATCACTATGAGGACGTGTGCTCGTACCTGGGCTCCTGGGACTCTTTCATCCGGAGGAGAGACTCGAGCAACTGTCCCACCGCCAGCTTCTTCACCCGGATCAGCTGCAGCACCAGCAGAGTCGCCACCAGTCTCAGAACGTCCGCATGAGCCTTCACACCTGGTAGACAAAACATGTGACTGATTACCTGATTCTCACTGACAAACTGTGTCTAAAACATAAAGAAGATTTGATGTCAAAAATCTTCTAACCAAATGAACGGATGCCTTTCTCCTTAAGGAAGACATTAGCAAAAAAGTCTACATCCAGGTTGAGGAAGCTGCTCAGCCTCTCAGTGCACTCCCAGTATCCATCCTACATCCAAACACAATGCATAAGTTCATATTACCTTGACTTACACATTTACATACTGTATATAATCTAGTTCATTCATGTGTAAAAACCTCATGTTGAAGCTCAAACAGCTCATTCCAGGCCACTGTGTCAGGTCTGCTTGTTTTATCTGCTGTGACCGACAGATCCAAAATGCCGTGAGGTTTTGTGAAATGTTGTGTCCTTGGTAGAAAACCAAACTTAACAGTGACTGTGGTAGTTGTTGCGCTTTTTTGTGCTGCTTGTTGAGATGCTTGTTGAGATGCTTTAAAAGGTCCAGAGGATGAGGAACCAAAATGGCCCAAAGGCTCATTCATACTTTGGAGAAAACCACCAAAGCCACTAGATGCAGGGCGAGAGCTCGCCACATAAATTGTGGGATGACCAAAGATAGTGGAGCCAGCAAACCTGTCACTGCTTGAAAAAGATGCAGCTCTCCTGCCAAAAACTGTAGGAGGAGGAGTAGGGTTGGGAGAAAAGTACTGCATAGATGCATGTTCATGCGCAATATGAGGAGTGTCACGCTCAATCTCTGAAAGACAGCCAAGGGCAGGAGTTTCACTCATTGAAAAAGATGTGCCCACTCTGTCAAAAAGAGGAGGAGGAGGAAGAAGAGGAGGAGGGCTGGGAGAAAAGTACTGCATAGATGCAAGTTTATGCGCAATACGAGGAAGAGGACGAGGACCTGCACAGACAGGAGAAGTTGCGGCGTCACGCTCTAATGCACGGACATGGTTAAGGCCAGAAGTTTCACTTGTGGGGCGAGAATCATGAACGTGGTAAGTAAGGGGCACACCCATTGAGTCATCTACAGGAGTCATGTCTGCTTGTGATGCAAGGCTGTAATTTGAGGAGAGAGATTCTACTGACTTCAAGTTACAAGGATGTTGAAGGTGAAGAGGAATTGAGGCCGCAACCTGGGTGGCAGTAGGAGGAGGAAGTCTGTCACTCAGAACTTGAGGCTTCGGATCACTTACATCAGAACCAGAAGAACATTTATATAGCATTTTCGCTGAGCCTCTGAAACCGGAAATGCTACCATCAAAATGTGAAGGATGCCAGCTGCTAAAGCAAGGACGAGAAGGGAGAGCTGCTTCTATTGTAAAATCATCAGTAGGAGGAGGAAGCCTGTCACTCATGGCACCAATAGGAGGAGGAGAAGGAGAAAGCATGTTAACACTGATGAGAGGTTCCAGTGACGCAAAAGAATAAGCTACAGGAATGGGAACATCCATTGAGGCACCAAGCGTGGAAGAAGGGGGAGGTGGGACTTGAGGCTTCGGATCACTTACATCAGAACTAGAAGAACATTTATAGAGCATTTTTGCTGAGCCTCTGAAACTGGAAATGCTATCATCCAAACGTGAAGGACTCCAGCTGCTACTAAAGCAAGGACGAGAAGGAGAGCTGCAGATGCTTCTACTATAAAGTCATCAAAAGATTCATAGCAATCCTCTGAATCATTTTCATCATCATCAAATGCAGTTTCTTCACAACAATAATCCAGCAGATCAGGAGATTCCATCTGAAAAAAAAAACAAATATATATATATATTGATTTATCAATCTGATTTATAATATATATATATATATATATATATATATTGTTGCAAATACTGAAGATCTGAATACAGAATGATGACAGCTTAGATCACTTTATAGCTATAATAGACCATTTTGTTTTTGTTTTTACCCATATATCTTCAGCACCAATAACATGCTCAACCTTGTCTTCAGTCCAGCTCATATATGGTAAAATATCCACATCCTCTTCTGATATGAGTTCAGGAATATCTGTCAATCCAGTGTCAAGCTCATTCTGGTCCTACAAAGAGCAAATTAAATCACAAAAGTAATTTTAGTTTAACTTTGATATATTACACTTTAGCAGAAGTTGACTTCTTATCAGCAAGGCTGATGCATTATCAATATTTGGTATATTTTCATAATGTAGCATCTGAAATAAATGATGGTCTTGGGGTCTTTTTGACCCCAAATTACTTTTGATAAAATAAAATAAAAATGTTCTCTTAGTCCAAATGGCACGTGACTTTGTATGCGGTTGTCAACACTTTCTAGACCTACAAAAAAATAAAAAATAAAAAATGGGAATGATATCAGTTTTTATGTTAGGGTTAAAAAAAGTCACACTCAGGACCTTCACCCCACACACACAGAGGAATACATTTGTGAGACTATAAAACTGATCTCTTATAATTTGTCAAATAAAATAATCCAAAATGCAGAACCACCACAAAAATAAATTGGTGACATTGACACATCAACAATGTGCACACACACACACACACACACACACACACAGTGAGGGAGAGAGAGATGAAAGAGAGAGACGCTCATTTGTTATTGCTGTTCAGTAATTTCATTGCATTTTGATTTTCATGCTGTGTATTTGTACTCAATAAGTAATATAACTTATAATATAACTTAATATAATTTTTGTTCTGTTACAGTTAGTGACTAAAGTGTAGATTAAATTTGTAGAATTATATGAAAAACAGATGACTGAAATAAATGATAAACTCTAAAGACTCCAGCATTTCTCTGTAACATCTTGTTCAGGTTTGATTCTAATCATAATGATTCTAATCAATATTTTTTTTCAGTAAAAAAATGCTAAACTTTGACAAAAAGCAATTTTTATTGTTATAATTGTGATTTCATAACATTTAGATATGAATCCAACTGAAAAAAAAGAAAAACGTGTGAAAGATAGCTTTCAGTTAGTCAAATAGCAAATAGTGGAACTCTGCAGCCATCTACTGGTTGAAATGATAATCTTTTACTTTTAAAACGTAATTTTCCAAAAAGATGGGCAAAATTGTACACTAAACCATGTCAAATTATCCATGTTACCAGCATGAATGAAAGTTAGAAATGTGGGTCTTTATAAAGTGAATTTTACATAAAAGCTGTTTTTGTATAAAAACCTATTTAAAATATATTTTTAATTTATATAAATTTAAAAGATATCATAAATCCTCCAAAAACTGCACAAATGTGGAGTAAAACATAATAAACAGAGTAAAATTACATTTGTTTAAAAAAAAAAATGGGAGACCCCAAAGACCCTGAGTGTAACCCCCAACCGAAGACCGCATAAGGGTTAAGAAAAGGTAGAAGATGTTTACTGGTATTATATGTTATTTATGTATTTGTTTGGTCACCCTTTTTATCCTGTAATGGTTTGCTCTGTTTTACTAACCGTCTTTACATATAGGCATTTACTTTAAGCTAGAAAGAACATATTTGTTGAGTTTTTGTTTGTTTCTGAAATAACAATGAAAGAATATTGCTACAGATTTAAAACCGTTCACATTTACAGATTTAAATTTCATCCATTGTTACAGTTCAGAATGAATGATCTGAACACATAACCCCTACATTAGCAGTAATCATACCTCTCTTCGATGGCGACAAAGCTTGTGAACTGGGACAAGATGGAGAACTCTTTACTGAGCTCAATGATGTAGGACTTCAGCTCTGCTTTCTTCCCCTGATAGAGATACAAGACAGCAAGTCAAGTTCTTCTGATAGTTCTATTAAAAACAGCAACATGTAGCCAAATATTGTACCTCATGTTCTGCCTCACTGTTGCCTAGAATGCCATCTTCATAGTCTCTGATGATCGCTCTTGCTGTTAACTTATGAAGGAACTACACACACACACACACACACACACACACACACACACACACACACACACACACACACACACACACACACACACACACACACACACACACACACAAACACAACACAAACAATCTCTTTAAATGTCTGATAAACAATTGATGATGTTTCAGATTATATGAAGTATTTCAGACGCTCACTCACAGTTCCTTTCGTCTTTTGTAGTTCTGTGGTGGAAACCATTGTTTTGATCTCCTGCCCACTCAAATCTCCAAACAGTGTGGCCTAAAAGAATGAATATTACACAGTTCAAAACAATAAATAAATGTTTATTTATATAGCTGGGTAATTCATCTAAAACATCTTAATCATTTTACAGCTTTCTGAGTAATATTACATATTTTGATCTTGATAAATCTCACATTTAACCACTCGTGTTTTTAACCACTGTAGCATATTCAATGAAAATTTAAATTTCAGATCTAAAAGATAGCAGAAATCTAATTAAAAATAAATAAAGCATATTTTCCACACCGCCATATGCTTCCACACTAAATGAATATAAGAAATAATATTTAATCATATTAATTTATATGCATCAATATAACAATACAGCAGGTCTACCTGAGTGCAGTGCGGCACAAAGCCGTATATGAGAGTGTGACAGTCACTGAAGAGGCCGTGAAGCTGTGAGGGGGCTTGAACAGGAGGGGACGCTGTGGGATTAAACTGCTGCCACTTCACTGCCACTGATCTGCAGCCTGGAGACTCCATGCGCTGAACCTGAGCACGCACCTGAAATGACCAGCAAATCTGTTAAACTCAAGCCTCAGAGCGGCCCATGTTGGTTAGATAATGTTCCCTTTTTCTTAATAAAAACGACAATACAATAAACAGCGTGATTCACCTTCTCTGCCCAAGTGTGTTTCATCTTTGTGTCAAAAAATTCATATGTTCCTCCACCTGCTTGAGCCAAAGCTCTGAGCATATGACGATTAGCTGTCAAGCTAGACAAACACAAACAGTAGGTTCAGAAATTAATTTAAGTGATAAAGAGCTTTGTGTTGAACTCCTCAAAGGCAGACCTGAGTCCGCAGGTGAAGAGGCGCGTGTGGCAGGAGTTTTCTCTGACCAGCTGTAGGGTCAGAGGCTGGTTCTGAACATGCCCATCAGAGAGCAGCAGGATGTTCCTCACGCCCCGGCAGGGAGGCAGCAGACTCAGGTTCCGGAGAGGCCGACACAGCTCAGTGCCGCCACCAGCGCCACTGCAGGACTGAAGAGACCACACGTTGATGTGATGATAAGCAAATCATAACATTTTTAATTTGATAACATTTTAATCAGTCTTAGTGATTAATCAAGGGGGTGAGGTTTAACTGGTTAGATACTGCAACATTATGGTGGCAAAAAGGATCTTTTTCCATGGAAAGTGGAATTCAGTATCAATGAACCCTAACTTCTAAACTTCTGAAAACCTTAATAATATCTCAGTATGCCCCCTTTTAAAGCACAGAAACATTCATCTTTAACCATTTTTAAACATTACTTACCATAATAAATTGTCTGGCTGGTTCAGATGCTTCATCTAAAGGCACTGGTGCAGGAAAAGCTTCCTTGTAATCTTAAAAACACACACATTTTCTGATTAACATGTCATTGTGTGAATGAAGAACTAGCATATTGTTCTTCACCCGCAATGCTTTACTACAAGTCACAAGATTAATAGAGAAATGAGAGTGTATGATCACTAGAACAGCAGCAGATTATTTCAGTGCACACTAACCAGTGCTGAAAGAGATGATGTTGATCTTCAGTGAGCGGTCCAGAGATTTGAGGACTTGAAGGGCAATCTGGCGGGCTTTCAGCATGGCGTCTCCCTGCATGGACTTGGAGGAGTCCAGTAGAATGACCACATCACTCACACTGGACGCTCCAGAGCTGGACACCCCGCTTGACTTAAAGTCTGGATAAAACACCAGCATGCAGGCCTGCAGGGATCAGAGAGTGTCAGGGAAGGACCTACTGTATCTGTGTGTATTTTAGATCAGGGCGTGTGAAGGAAAGAGAAGCATTTTTGTCTGCAATATGAATCAGATGTGACTGATCATTTCTTTACCTGACTATATTTATCCGGATGGTTCTCGACCCACATCCTGGGCATGTGGATATTAGAGAGACTGAAGGACACCTGTAACCCTTCCGATCCAAGAGTCTGTCCCGGTAACGTGCTGATCACTGCCTTACAGTCTGTCATCTGAACGGGAAAAACACTGATAGTGTTAATAATACTGTTCATAAATAAATGTTTTATTTCCTTCAGAGAACACAACAAGTATTTAGTAAGACAATCCACAAAAATAAGTAAAATAACCTTGGTTTTGATGCGGTGTGAAGAGCTCAAGTTGATAATCTTGTATGGCATTTCAATGGACATAGACAGAGAAAACTCCCTGAAGAAACAAAACATAAAGCCAAGGATCATTTTTAGTGAATCTTTAGTGAATTTCCCTGTGAATTCCTCAGCGTTTGAGATTCTCACCCCTCTGACTGAAGCTCCGTCACACCAATCTTTTCAACAGTCGCCTGAAACACGACACAACTGTCAGTCAAAACGCTGTAACTAACAGCAGCCCAAACAGTAGTTTAAATACAGTGACTAAAGACCAGCCAAGTCGTACCTGAGTTGTCTGATTAAGGGCGGCGCTCTGTTGCCATGGTGCCACGCTGCCAGCCAATGAGAAGACTATAGAGCCTGATCTCACCACCAGCTCAGTGATGAACGTCACCTTGATCAAAACTGTGGCTCTGGGAGGAAGGTTCCCCACACTGATAGTAAATACATCCTGCCTCACATAAACACATGACCTTAGAGAAACCCTATGATACATTATCACTCATGCATCAGAGAAAGTCAACAGTAGTAAGCAACTCACAGGGCATCCTGGTCCATCAGGTAGGCTCCATGACCTTTCTCTATGGCTTGCTTGTACTCCTTACGAGCCTGCTCTTTTTCCTTTACCTACAGGACAAAGAAAGACATTGAAAACTGATGAGAAAACGGTTATGAAGAGCAGAGGCTGCATTTGAAAAATTCTGAATGACTTGCACCTTTCCAATGACGTGTTTTCCATTGATAAAGGCTTCAAATCCACACACTGCTGCCGTCTCCTCCAGTGGAAAGACGTACTTTGCTTCAATGGGAACAGCACTCTTGTTTGTGTAGGTCTGAAAAATGATGACCTGGTGACAGAGCAGAAAAGGTTTTAGTTAGAGTTAGAGTTTGAAATTGTCATTATAATTTTGCTATGTTTATTTCTGTCTTTTATTTTGTTAATCCTGTTGGATTTTATTTTGAACTTGATAACCTTGTCATGTCTTTTGTTCCGTTTAGTCTGCCCAATGTGTCCATTGCTGTTTTGTTTTGTAAAACAAAACAACTGCCTTAAAATTTAAAAAGAAATCTTTGACCACTCCGCCTTTGCAGTCAGAGTCTTCATCACTAATTAAAATGTTCATATTTGCAATCATTATATTTTCTGATAATATTTTACTTATTCTATTTATCCTTCATTCTGACTTTTTATACATTGTTTAACATTTGATTGACCTTGGGAGTGAGAGAAAACGCTTTGATTGAAAAAGACTCCAACACTCCATGCTTTATATTACTCATATGCTCAGGCTAGCAGTAGCGTCAACTGTAGTATCATACCTGACACAGTAGGTCCATCAGCTTGCACCTCACATTGACAGCCTGAAGAGGAAGTTTCTGACCACTGCTGTCCAGCAAACCTGCAGTCATCTCCTCCAGAGGGTTTTTAGTGGACTCCAAACCCTCACTGTAATCACTGGACACTAAAGAAACATATCTAATTTCACAAATCCAAATCATAGCATTCAGCTTTACGCCCTGAGGAATAATCAGATGTCCCTGAGGAATAATTTGTCCCTTCGCCCTTTCACCGTTAGTATAAAGGGCTGTTTTGTGGGACTCAAACTTGGGTCACCCAAAGCGTTGTTGCGCTATATGTTGAAGTGCTGAAGGTTATGGGCTCCGCTGTCATGTAAATTGATTAAACTTTTAAAATTAAAATTTGAATGGATTTGACATCCCCAGTTATCATCCACAACAGATTCCTCCACATATAAAAGCTCTCTCTACATGTCCTGTTCACTGAACGTTACTCACAGACATCAGCAGGCTGTGTGAGCTCCACGAAGGTGTTGATATGAGGCTGGAACTCTTTTAACTCTCGTCCCTCCAGAGTGTACTGAACCACATACTTCAGTCTGATCTGCTCTGTGTTATAGACGACAAACTCATCATCCTGTCAAATAGAAACCAACACACAAACACAAGAGTCACATAGATCCCAAAAACACAAGCAGAATATTTGAGAACAGAAAAAATTACTAAGGAAGGCACCTCAAATTCAGAGAGTCTGTTGGGTGTGCGACGGACTCCATGAACACTGTGGTAGCCGTCAGGGGCGGAGGTCAAAGAGGTGTCTTTCTTCAGCAGGTCTTTGCACCGACCCAACGCCACTTCACACACCAACAGCAGCCGAGAGCCGTCAGTGACACTGGGCTTGGAGTATTTCACACTAGTCCTTTAACACAGAGCAGAAACTTACTAACTCACTCAAATCTTCAGTTGTCATGAAAGTGGAGTCAGATTTATAAATCTGTTATATTAAAAGATGTCGGAGTAATGTAGAAGACCACTGACTTTAGAGAGTCACTGAAGTAGATTCCTCCTCCAAGATTCCCAACATCCGTCCTCTCAATTCCATGCTGTTCGACTCCAAACTTGGGCAGCAGCAGACCTCTACACAGAATATTTAATTAAAAATATATTTAATTAATTACATAACTTGATTATATCAAATTAATGACAATCACAAAAGAATATTAAGACATTACCTGATTATTGCAGAAGAGTAAATCATTGAATAGTCAGTACAAAAAGTGATTTCAATATATAGTTTGTAGGGAGGCACAATATGTATCTATGTATATATGTATATCAGTTATTGGCCAAGATTAGAGATTTTACTAATCATTATTGGTTGATATTGGATGTTTATATCTACAAACACGATTCCAAAAAAGTTGGGACACTGTAAAAATTGTGAATAAAAACAGAATGCAATGATGTGGAAGTTTCAAATTTCAATATTTTATTCAGAATACAACATAGATGACAATATTTATCAATATTTAATAATATAAAATATTTAAACTGAGAAAATGTATAATTTGAAGGGAAAAATAAGTTGATTTTAAATTTCATGGCATCAACAAAAAAGTTGGGACAAGGCCATGTTTGTCCCATGTTTGACAAGGCCATGTTTGTCCCACTGTGTGTCATCCCCTCTTCTTTTTATAACAGTCTGCAAACGTCTGGGGACTGAGGAGACAAGTTGCTCAAGTTTAGGAATAGGAATGTTGTCCCATTCTTGTCTAATACAGGCTTCTAGTTGCTCAACTGTCTTAGGTCTTCTTTGTCGCATCTTCCTCTTTATGATGCGCCAAATGTTTTCTATGGGTGAAAGATCTGGACTGCAGGCTGGCCATTTCAGTACCCGGATCCTTCTTCTACACAGCCATGATGTTGTAATTGATGCAGTATGTGGTCTGGCATTGTCATGTTGGAAAATGCAAGGTCTTCCCTGAAAGAGACGACATCTGGATGGGAGCATATGTTGTTCTAGAACTTGGATATACCTTTCAGCATTGATGGTGCCTTTCCAGATGTGTAAGCTGCCCATGCCACACGCACTCATGCAACCCCATACCATCAGAGATGCAGGCTTCTGAACTGAGCGCTGATAACAACTTGGGTTGTCCTTGTCCTCTTTAGTCCGGATGACATGGCGTCCCAGTTTTCCAAAAAGAACTTCAAATTTTGATTGGTCTGACCACAGAACAGTTCTCCACTTTGCCACAGTCCATTTTAAATGAGCCTTGGCCCAGAGAAAGCGCCTGCGCTTCTGGATCATGTTTAGATATGACTTCTTTTTTGACCTATAGAGTTTTAGCCGGCAACGGCGAATGGCACGGTGGATTGTGTTCACCGACAATGTTTTCTGGAAGTATTCCTGAGCCCATGTTGTGATTTCCATTACAGTAGCATTCCTGTATGTGATGCAGTGCCATCTAAGGGCCTGAAGATCACGGCATCCAGTATGGTTTTCCGGCCTTGACCCTTACGCACAGAGATTGTTCCAGATTCTCTGAATCTTTGGATGATATTATGCACTGTAGATGATGATAACTTCAAACTCTTTGCAGTTTTTCTCTGAGAAACTTCTATCTGATATTGCTCCACTATTTTTGGCCGCAGCATTGGGGGAATTGGTGATCCTCTGCCCATCTTGACTTCTGAGAGACACTGCCACTCTGAGAGGCTCTTTTTATACCCAGTCATGTTGCCAATTGACCTAATAAGTTGCAAATTGGTCCTCCAGCTGTTCCTTATATGTACATTTAACTTTTCTGGCCTCTTATTGCTACCTGTCCCAACTTTTTTGGAATGTGTAGCTCTCATGAAATCCAAAATGAGCCAATATTTGGCATGACATTTCAAAATGTCTCACTTTCTACATTTGATATGTTATCTATATTCTATTGTGAATAAAATATAAGTTTATGAGATTTGTAAATTATTGCATTCCTTTTCTATTCACAATTTGTACAGTGTTCCAACTTTTTGGAAATCGGGTTTGTATATGACTGATTTATTTTTAAGTGCTTTATTTTAAATTAATTTGTATTTTTATTTGTATTGTAATTTATATGTAAATAAAGTTTATTTTAAGAATATGCTCTTACCGTGACAGTATTCCAACAAAACTACTGGGACTAGTGGAGTGGAGGAGGGGCTTAATGTTGCCTAAATCCTCCCAAAACATTTGAAGCTCCACCCTCTGCTAACACGTAGTATCTGCTGAATCTGAACAGGCCTGCAGTGGATACAAGATTAACACCATCATAATATATTCATGTTTAAACTTCAGACCACAATCATCATGATCAAGTTTACCTGTCCTGAAGCAGTTGAGAGACAACATGAAACTCAGGGTTTTGTGGTGGAACAACCTCAATGCTGCACCTCAGAGCTCGATACTTTCCCAGAGACGAGGGCGAGGGGCTTCCCAGAGTGGCTTCACTCACATTCAGAATGTCTCTGATCAGCTGAGGACGACAGAAGAGTTTAAAGTACTAAATCTGCACTGTGGACTTAAAAATCCAAATTGAAGAATCTACCAAAATCCCCAAATGTGAAGGAATCTCATTCAATTTATGCTGAATTAAATCAGATAATCATTGCATTACAGTAATTAAAAAATCTATTAGAGTACAGTAATGATTTATTTATATCATTGAGAAACATTTTTGAGAATAATGAGCATTACATAAAAATAAAATGAGGTAAAATAAGTTTCATTATCAAGAAAACAATATCACAATAGAAAAATCTTAATGGTCCTGAAGCAGTATAATAATTGTATATAATTGCATGTGTTACCTGACAAAGGTCTAGTTTCTGAGACACAAGCTTGTGTTTGGAAGGAGGGTCGATCATTCTGAGGGGTAGAAGAGTGTTGACCTCCTCTAGCAGGGCCTTGACTTCATCCTCTTTCTGAGTCTTTTGTGCCAGCAGTAACAATCCCTCCACCCTGCTCACCTGCAACAGCACAGAGCCATTAAACACACAACATTCCTGTGAGCTTCACGACTGGATGTGTGTGTGTCCTTCTCACATCATTAAGGCTGATGCTGGAGACAGGGACTGTCAGGATGTTACTAAGGGAACCGAGAGCTTCGGTCCAAACCAGCTCCACAAAGATGCCAACTTCCTGTGATAATGTGCTGCAGTTCAGCTTCTCCTCCAACAGAAGCTGCAAATTAAAAGAGTGAACACTGATTTCACACCTATTGGACACATTAAATATGCATATAGTGTACAGTATTAAATGAATGAAATAGATCTGCGTTCTGTTTTTGTCTAACCTGCTGCAGGCTGTAGGACGCCAACCGCTCAACCTCAGGAGGAAGCGTGTGTGTCTTTGTGAATCCCTGTGTCTCCATCTCCTTCATCAGCAGCAGATACGCTTCCACAGCATCCTCAGACGTCACACAGTACACAAGCTTGTCCTGCACCACTGCGCTCTATAGTGAGAGAGTCCATCACCGTCACCACGGGTCAATCTATTATTCCTATGATAACAAGATGATACTTTTAAACAGCGTTTAAGATGACCAAACCTCAGCTTCACGCAAGATTGAACACAACACACGATACTTCTGGCCTGCTCGTCCTCTGGCACTCTGCAGCTCCAAAACAGACAAAGTCTTGGGTTTGACCTGCAACACAGACATG
This sequence comes from Paracanthobrama guichenoti, assembly GCA_018749465.1. Lineage (NCBI taxonomy): Eukaryota > Metazoa > Chordata > Actinopteri > Cypriniformes > Gobionidae > Paracanthobrama > Paracanthobrama guichenoti. Next base: position 21,625,826 of record CM031951.1, read on the forward strand.
AAAACGCTTTCAAACTCAGGCAGTGGTGAGAAAACAGGGCTACAAGAATCACTTCAGGAATGTGTTAAACAGGTCGTCCTACATTTTTCATTATTTTATATTACTATTTTATGTTCCCCCTGAGGTCCACTTATAACGTTACTCAAATTTACAGTGTAAATGTGGTGTTATATGCACATTTATTCATCTGATTATAGTGAGTTGTGGTAAATTGCAGGTTACTTTGAATAAATTGTCTATTTTGAGCTCTGAAATGTACAGTGTGTTTCACATATAACATGAACTCTTTTAATTCAAAGATCAGTGCAAAGATTTTTCTCACTCACCCTCTCAAAAACGGAATACTTGGCCACTTGAAAATGTGAAGGAAATTCAGGCAGGTCATGGTCGCCGCCTTTGTAAACTCTGCGTTGGGTAAATGCAAAGATGTAGTCATGTAAACTAGCACATCTAAACTGATAGAAACTGATGTAAAAAAAGAAAAAAAGAAAAGAAAAAGTAGAATAATAAAGAAACTGATCAATAACACTCAAGCAGTGACAGTGACAAAAACAAGGGCGTACCTGAACCTGCCAAGACTGGGCCCACCCTTCTCAGGAGTCTCAATCTCAGGCTTTAGGAGTTCAGACTGACCTTTGAATTTCTCTTTTTCTACTATCTGGGTCGACACTTTATGGTGGAAAACAACATTATGTCAACAAAAACGCATGTTTTCTTTTCTCATTTAATACTCTTATAACCTAAATGTAATGTCAAATACATTTTACAACAAAATGCAACACAAGAGCACAAACATACACAAATACAGAGCAAAACACACCCACTTTAAGCAAATACAACTAATCTGGGCGTGACACTCCTATCCATTCTGTCCCTCCACCTTTGTTCACATCTCATGTGACTTCTGTTCAACACTGAATTCATTACAAGAAAGTGTGAGAATGAGGTTTAGGAATCTCCTACCTGGATGAGAGATGAATTCAGTGGTGGGATAAGCCAGCTGTGGGGCCAAATTATGCTCCGTCAAAGGCAGGAGATGCCCTTCATCCAGACAGCTCCACACATACTGCGTCCCAACCACTGGGATCCGGAGCTTCTGGATGCTGCGCTGCCGGTTACTGCTCAGGTCATTCACACTGCTACTGACTACAAAAGAGCACTGGAGAAGATAAAAGCAGGTCAGAAGACACACAGCAGCTCTTTGGTGACTTTTAGTAGGACCACTGCACACTTTGGAGTCACTTTTACTTATTTTAAGCATTATAAAGGTCCGTGATAATTAACATAAAATTAGCCTTAGTTAATTTTAAACAAATCAAACGTCTGCACACTGTGTAAACGCCCTATGATGAAACCCAACTGTTGATCTACATTGAAACAATCATTTTCTTTATCTCAGTGTAACTGCTCTTAGATTTGATTAAAAAGACAGACATGTAGTGCTAAATAATGAGCATAACACGAACCTCTCTGTTGATGACATAGGAGATGTTTCCTCCATTTTCCAGAAGAGCACATTTCAGCTTCTTCTTCTCTTTATAAGGCACATTCTTCACATCTAACACCACAGTACAGTTTTCAAACACTGTCATGATGAACTGTCAACGAGAAAAGCGACAGAACAAAGAGAAACTGTAGAGTACAGTCAATATACAAATAGCATGTCTTTCTATTTTCGTATCAACATAAACATATTCGAGGAAACACTTGGACTATTTATTAAACAAATCAGACATTATATATAATACTTGTATTCACATACACATGGAAGTTATGATATTTCCCTTGATATAAAGTTAAACAGTCAGCAATCATCCAAATCCTACACTTGCCGTATCTCTCTGCAAGAGTGTATCTTACCGTGAATCAGAGTCGAGTGACACGTTTAGATGTTAAGAGAATACCATTAAAGCAAAGCGTCAATAATTTCCTGTGTAAAGTTCAGTAGAAAAGTGTTACGGCTTCCTGATTCATACACACAGTAAAGAAAGACACACCTCCCTGCTTAAAAAAACAAACAAACAATAGGGCTCCACCCAGTGGTTGAAACGGTCCTTGCAGAAATTACTGTATAGTTTCCATAGAGGGGCGCTGCATCTCTCCAACCAGGGGATTCTGTTGTGGGATAATCCTAATGGTCCCTCCCTTTCCTCTGCCACCTCCACTGAGAAGAGGAAGCAGCGGATATCAGGAATACCGTGTTATGTTTGTCTAACTGCTGAGATATCAGTCCGCGGTGCTTTAGCAGCATCGCTCCTTTTGTATGGGTTCGGTTAAGCGTAGGCAGATATGGCTCGACACACGTTCTTTTCAACTTATGTACTTCGAAATGTTCCCGTCAGGACGGCTGTCATTGTCCTGGCCATGCTTATCTTTTTCAAATATATGTTCACGTGCCCTTGCACAACTCGCGAGATAACTCTCCTGCACTGCTGGCTGTACCTGTGCCTGCCAATAGGCGTACTGTTCTTCATAATGATCCTCATCGATCCTCAACTCCTGAAGATGTGCAGATGTTACGTATGCAAATGTTGCGTCAGCGGCCAGAGCAGATGCTGTAAGAGTGAGTGCTGCGATACTTTTGAGTGCTGCTGTTGTGCTGGTGGTTACTGTTATCATCCAGAACGCTGTGGACAGGAAGGATGGTATTACTGTGGCATTATATGGAAGCACCTACTCAATGTCTTTTATGCGGGATCGCTGTGGATAGTAGTTGCTTTTATTGACGGGGATTGGTACGTTTGCATGCGGACCGTAAATGCGAACGGTACCGGGGAACAAATTGCGTGCAAGGATCTACCAACTCCAGGAGAAGCAGAGACTCTGAGAAAATTTGACAGTGAATCACGGGTACATTTTATATAAAGCCTTCTGCGTTATTTATTCTATCTATCTATCTATCTATCTATCTATCTATCTATCTATCTATCTATCTATCTATCTATCTATCTATCTATCTATCTATCTATCTATATACATACATACATGCATACATACATACACACCGATCAGGCAACAGTGTTCCTAATATTGTGTTAGTCTTTTGCTGCCAAAACAGCCCTGACCTATCAAGGCATGGATTCCACTAGACCCCTGAAGGTGTGCTGTAGTATCTGGTACCAAGATGTTAGCAGCAGATCCTTTAAGTCCTGTAAGTTGCGAGGTGATGTAAAAGAAAATGTGATTTATCAGACCAGGCCACCCTCTTCCATTGCTCCGTAGTCCAGTTCTGATGCTCACGTGGGCTTTCGACGGTGGATTGGGGTCAGCATGGGCACCCTGACTGGTCTGCAGCTATGCAGCTCCATGCACAACAAACTGCGATGCACTGTGTATTCTGACACCTTTCTATCAGAGCCAGCATTAAATTCTTGAGCAATCTGAGATACAGTAGCTCATCTGATCGGACCACACGGGCCAGCCTTCATTTCCCACGTGCATCAGTGCTGTCGCTGGTTTACCACTGTTCCTTCCTTGGACCATTTTTAATAGATACTGACCACTGCAGACCGGGGACACCCCAGAAGAGCTGCAGTTTTGTAGACCCAGTTTGACCCAGTCGTCTAGCCATCATAATTTGGTCCGTGTCAAACTCGCACAAATCCTTACGCTTGCCCATTTTTTTCTGCTTCTAACACATCAATGTTGATGATGATGAAGAGATAATCAGGTGATGAAGAGATAATCAGTGTTATTCACTTCACTGGTCATAATGTTATGCCTGATCGGTGTGTGTGTGTATGTATGTATATATATATATATATGTATATATATGTATGTATGTATGTATGTACACTCACCTAAAGGATTATTAGGAACACCATACTAATACTGTGTTTAACCCCCTTTCGCCTTCAGAACTGCCTTAATTCTACGTGGCATTGATTCAACAAGGTGCTGAAAGCATTCTTTAGAAATGTTGCCCCATATTGATAGGATAGCATCTTGAAGTTGATGGAGATTTGTGGGATGCACATCCAGGGCATTTAAGCTCCGTTCCACCACATCCCAAAGATGCTCTATTGGATTGAGATCTGGTGACTGTGGGGGCCATTTTTAGTACAGTGAACTCATTGTCATGTTCAAGAAACCAATTTTAAATGATTCGAACTTTGTGACATGGTGCATTATCCTGCTGGAAGTAGCCATCAGAGAATGGGTACATGGTGGTCATAAAGGGATGGACATGGTCAGAAACAATGCTCAGGTAGGCCATGGCATTTAAACGATGCCCAATTGGCACTAAGGGGCCTAAAGTGTGCCAAGAAAACATCCCCCACACCATTACACCACCACCACCACCCTGCACAGTGGTAACAAGGCATGATGGATCCATGTTCTCATTCTGTTTACGCCAAATTCTGACTCTACCATCTGAATGTCTCAACAGAAATCGAGACTCATCAGACCAGGCAACATTTTTCCAGTCTTCAACTGTCCAATTTTGGTGAGCTCGTGCAAATTGTAGCCTCTTTTTTCCTATTTGTAGTGGAGATGAGTGCTACCCAGTGGGGTCTTCTGCTGTTGTAGCCCATCCGCCTCCAAGGTTGTGCGTGTTGTGGCTTCACAAATGCTTTGCTGCATACCTCGGTTGTAACGAGTGGTTATTTCAGTCAAAGTTGCTCTTCTATCAGCTTGAATCAGTCGGCCCATTCTCCTCTGACCTCTAGCATCAACAAGGCATTTTCGCCACAGGACTGCCACATACTGGATGTTTTCCTTTTCACACCATTCTTTGTAAACCCTAGAAATGGTTGTGCGTGAAAATCCCAGTAACTGAGCAGATTGTGAAATACTCAGACCGGCCCGTCTGGCACCAACAACCATGCCATGCTCAAAATTGCTTAAATCACCTTTCTTTCCCATTCTGACATTCAGTTTGGAGTTCAGGAGATTGTCTTGACCAGGACCACACCCCTAAATGCATTGAAGCAACTGCCATGTGATTGGTTGATTAGATAATTGCATTAATGATAAATTGAACAGGTGTTCCTAATAATCCTTTAGGTGAGTGTGTATATATATGTATATGTATGTATGTATACGTACGTATGTATGTATGTACACTCACCTAAAGGATTATTAGGAACACCTGTTCAATTTCTCATTAAAGCAATTATCTAATCAACCAATCACATGGCAGTTGCTTCAATGCATTTAGGGGTGTGGTCCTGGTCAAGACAATCTCCTGAACTCCAAACTGAATGTCAGAATGGGATAGAAAGGTGATTTAAGCAATTTTGAGCGTGGCATGGTTGTTGGTGCCAGACGGACCGGTCTGAGTATTTTGCAGTCTGCTCAGTTACTGGGATTTTCACACACAACCATTTCTAGGGTTTACAAAGAATGGTGTGAAAAGGGAAAAACATCCAGTATGCGGCAGTCCTGTGGGAAAAAATGCCTTGTTGATGCTAGAGGTCAGAAGAGAACGGGCTGACTGATTCAAGCTGATAGAAGAGCAACTTTGACTGAAATAACCACTCGTTACAACCGAGGTATGCAGCAAAGCATTTGTGAAGCCACAACACGCACAACCTTGAGGCGGATGGGCTACAACAGCAGAAGACCCCACCGGGTACCACTCATCTCCACTACAAATAGGAAAAATAGGCTACAATTTGCATGAGCTCACCAGAATTGGACAGTTGAAGACTAAAAATGTTGCCTGGTCTGATGAGTCTTGATTTCTGTTGAGACATTCAGATGGTAGAGTCAGAATTTGGCGTAAACAGAATGAGAACATGGCTCCATCATGCCTTGTTACCACTGTGCAGGGTGGTGGTGGTGGTGTAATGGTGTGGGGGATGTTTTCTTGGCACACTTTAGGCCCCTTAGTGCCAATTGGGCATCGTTTAAATGCCACGGCCTACCTGAGCATTGTTTCTGACCATGTCCATCCCTTTATGACAACCATGTACCCATTTTCTGATGGCTACTTCCAGCAGGATAATGCACCATGTCACAAAGCTCGAATAATTTAAAATTGGTTTCTTGAACATGACAATGAGTTCACTGTACTAAAATGGCCCCCACAGTCACCAGATTTCAACCCAATAGAGCATCTTTGGGATGTGGTGGAACGGGAGCTTCGTTCCCTGGATGTGCATCCCACAAATCTCCATCAACTGCAAGATGCTATCCTATCAATATGGGCCAACATTTCTAAAGAATGCTTTCAGCACCTTGTTGAATCAATGCCACGTAGAATTAAGGCAGTTCTGAAGGCGAAAGGGGGTCAAACACAGTATTTGTATGGTGTTCCTAATAATCCTTTAGTGTGTGTGTGTGTGTGTGTGTGTGTGTATATATGTATATATGTGTATACACACGCGCACACACATTGGAATTTGCTCATGGGATTTCCTATGAGCAAGTTCCTATGATCTATGATCTATGGTTTTTTTTTACATATAAAGTTAATTTGATCTGTTCACCATGCCCTCTGAAACAAAATAAAACTTACCTTTTGTGAAATTATGGAAAATTATCTCGTTAAAAAGTATTTCACTGCTGCTTACATCCTGAAATGTTGCTGGTGAAAATGGTGTATTGTAAATTTGATTTATAATGATTTTAAAAAAATTGCCTTTTTACACTAAATGTGTTCTACCAAATGGTGGAGAGGCCACCATTGTTAATTGTTAATTGGTTAATTGGTTAAATAGATCGTGACCTTGACCTATGCCATTTTTTCCATTTCATTTGTTTTTTTTTAGGTAATTGGCCTAATTCTTATTCTTGGCCTTTCATTTTTGCTGACGATAAGCTCGTCTCTCATGACCCGATGGAAACCGTATTATAAATCGCTCTATGAGGTTTACCTGGAGCAGGAGACTTCAGCCATTCTAGAGGAGAGACTACATGAAAAAGCAGTGGACAGAGCCAAGCATGTCAGTGAGCTTTCACTGAGAAACATTCAGAATCCACACATGAACATCACTCAGGGGGATGCTTGTCATGTTCAGTATCAACAGTTAGGGTACACTGAAGAAGACGTGTGGCATCAAATATCAGACCCGGCCCTACATTTAACAGAGTTGCCATAGACAATGTCAGTTTTGCGCCTACTACCTGCATCTTGCCAAAGGAACGGTGTATCGCTGGTTTTCACATTTATTTGCATATTATGATGCAATTTTAATTGTTTTCTGTTTAATACTGAGACACAAGCATACTTATACAGTATAGCATTCTATATTGTAAAAAGTGCTATACAATTATTTAGAGGTTCAATAGAACTCCAAATAAAATACTGAGGTGCTAAGGAGATTATTGGGTGTGGATACACAACCATGCAAAAAATGTGGGATCAGTAAGACTTTTCTTCTTTTGATTAAGCATGGATGCATTAAATTGATCAAGAGTAAAGATTTATAATGTTACAGAAGATTTCTATTTCAAATAAATGCTGTTCATTTGAACTTTCTATTCATCAAAGAATCCATAAAAAGTATCAGTTTCCACAAAAAAGGTTAAACAGCGCAACTGTTTTCAACATTGATAATAAGTAATGTTTCTTGAGCAGCATATTACAATGATTTCTGAAGGATCATGTGACACTAAAGACTGAGGTAATGATGCTGAAAATGACAAAACAGCTATTTAATTTCTAATATTTCATTATATTACTGATATTACTCTTCGTGAGCATAAGGGACTTCTTTCAAAAACATTTTAAAACTCTTACCGACCCCAAACAATAGTGCATATGCTGTTAGCCTCAGAATGTTTTTAGTTTTTATTGGGTGAATCAAAATGCATTCGCTATGCAGTTTTTTTGTTCCAATAAATATTTCAGATCCAATGCACAAAAACAACAAAAGTGATGGCTATGTACTGTTGTTTTGTTTGTTTTTTTGTAAAACGTTCAGTACAGTATGAGAAAGTCTCAAACACAAAAACAGTATGATTTTTTTAAACAACTTTTTAGCATTTAAAAATAAATACTCTACTGAAGACCACTGCAGTAGATCCATAACTTTTGGCTTAGCCTCAGTAAATTGAGTGGGTAGTTATTTCTGTTATGTTATACTACTACTACTACTAATAATACTTATTATTTTGTAACTATGTGTGAGGGCAGCAAGAAATGTTTTTAGATATAGGCTAATAGTAATTAATGAGGCAAGTATTTTCTATAATTGATTCTATTAATAAAATAACAATTTAAAAACAATCCCTTAGAATATACAGCTATAAATGTGGGTGTTATTTCTTTGTGATTCATTTCTCTTCACTATAATATTAATTTAATAGGTTAAATATTGAGTCTATAGGGCATAGACTCAACTTTTAACCTTTTAAATTTATTAGACTCAAAGATGAGTCTATTGGGCAACAACACAAATTGTGTTTCAACAATTAAAAGTATGTTGTGCATGAATTCTCTTTCTACAAATATAGGTGAAGTTTTTTTGGTGAAGTAATGCTGGCTTCACGTGCTATCTGAATTATCTATTAATTACTCTCCCTCATGTCATTCCAAAGCTTTCTGACCCCACATAGACAGCAACACAATGACCACTTTCAAGGCCCAGAAAGGTAGTAAAGACATTGTAAAAATAGTCCATGTGACTCCAGTGATTCAACCTTAATGTAATGAAGCAACGAGAACACTTTGTGTGTGAATAAAACAAAAATAACGACTTTATTCAACAATGTCTTTCTTCTCTGTCACTCTCTTATGCTATTCACATAGTGCAGCGCTTCCGGGTTCTACGGCAGAATGTTGGCTCACTATTGGCTGAGCACCACATGCATGCGTTGTGGTGCCTACGTGAATCGCGTAGGAGAGTGACACGAAAGAGAAGAGACTGTTTAATAAAGTCATTTGTTTGTTTTTTTTGCGCACAAAAAGTATTCTTGTCGATTTATAGCATTAAGGTTGAACCACCGGAGTCACATGGACTATTTTAACAGTGTCTTTCCTACACTGTAAAAAATATTTAAAAAGTAAGTTACCTGGTTGCCTTAAAATTTTGAGTTCATTGAAATTAAAAATTTGAGTTAATACAATGAACATTTTTTGAGAATTGACATCACCCTTTATTCAAATAGTATTAAAAGATTTTGTAAGCATATTGCGTAATTGTGTTTTATTTGTTATAATGCAGTGAAACATGCCAAATTGTGCTATTTTCATGATTTATCACAATTTTTTTTATTTTATTTATTTATGTGGTTCAGATACAATAATATTTTGAGTTTCTATTTAGTAAACCCATTTCCTTCATTGTATTAACTCAATTCTTTTTAATTTCAATGAACTCAAAATTTTAAGGCAACCAGGTAACTTACTCTTTTAAGTTAAACCAACAATATTTTTTTACAGTGTACCTGTAAAAAAATGGACCTTGAAAGTGGTTGTTGTGTTGTCTATGGAGGGGTCAGAGAGCTCTCGGATTTCATCAAAAATATCTTCATTTGTGTTCCGAAGATGAACGAAGGTTATAAGGGTTTGGAACGACATGAGGGTCAGTAATTAATGACAGAATTTTCATTTTTGGGTGAACTAACCCTTTAAGTTGTTATACATGTGTCTTGCTTTTTTTTGACTGACTAATTGTGTGGATCTTGTCTGTTTTGATAAATGATGTACTAGCTAAAGCTCAAGGCCATGAGTATGAGGTTGCTGTTTAAAAGTCCTGCACAGAATAAGCTGTGAACTATCACCATTGTGACCCCAGGTTGCTCCAAAGGAAGTGATTAGTCGCTTTGCTTTGTGGTTTTGTTTGTGTGTTGACATGAATTTTGGTTGGATTTGCATATTAACTTTAATAAATTCTAATAATAATATGCTAAACATGGGTTAGATGGTGTTATTTACAAGTTAAAATGGACCAATTATTTAGCCGTTTCAAAATACTGTCAATCAAATCAGCAATTGTGCCTGGGAGAAGATCAATGAGGAGCACTAGGCTACTTCAGAGGAAGATCATGATATGACTCAAGAGTACTTTCATTGCAGATAGTGTTCTTTTTCTTGAGAAATGTGTCGTCCATTACTTTGGTGCATCCTTACATTAATGGCAAAGTGTCAATGACAATCTATCAGTGCCTCCACATGATCTGGAATTTTCTGTCGAGCAGAAAACTGATGAGAAACAAATGTGATGTAATGACTGACAAATATTCTCCTGAACCTTCCTTCTTGAACACTAGAGGGAGGCATTTGCCCTCGTAAGAAATGTTTCCGCAGGTGACTCGTAAGCTCATGTATTAAAGATGAATTCTGTCTTTTTATTTTTTTGTAAAAAGGTCACATGAAACTCCATATCATTGGAAAGACGTTTTAATTTTATGTAAAATATACTAATTATTTTGGTAACACTATTAATATTGGGCACTACTATAAACAAAACCCAACCCCCTTGTACTGATGTTGTATTTATGTTGCTAGAGTCTCATCTTGTAACTATCGCTGGTACTCTGATTGTTCTGATATTGAATTTCTACAATAACATGCAATTCATATCATGCACTTGTGTGAAAGTACAAAATTTGCTGTTTTTTCCTCAATTTCCTCAGTTACATTTTCAAGGCCATTTTGAACCTCTGATAATACTCATAATAAGTCATCTTAGGCTACCTTTTAAAGACACATCGGAAATGTATTTTCTGAGCATTGGAAATGAGGGCTTCTGGTCCAGTTCTACACAGCTGTGATTAAATCTGTCCTCTCAACCTGTGTTTGTCTGGTTTGGCTCTGCATCATTGCACTCTAAGAGGAAATAATTGGTTGCCAGCTCTCCTCACTCATAGACATAAGCATCTACGGTATACGGGGAAAATCATAGTCAACCCATCCTTCTCACAACAGGGAACAGTTATGCCCTGAAAACTAGGACAAATCGACACCTGCACAGCTTCTTTCCCCAGGCCAGAGCTCCTGCCAACATGGACAATTCCCTCAGCATTCCTTTGTAACCCAACAAACCTTCTTTATTCCCTTTCCAACTTCCAGTACTTCACCATCTTGAAGCATTTTGTTTAACTCTTTGTTCTTGTGCGTATGATATATTTTGTTGGGCCCTTAAGCCATACCATAAAATATGAATGTCACTGAATTATGATAGATTGAGCGTATTCTTAAAGAAATATAGCAAAAACTCACTCTCCAAGCTAAATATTTTAACAAAAGTTAGGTTAAAAAAATATAAAACAACTTGTTGACCAAATGTAAATTTTTTCAAATAAATGTATGTATGAATGAACTGATTAATAAAGAAATACAATATTTGGACACATTCCTGTTGTGAAATTGAGGGGAACAGACTTTATACTTCCACAAAAATTACCTTGGGACCAATTACTTAAAGGTAGCCTAATTGCAAAAGTGGGTTTGTTTTAAGAAAAAGGCTGGCATATTTTCTGTCTCAAGTAACATACCGTTTCATAGTCCAAACACTTTTTGAGCCAGTATGTATGTCTATAAGAAGTTTCAACAGAATTTCAGATGCAAAATTGCTGGTTACTTTGTCTATTTTTGCTTTGTCAATGAAAATAGTTTGCCACAGCAGTATCAACCATCGCATTTCTGATAAAAGCATAGTGTTTCATCGATTTTGTTACTGACTGAATCAATGTTTTTAAAGTTTTTGAACAATTCTATTAAGTGAGTAATTCAATGACTCACTTGTAAAAACAGTCATTTTTTGAATGCATCGGCTGAATGGATGATTCAAATGACTCATTTGTCAAAACAGTGACTTGTCGCCACTGACAAATCTCCACAACTAATTCACGGACTGACAGTCTGTCTGGAACAATCATAGAAAGGCAAGTCCCAATGCAGAAATTGTAAATTTCCCTGCCTTGTAGTGATAGGAAGTACGGAACATTTTACTGACTCAGATATTTGAATCTTGTTCAGAAAAATTAAACAAATTTCATCAGTTCAAAAAATTCATTTTGAGGGAGACAGGAAGGATCAGCCTATGTAACCTTGCCACAGGAGCTTGACTTGGCCACTATGGCTGGGAATGTATAGTCCAGTTTTTCAGTGTTTTTGGAACTGACTCAGGAATTTCGGTCTTTGGAACAGACTCAGAGATTTCACTCTCTGGAAAGGACTCAGGAATTTCAGTGTCTGGAACGGACTCTGAAATTTCACTCTCAGGAACGGACTCGGGAATTTTGGTCTCAGGGATGGACTTGGGAATTTCAGTCTCTGGAATGGATTTACAGGATAAAACAGGAGTTAACGGATGTTTGGAAGTACACCCTTCCTCACAACTGTTTGTACTGAACTTAAAGGGGATTCTGCTAACTTGGAAATCAGATCCACGCTTAAAGAAACAACCTTCCTGGCTCTGGGTATGGGGCCCCTAAAGCTGACCCACTTGGCAGGAGGGAACTCTGGAATCGTGAGCTTGGTACAGAGGGCAAACAAATGAGCTAATGAGTTGATTAATAAGGCGCAGGTGAATGGGATGAATCAGTGAGACAAACAGGAAAACTGGGTCAAAGGAAAACATCAACTGGACACCATGAAAACTAAGACAAGACAGAACATAACCCCAAATAATTCTGTTCTCAAAAATAAATTGAGAACAGAAATGCATCACATAACTGAGTAAAACAACAACAACAAAAAAACAACAACTAATGAACCAATAATTTTTATTTCAGGTACAGACTGCATAGCCTTAGCCTATGATGAACGAACGACTCAGCGGGTGAACTAATAATTTCTGTTTCCTGTAGAGAAATGTATAGGATCATCTATAGGATGTTGTGCATGTGCGGTCAACACAAAATGAATGAATCACTCTCTGAGACAACACGTTGTTCCCGAGTCATGTTAGAGATATGTACAAGAGATACAAGATTCGTTCAAAATGATCGACCCATCACTACCGCCTTGGCTCTTCAAATAAACTCAACTTGAGGTTCTCTCACACTTTCAGCACTGAACCCACAGCATTATCACTCAAGGGGCGTCCACCCACACACATAAAAACCATCTAACCTCTGTGTTTTTGGCTTTTCAGAAAATTAAAAGAGATTAAAACACATTATGGCTTTACAAGTAGTAAACAAGTGTTGAATACTTGTGGTCTTTGCATCCAGAAGTCCACAATTTTTCCTGTTTGTGACTTGACACAAAACAAATACAAGAAAAAAAAATGTGCTCATCTTCACAACCAGTAAATGATCATGAGTTTTCCTCAATCATTTGCCTCCTCTTTGTATAGGCTTATTCCCTCAGAGCTCTTTCCCGAATTTTCTTTATAACCTCCCACAACTCTAAATACATCTCCACTGACATTTTGATAAGTTCTTCTTCTCTCTCAGCTGAAATTGCGCTTTCATAGATTTCAAATGGACATTCAGTCATCCATAAACTTTATGTATTTGTGTTGTGAGAAAGCCCTAGATGCATTTTCACATGGCTAATGTCCATATCCTCCTAATGGCCTTTCTGATGGCCTGGATCTGATTTAAGAGCCATGTGTTTCATATTTATGGAGAGAAAATGAGATACAGGGAGAGACGTAGAGGCAGATGATGAGGAGTGAAATTTTTTTTCCGTATTTCCTGTATTTCTTACAGTCTCTTTAAAGTTACATTCAGTAATTTAGTGCTAATTTAAAACAGATTATTAAGAAATAAATTGTATTTTGTCATCTGAATGGTGTACACTCACATGAGATGTCACCCCCTTCAATGTATTTCACAATGCGGAAATGATGTGGCCCACAATGTTTCACGAAACAAATCCTCAGTTCGAAACCTAGATAAACGATGACATAACGAAGCCTTGTTTGCCAAAATGACATGACATGGCAAGCTTGATAAGTGCTTCAGACCACAAAGATTCATGAAGCAGTGTTTCAAACACGGCCATCACTACTAAAGACAATATATATATATATATATATATATATATATATATATATATATATATATATATATATATATATATATATATATATATATATATTTTTTTTTTTTTTTTTTTTTTTGCCATATTATATTATGCCCTTTTACAAAGTATTGATTTTGTTTTTGGGGTCTATTAGATTAGGTAATTTTTTTATTATTTTTCATTATTTATGCACCTCTTTTCCCAGTCTGTCAGTAACGCTCTGTTTAATTCCTGTCTCTATGAAGCCCCTACTTCTGATAAGAGCAATGTTCTCTATTTGATCAGCTGGACCAGTGTGTTGTGATTGGTCAGTCACTTCTATCATATTTTAGAAATGTTACGGCCCTTACCATAAAAAGTTTCAACATTACGATGATGTTATAAAAAATGCACAACAGTTCCAAGCTATGAGGCCCCTCAAATGCCTCTAGTGTTCTGTAGAAAGAACAATTCACACATATGTGAAGTGGGAATTCAATAGAAAACAGACCAATAATATGGTTCAAAAGCTGTTAATTAGAAAGAATAGCTGTCTGTGTTTGTCTATATGTTGAACTAACCCCTAAGGTTTTTTTCACACAGTTTTATGTGGGTGAGCAGTGCAAAGTTTAGGAACATGTTATTGTGTGTTTGATCATTGAAGATCCTGATGGGAGTGTTGATGAAGTGCCAGGTGACCTCTCAGCACCTTACGTTAAACGCATCCTCTCATTCCAGCTTCATTAGCATCACCTTTACCAAGAGGCTGGCCTAATGGCCTGCACAGCTGTTTACACACATCACTATATACATTTAGCGCAAGCTAATTAGCTTTAGCGTGTGAGTAAAAAAAATATCACAATGCTTGTGTTTGTACAATGAAGGAAAACACTGCCTTTGCATGCCATGTAAGTAAGGTATTTGGTTTATTTATTTATTTTTTCTTTCTTTCTTTGTCCTTGTGAAATATCCATTATTTTCTTGGCAAGCTTAAGAGGGAATGAAATGTGTATGCCCAGGGAGATGTTGCTTTTCTTTTGTGTCTGTCGTTTACCACAGGGAGCAACTTCTCTTTTAATCCACCTTTGTTGAAGACAGGAGGGATTGATATGAATACAATTGAAACTGACACTGGCATAAATAAATGAAAGCTCATCTGGGTCTGGGTGCAACACAGGCTGAAAGGAAAAAGACCTGACTCTGTTTGCTGTTCCTAGCATCGGTAGCACTTTAGAATACTGTTCCGTCATTAATGAAAACTACACAGGAACATGAGTATCACAATATTAACATTCTAGTACCTGCTATTAACTAACAAGAAACTGATTAACAAATTAGTAAGTAATAGCGCTCAGTTGAATGTTCACTACTTTTATTAGCTAATCAGTAGCTGCTATTTTTTCAGGATACTAAGAACTATATACAGGTTCATAATTAATGAGTAATGCACAATGTATAATTCATTATAAAGTAATGGTAACATACTAGTAATGATTTAAGTATTACTAAATCCTTCAGAAGGATTTACTAATTATTTGGATCAGTATTCTAAATGAAAAGCACATTAACTCTCTAGTGGCTAAAGTCCTTGTAAGATTTTGAGGTTTTTGTAAGGTTTTGGATAGTAATGACTCAATTGTTACTACATCCTTCTAAAGGAATTACTAATCATTTGAATCCTATTCTAAAGAGAAGTTCATGGTAACCCATGCAGTAATAATAACTCAAGTGTTACCAAATCCGTCAGAAGCAATTACTATCTAAAACCTTAAAAACCTCAAAATGTTCCATTTTACTGAGTTATCATGCTTTTCACTTTAGAATACTGTTCTAAATAATTAGCCATTCCTTCAAGAATGCAGTTACTTGAGTCATTATGATCTTCACTTTAGAATTAATGGTAACACTTTACAAAAATGTTTCATTTGTTAACATATTAACACCATGAGCAATACATTTGTTACTGTATTTGTTCATGCATAATGATATTATGTATTATAATTATTCATATACTTATGAAACTGTATACCTTTCATGCATGAATTATGGAAAACATTATCTAGATTTTTAAAGATTCTTTTTACTACTTTAATATGATGCTAAAATTGAAATCCAATTTCATTTTTACATTCAGTTTTATTTAAAAATTATTTAACTGTCCAACAAAGGCGTAAAATGGGGCAAAAGCCACAGATGACAATATGGAACATTGTGCTTTTATTATGTCATGTTATGCTATGTATATCAGCTCAGTTATTAAAAACATTAATATTACAATATAACAACGATAAAACACATATTGTTGGAACTATAATGGTAGTTACATATATGCGGAAACCTAGTAGCAATATGGACTTGGCTTTGCTGGCACATACTCCTCATCACTGCTGTCACTGTCACTTCCACTGTCCTCTGGGATATTCTCTATTATTCTGTACTGAGTGCTTGACCTATACTGTCCCTATTTGGAAGGCAAAATGCAAATTTGTCTCGGTGTGTAAGTGTTAAGTTTCCATTTAATGGCGTAATATGTCATTTGGAATGGTTATTTATGTTGATATATTTGTTAAATGTCTGTTTTATTACAATATAAGACAATTCAAAACATATTTGCAAAAATAAAACAGAGATAGGCTACTAGCAGGTTACAGAAATCAGATTTTATGCAATCTGACTGCACTGTTTCATGATAGTTTTTGGTGTATAAAAACTACATTTTACTCTAAATTGTAGTTTATGTAAGGGGTAATGTACACCCAGCCAGTTGTTATCGCAGAATAAACCCTGACAGAGTGGTCTGGACCCCGACGCGAAGTCCATAAAGTTTTTGAAGCCCATAAAAAATGCAGCTGTCCGTCAAATAACGTGCTCCACACGGCTCTGGGGTGTTAATAAAGGCCTTCTGAAACATATCAATGCGTTTGCGTGAGAAAAATATCCATATTTAAAATTTTATAAAGTAAAGTTCCAGCCGATCGCCTTCCGTGGAAAAGTGTTGAAAGTGCCTTCTCGCAGTTCAAAATGCCTATGTGACGTCTGACGACCTTAACTGGTAGAGTAAGCCTTATGAACTGCAGAGGCACTTTCATCACTTTTCCCATAAATTGAATACGGAAGGCGATTGGCTGAAACTTTACATTGTAAAGTTTTAAATATGGATATTTTTCGCTTCAGAAGGCTTTTATTAACCCCCCAGAGCCGTGTGGAGCACGTTATTTGACGGACAGATGCATTTTTATGGACTTCAAAAACAGAGCTACAACTACTGCCATTATTGCCATGGAAGTGCCAGGACTTTTTTTAGTATAACTTTAATATAACTTTCGTCTGAAAGAAGAATGTCATATACACCTAGGATGACTTGAGGGTGAGTAAACCATGGGCTAATTTTCATTTTTGGGTGAACTCCTTAAAGTCTTCCATTGTAACCCGTGTTTTTCAGTCACAAGATGGCATATGTAATAAAAAATACTAACATATCATACTTTACTGTACATACTAATATTTGTTTTAGCTCAATTGACCTCCTTGTATAAAAGTTTTTCACAGATATGCCTGGGACATTTGGCACATGGATATCGCTGTCAGCCATCTTGGATTAATGATGTCATCAAGCAATACATATAGTAGCCACTTTTACAATATTGCTGTCAATCTACTGACACTGCCCTTAAGGGGTTTGGAGAAAATTACCATAATAAATGAACCCTAAATGGAGTTAAATCAACTGTCCCAAAATGTGGACACCATGCATGAAAGGGGTAGTATCCTTTCTTAGTAGTTCTCTGGGATGTATGAAAGATTAGCTAATAGTGAAATACTCATTCAACTGAGCACTATAAGGCCTACTTAATAATTCATTCATCAGAGTTTCTTGTTAGATAATTGCAGATAATTCTTCTTGTTTTCTCCATTGTCATGCATTTTATACAGCCACCAACCCGTGAAATATGCATGGCTAGCTGAAGATTTGGTACTGATGTGTGAATTGTATCTTACCAGCAAAATGACGGAACACTGTTGCTTATGTGAACTATTTTTCTTTAAAGTCGTTCTGGTAAAAAGAGAATTCAGAAATAACTTCAGAATTTCTAAACCTCCAGTCATATGCTATTATGGCCAGATATATTAAAGGCCAGAGGTGAGGATGAGGCCCAATTACCAACAAATAAAGCAGTGAGACTGAATGGGAATGTTCTAGGGGTGAACCTCAATAACAGGGCACTTGCTTTAAAAAGTATTGGTTAAATTAAAAAAAGCATTTTAATAAGTTCATGGCATGTGGGATTGCCTCTCAGTGTTAGTTTGCTTGTCTTTCATAGTTGCAGTTAGTTCTAACTGTCAGATGTACATTAACCACACCATGTCAGAGACATCTGGTTAAATGCTCCCACTCTCCCCATGACAATAAGCTAGCAGATCAGTAACACAAGTTTTTCATAGAAACTAAGTTTTGACTTATTGTTGGATCCCAAATGTCTGCAGCAATTAAACAGCATCACATTTAGCAAAGATAATAAATCATAAATGTCACTTTTTAATTAACCTTGTAACTATTATACTAGTGTATTTCTTTTATAGGCCTAACTTTTTTAACATCTGTGAATCAGTTTTTGTGTCGAGAGAAGTGTCTCTGATTTCACGATACGTCATACATTGTCACACAACTGTTGCTTCCAAAAATAAACTGTAAAATAATTGTAAAACATGGCAATGTCATGTTGAGGTTGCAAGATCCATTACAAAGAATAATGACTATTTTTTTTCTGTCCTGTCATTTTTAGGGGGTCAGCACTCTGGAATTAATAATAGCTTCTTTACAGATTCTGTGAGTGGTGGACTAATGTAAACTCTATGTCTTTCTTTGAGGCCTTTGAATGGGAGAGTGCATGCTTGTGAATAATTTGTGAGGTTAAAGGCTGTAGAGATTGCCTGTGGAGATTGGAGGGGAAAACAGTCATAAGATTCAAGAGGAAGGACTCTGTGCTATTATAAAGAGCAGGTGGTTAGGGCTTTGGTGCATAAATATTATTATAATAGGTCAGTGCATGTATGGCAGTCGATACTTAAGGGAATGTTGTTATACTGGACATAGGGATGTGGTCCTTGATGGGTAGCAGACAGAGTGGAGGAGGTTCACAAACTTTTTTATGCTAGGTCCCACCGAGAGTATGTGGACCTAACATTTCTGATCTCTTTAAGTTAACTTTTTTTTTTTTTTTTTTTTGTCATATTATTAAAGCCCATTCACACCACGGCTATAATGATAATGACACAGAGAAACTGTATCTCTGGAAATGCATTCAAACTGGTTTTATATGAACAATAAAACATTGATAGCCAATCAGAATCCACCAGGCCTTAAAGAACTCAAGCAATAAAAGTGTCAGATGGCATACAGTACCTGTAGCGCAATATCTAGTACTAACAGAACAATATCATGCGTTAGTGTGTATGGAGCCCTATCATAGTGTCATGGTGAGGGAAATATGAGGAAGGAAGGAAAAGTTATTCAATGCTTTTATATCCTGAGAAACTTTTGTATTGCGTTCACTCGCGTTTAAGGAAACTTTTGTGAGAGAATGCAAAAGCATTGGAATTAAACTTTTCCTCTCATTTCATATTCTTTTCCATCACCATGTCCCTTAAGGACGGTGGATCTCTACCAGATCTCTACCACTGATGGCCATGACACACCAAGCTGACATATAACTAGCGGCGACGAAAGCTGACTGTGTTATCGCCAAAAAGTTGTGCTTTAACACCGCAAACGACTACAGGCGACTGTCAACTAGCATGTGTGTTTTGTGCATGCCTGCAAGGAAATAACTGTCTATATCAGCGGGTATCAAGAGCCTATAGCTGTGTGTCATTTTGAAGGCTGTGGAGGTTCCAGAGGTTTCATTTGACACGGCATCTGAGCATCTGATTCGTTCACTAAACTAAACAGCCAATCAGAGTTCTTTATCTCACTGACGGCGCCTACTCAACATTTTTAATTGGCCAAAATACCCCCGACGATGTCCAACCAATACCAACTAACTGGGTCAGCCGATGCTCAACGATGGCCAGAGGTTTGCAGACAGTTGACCATCCGATTGGTGTATCAGGGCCTAAAGGGCCCCTTCCGCGGGGCACCTAATAAGTCTTAAAAGTATTTAAATTTAGTTAATGTTAAAATGTAAAAAAGCCCACAAATAATAAAGATAGGCAACATTAAACTGACATCACATTTTGAGTTTATTTACATTTACATTTACATATCAGTTTAAATAGGAGGGCCTGTAAATATTGTCTTGGACAAGGGATGCCTTGGAGTCAAAAAAAATAAATAAAAATGTTAGAACCACTGCTTTAAGATCTCTGTATACTGACAGCAACTGGAATGTTTATGTTATGTCTTTACAACCATTTCACTACTTAGACAAGACTGCTAAGCCTTATCAACCCATCTTATGTCCAATTAGGATTTATCATTCTAATATCATCTCCAGTCTGCTGTCTTTTAAAGCACCAGAAAGTGTAATGGTCTGTATCGAGTTAATGGAACATTGTGAACAGGGCTGAAAGCATCTTACCATGGGTTATAAGCTTGAATAAAGCTTTATGGCTGCATAAACATGTTGCCTTGAAGCAAGAGGAGGTGTGTGTCGATTTCAGGATGTGGATAGATTCCACCTATTCCACTTAGTATACATAAGTGCATTTCTGGAAAGAGCAGAGATGAATCCTTCAGAGCTTTGCCTCCCATGGTGCTAGCAATTTAGAGAATTTATCTGTGTCCCCGATTTTCATCAATAATGGTAAAGTGTTTACGCACAGACTAACAATGTCTTGGTTTGGAAATTGTTAAGACTGGATATGTAAGCAAACTTCAGCTAACCATTTGAATGTTTTTCTATTTTTTATCCAGTGCATGAATGTCAAATATTTTTTCTCTGTCAGACTTCCTAACTTTCACTCAATCCGTTTTCACCGGCTCAGTTAGAATGATCAAAAAGGTGCTCCTGAAACCACCCAAACCATTGCCCATCATAGCAGGACTCCTGCGGCTGGGCGTCGAGCAGGATTTCTCATCCTTTACTCACACTGCAACAGAGCCTCAGTCACACATCAGTCACACTGTCCTCTGGAGCTATCTTCTTGTTTTTCATGTGGGCAACAAGATGCCTCGACTTATTATGAGCTCATGAGCAGATTAGAATGTCTGCTTTTCTAGACAAAGTGCCATTATGGCCGTTAGACACAATGCTCGATTCTGTGTTTCCTTTTCAACCGAGGAAACTTTTTTTTTATAATTAAAAAAAACTTTATCATTATAAAGTTTATATATCATCATCGCAACTTTATATCTTGCAATGTGACTTTATATTTTGCCATTGCAACTGTTTCTTATTTTGCAATTGTATACCTCACAAGTCACAGCATGAATTTGCAATGTAAGTATTGCTCACAAATACAACTTTATCGCCCCAGCAAAAACTGCGTCACAATTGCATCACAATTTTTTTTTGCATCACAATTGCAGTGGTTTCTTGTTTTAGACCTTATATTGTATCTCCCAATTGTGACTATTTCTTCTCATAATCGTTTTTATCTCACAATGTGACTATATCACAATGTAAATTTATATCTCATAAATGACACTTTATTTCTCATAACTGCGACTTTGTATTTCACAATATGACCTTATATCTTTCAATGTGACTATATATGACTCATATTTGTTTCTCATTTTGTGACTGTATACCTCACATCATGATTTTATATATCGCAATGTAAGTTTTGCTCACAAATTCAACTTTATTTCTTGTCATTTACGTATCACAATTTCATCTGATTCTTGTTTTGTGACTTTATATTTCCTAACTGTTGCTTTATTTTTCATAATTTGACTCGCAAATACAACTTTAAATGTGGCTTAAGTCTAAGTTAAGTTTTAAGCTATAGTCCCAGGTTAAAATACATGTTTGAGCTGTTTTAACTGAAAGTAACTTGGACTGACATATCTTAATATGCCAGTGCCATTGTTTTGTCTCAAGGCATGTTTATAAAAGCTACTTAAATATCCTAATCCTGGCTTATCTAAACACTGTTTGTGAAACCAAGTCTATATCTTGCAATGTGACTTTATATGGCAGTGGTGACTATTTCTCATAATTGTAATGCAATGTAACTTTATTTATTTATTTTTATCTTAAACTTTATCCCACAATTTCCCTTTTTACTCTGTGGTGGATACAGGCTTCCATAAATTATTATAGTCCAATTAGACCCTGATAGTAGATGCCTAAGATTCTTTCTCCACTGACGGCCATTCAGATTTGCCATTTATCATTTCGAGTTTCTTTTGGGCGGTCATGAAACTGTGGAGCAACTGCCATTGAGATGATGGCAATGTTATATACTGTATCTCTTCAGGTGCTATAGTCCTTGAGTTTACGCCAAGTCCTCAATTAGCTTATGAAAGCAAACATTCTATTTTCAACTTTAATCAAAGCAAATTCAAATTCATCTTTTAAAGGGCACTTATTATGCAAATTTCACTTTTACATGATGTTTGAACATAAATGTGTGTTGGCAGTATGTGTACACAACCACCCTATAATGGTAAAAATCCACCCACTCCTTTTTTTTTTTATCCCCATAAATCATAAGCAGTGTCTCAGAACAAGCCATTTGCAGATTCTGGGCAATGTGATGTCACATTACACAGGCCCCGCCCACGAGTGTTGATGGACACTGCCATATTAGCATAGACCCCGCCCTCAGAGAGCTGTACACAGTTCACATTGTTTATCTCTCACCAGAGCATTTAACAGCACCATTCAAGTAAGAAATGTGTTCTTAATAAAGCTACTAAAGTTCATTCAGTCAAGAGCAGTGAGTGATTTTCTGTTTATCTTTTGTTGTTTGATTCATATTAACAGCATATATAGCATATATGTATATTACACTGCTTTCGCTTTAGTACACAGATCTAATATACACTTGGGATTTCTGTACTTGCTACATAACTTTGTGTGTTTCTGACATAACCTTGTGTGCATTTGACAGTTTAATCACAATAACACATGAAAGAGAACTAGTCTAGTTTAATACTTTAACTAATGCGCTCTCTGTGCTCATATGCAACCCATTTATGGAAGGTTAACAGGGCCAATACGTGTGAAACTGACATGTAAACACGTGTTAACGCATCAGTTTCACATGTTTTGGCCCTGTTGGCCTTCCATACTGTATGACGCCAAAGGTTTCTTAGCACTCTGTGCATCAAATTATGCCTATAGGGGTACCTTTAGTGTCTTCATTGTGATGCGGAAGGCACTTGACCATGCTTCATTTGCATTTAAAGGAGACACCAAACCCCAAAATTGGCATTTTCAAAATGGTATATTAAATGATCTGTTAGGAATTTTGATCTGAAACTTCACAGACACACTCGGGGGACACCTGAGACTTATATTACATCTTGTAAAAGTGGGCATAATAGATGCCCTTTAATGTAAAAAAAAAAAAAAAAAAAAAAAAATTCAGATATATAGAGATGTAGGATGGTAGTATTCCGAGAAAGTCACCTATCTCTCCTGGCACTGTACTCTGTTCGTCTCTATCTCCAAAGACAGCACATGCATGCAAGCGTGAAATCAAAGCTCATTCTCTCTCATCTTTTCTCAAGGCCTTGATCTCTTTTCAGTTTTTCACTCACATACTGCCTTGCTTCCTTCATTTTTTCTCTCTCTCTTCCTATGATTTCACCCATAAATTTCTTTCTTACCTATTTTCTTTGCACTCCACATTCCTCTCTGTCATACTTGCTTGATTTCCTCCAGGCAGATCCGTAATAGAATTTACAGATAATTTGCAATACTGGTCACAGTTTAGCACAATATTTGATGCATTAATATATTATTTGTTTTGATAAAAAAAAAAGCCAAAGTGCTTGTGACTGAATGCTGGTTGACACAGAGGAATTGTTGTTTTCTAACTGAAATTTCAAGAGCATAAAGCAGTAATATATGCAAAAGCCTTTGCAAAATCTATTGCATAATGTTCTGCTGTCTCCACAGCATATTTACAGAAAGTCTAAAAAAAGCTTTCTTTCACACACTCCTCTTCACACCTGCATCTACACATTAACACAGGTCATTATCACTTATCTTTCTTCTCTGCTTCCTTGTGCATTCTCTCTGCCAGTAAAATCTCACTTTCCATCTCCAGCTACATTTTGAAAGCGTTTCCTTCATTTTGCCACCAAACACTCATGTACCCGTTTTGCTCACCAACCCCTTGTACAAATGGGTGTATTTCTTAAATCTTCTGCAGAAGACAGTCTAGCATCCCCTGAGACACAGCTTGCTAGTAAAGTGAAAACACACACAAAACAAAATCTCTGTTCCAACAGTGGAAAAAGTTTGCAAGTTTCAATGGAGTATACATAGTGTTAGTGCGTTGACATGCCCTTGTTCTAGCTATCTAGTACTATCTAAATGGCAAAAAATGTGAGGGAGTTAAAGAAATATTT
The DNA here is from genome assembly GCA_018749465.1 of Paracanthobrama guichenoti. Classification (NCBI taxonomy): domain Eukaryota; kingdom Metazoa; phylum Chordata; class Actinopteri; order Cypriniformes; family Gobionidae; genus Paracanthobrama; species Paracanthobrama guichenoti. The sequence goes on from CM031951.1 coordinate 21,650,200, forward strand.
CCATGCTTTGTAACAAAACTCTCTCAATTAAATTTGCAGGCACATTTTTTATATATACTGTGTTTTTTTTTTTCTTTCTGCTCTGCTTTCTGAACATCCAATCATCTTAACATCCATCCATTTAATTATTATCTGTACAGTATAATTTAAAATGTATGCTAATGTAGCATTACTAAACTGGGCAGGGGATTTACATTTCTTAACATGTTTTGCATGAGCCTGAATGAGACTGAATGTTAAAATGATATGCTTTTTTCCAAGCAATCTGACAACATGGGCTTGTTAGTGTTTAATAATGTGGAAATTTAGGGGAGTTCTGTCATGTTGGGTATTGATGATATTGTGCTTATAGGGCTGAAAATAATGGAGGATTGGTCTGTATGTTGGTTTACTCAAAGAGCAATTAGCCAAAACAGCAATCAGTCTTGTCTTCCTTGCGCTTCCTGCCAACACCATGACCTACTATCTTTATTTCTTGCTGTGTGTAAAAAGAAATGTACATTTACCATGGAACCACAATTGAATTAGGTTCAGACAAAGAATCATATATTTTTTCCCGCAAGTGGTAAGTCTTCCCAGAAGAATGGAAGCTTTTAGGGATATTTGTTCCTCTCAGGGGATGATGGGAAGGATAAGATACTAATCAGCAACAGAGCTCCAGGAACATCCACGGGTGTTACAGGGACAAGGAGCTACAGGGCCTTTCCTTAAAAGACATTTGCTTTGTACTGTACTGTGCACGTAAACTCTGGTTCTTCCTCTTTCTTTTTTAATCCTCTTCCTTCTTTTCCTATAAATGTGCTCTTCTTTTTCCTCTCCCTTTATGTGTAAATGAATGCGAGTGAATCACGTCAAACCTTTTTATAGCAGCTGATTTGCACTCTTTGCAAAATATCCGTAAAAAATATCATTCAGACTATATTATATCGCCATGTTTTCTGAGACAGTTTAGTGTTACTGTAGTGGTCTATAACATACTGTACCTTAACTATGCAAATCACCCTGGCCTGCAAGAAAGGCACAGAGTTTTATATAATCATCCAAATGAACTAGTGAAATTGTTATTCACAGTCTGACCGATATGTTAGCTGGGGGAACAGTGTGTTAAACTAATAACTTACACTTGCAAATTTGGCCTATTTATTTCCAACGGGCTCTTAACACTGAATAATGTGGATTCGCTGGTTAAATTCACAGAACATGGGTGCTGTCATTGAAACGGGCTTCTCAGCCATTGAACACAAGCAGAGTAATGTGTTCGTGCTAATAAATGGGAGTTCCTATCTCTTCATCTTTGGTCACTCTTTGGTTCTCTCGTGGTAGTTGCTGTATAATAAATTAGTGGGAGTAAAATTAATGCTATTTTGAGGCCTTGTGCAACATATTAAAATGTCAGTCACAAATTAATAAATCTCAGTCTGACTTGCAAGAGCCATGTGCAATTTAGTTTGCCCGTCACTTACACTGCAGTGTTATTCAGGGTATTGTTGAGCTTTCCACTGGCAGTGGCATTAGTGTATGTGCTTGTTTTTGAACAGCGTTTGCCTGTAAGAATAAACTATAGATTTTTATGAAAAATTCAAACTTCAGCACTTGTCCTTTTTGACAGCTTCATAATGGAAATATTGATGAATGGGTGTGAATGTAATTATGTTTGATTTTTATTTGAGTTTTTAAGCACAGACCAGGTGGTTTAATTTGAGCACAGACCAAACAAGTTGGGTTTCTTTGCTGACAAAACAGTTTCCAACCTTTTTCAAATGCTGCAAGGACAGACTATTATAAGGTCATCATGAATCATTGCCAACTTCACTGCTGTGTACGCGTGGTCAACGCATCAGCTTTGTCTTACTGACGATTCTGTGAACAATTAATGTGTTAACAACCTTGCTCTTCAGATGCACTTGCTATTGTCTCTGTCCTTTCTACTTTAATATCTTATGGGTATTTTTTTCCTTGCCACAGTTGCATTTAGCTTGCTCACTGAGGGGACTGATTAATTACATTTTGAGTTATTTATTAACATTTTTATTAAAATGTTAATGATTAAAGAGTTACAATTTATTAAAAGACATTTAAAACTGTGTGTGAATTCAAAATGTATTAAATGAGCTCTAAGCAATTACTAAATTAAAACCAACCTACCCATTTACATGACACCATTTTCAACTAAAGCGGAAAACTTTTATGCATTTGGCAGTTAAAGGATTAGTTCACTTCAAAGTGAAAATTTCCTGATATTTTACACAGACCCATCTCATCCAAGGTGTCCATGTCTTTCTTTCTTCAGTCCAAAAGAAATTAAGTTTTTTGAGGAAAACATTTCAGGATTTTTCTCCGCATTATAGACTTCAATGGTAACCAAAATGTTGAAGGTCCAAATCAATGCAGTTTCAAAGGGCTTCAGAGGCTCTGCACGATCCCAGCTGAGGAATAGGGTCTTATCTAGCAAAAAAAATTAATAAATTGTATATAGTTTTTAACCTAAATTGCTCATCTTGCGCTGCTCTGCGGCTCGCCACAGATTGCGCAATCACACCGGAAAGACGTGGACGGAAGTACCACCCCAAGCGAATGTGCGAGGACTAATACAAAAAACTTTACCAAAAACACTCCATCTTCAAATTCAAAATCATCCGACATTGTTGCTTTACCTTTACCTTTAAGGACATTTGTATTAATCTTCGCATGTGCGCATTGTAAACACAGGGGGGCGGTACTTCCGACTACATCTAGCGTGACCGTTCCGACAGTTGTGGCTAGAAGGGGTACAGCAACGGTCGGAAGTGAGGCAAAATCTCACGATAAAAAATACCAGTAAATAAATGTGCTACTTACCAGTTTGTGTTTTATTAATGCCTACACCTACCCCAACCCTAAACCTGCCCCGACAATAATACAGTAATTAAATGACGCAATATTGATGTGCGCATGCCCAGTGGCCGTAGCTGTATCCCTTCTAGCCTTTACCATGGGACGTGGTGTAATGACATCACCGTTTTACAAAATTTTACAAAACGGATTGACTGTACACACGCAAGGGTGTCAGTTTCAGATTTATCCACTTTGGGACCAGTTTAAAAAAATATCGGTTTCAGGCTAAAACGCCGGAACCGTGTGGACGAAACGCTGATACGACACAACATTTTTACGTATACAGCTAAACGCGTTTCCATGTGGACGGGGCCTTAATCATGTAAATCCAACAGATTTTTATTTTCAGTGCAGTTGAACATATGAAGTAGGATATGTCCACTCTGCTCAACAGTAATATCATTACTTGAACTTGAAACTTGTAAAAACTTTTGACTGTCAGTGTATATGAAGTGAAAACTTCTCCTACAGCTCCAAAGTTTAGCAATAAGCTGTTAAATTCTGTTTCTCCTACAGGCAGGTGTACCTCATAATGTGAGCCTTGTGGGCTTGTGAAACAGCACAATCGTGCCTGAACAGCAGCTAATTAGCAGATTGTAGATGTTTTATGATGGAGTACAACACAAAACAGGACAGTAGCAAAAAGCCCATTGCTTAGCAACCCTAATTCAAGACACTGTGGCAACTGGCATGTAAATGGAGACACATCATTTTTTATCAGTTTGCAGGCCTGTACATCCAACAATCTCTGACAGTGGGGATATTTGGCTTTTCCCAAGTTATGTTGTTTTGGTTTCTAGTATCATTATTGCCATCCTTCATTGTGGGATTACTCAAATATGTCTTCAATAAATCATTTTGCATCCCTGTCAGACAAATAACAGTGACAGCTACACAGAGAGCAGATGAATTAGTAATGAGGAGACATACGGTACAAATGCACTGGGATTTTCAAGCATATAATTTTATGCGGCACCCGGCGAGGGAGCCGCTTTGACGGCAGGCGCTTGGGATGGCTGGCACAAATATTGTCGAGGCAACAGCATCACTAAGAATTTTGCAGGGAGAGTTACACAAAGTATTTGTCGAGGATGGATACAACTCTTTGTTCTTGTCATTGACATTTGTACTTTAAGCTACAAAATACTAGGCTACATAACCTAATAGATTTAAGTTTCCACAAAACTTACTCGCCGTATTACAATAAAAATGTCATATTATAGTAGAAATGTTTGTGTACCAAGGACACAAAAGTGAAACTGTAATTTCACACAGAGCAAGAGTAATCTTTTGGTATTACTGGAAAGCATTAGGCTAGTTTAAGCAATATTGTGTCCGATGTTGCCGAGAAAGTTAATCTCTTTTTAAACAACACAGTGCGTTAGTCATAGACAAGATACATATATCCTCCATTCAATCTAAAAACTCTTAATACTCTTATCTGACAACAGCTCATACATTCACCTGCGATGTTCAGTATTAATAATGGAATCATGGGGGTTGAGAGATTGGAGAAATGCCACAGTCAATATGACATTTCCCATTAATGCCCCTTGCAGAAGTTTCTGTGTGAGAGGAGAAACTACAAGACAAGCCATCTGCTCTTATCACACAGCTAATGACAAAACATTTGGACCTGTGTGGTAAAATGTGGTTTTGTCCTGTTTATCTCAGTCAACATGGCATTTTGCTCTCAGAGTGTTTCCTTAAGTCTCTTTTCTTAATGACATTGCAACACAAACATTTCTAGAGACATAAGGTTGTCTCAGCTGGTTTTCCTATCTCCAAAATACAGCTTCTTTAATTCCTCCCATGCCTCCGTTCGTTGTTAACGCAACGGCATGTTCGACAGTGACAGGTGCTAGCAATGGATGCACTGAGCTGATGACTTCATTAAATCAATTAAACCCATCACTGGGTCGCTTCATTGCCATCCACATGCTCGCTGCACCAATTAGTTTCTCCCTCTTTGTGTTTTTATATGCGTCTCCCATTCGCCACAGTGCTGCTCCACAATTAGAGACCAAACAAACAGGATCTTGCATTTTCCAGACGGCAACAAGATCTTAGTTTGTGTGTCAGTGAGAGCTTTGTGTGGGTGGGTATTAGACTTGCTACAATCTGTGATTACAACAAATTATTCAATTATCATATCTGAAACATACTCTATGGCTATGTCCGAAACCTGAAAAATGCTGCTTTCGGAGGACACATTTCAAGGTCGGAAGGCATCAAGTCACGTCCGAATCCAATGTTAACTTCACTTCCTTTCTCCTGAGCTGCCTTCATCTGATCGAGTTTTGAAGGCAGCATATTTGTATCCTTCGCTGCCTTTGATATCCCACAATCCTGTGCGTTCCATTCTGTGGCAGTTGAGCTGAAAAAATAAAATGGTGTCCGAAAGTTGCGTTTGCTGGTCAGTCTGTGTGTAAATGTACCTTTTTTACTACCATTTTCCACTTGTGATGTCATTTCTAGCGAGATATTACTAATTACTAGTTACACTGCCTTAGAAGTTCTTCTGAAATTAGTTAGCTGCCTAGGTTTTTGGACGCAGTCTATATTGCGTTTCCAGCACTACTACATAACTCGCTGTTTAATTGCCATAGTTCAATCCATCATTAAATAAATCAACTAGATAGTCACAAGTCAATAATAATTACTAATTACTAGCTAGTTAATAATAATGATATTATTTGTGAAGAGCAGAATTCACATTGACTTTACATTTTTATAAGGTACAAAATATTAAAAAGAAATAATTATATTATTATTATTTTAATCATAAACCCAACTATGAGATTTAATTTTAGAAAATATGCCAATGTATATGAGTAAAAATAAGTATAAAAAATTAGTATAAAAATGTGGAAAAATATAAATGTAATATTTATATTTTTAATATAAATATAATCCAGAATATATTCTTTGAAAGTAAGTGTTATGAAAGCAATAAAGCAATATCATACGCCAAATTATAACTGTAAAAAAAAAAAGAAATCAAAAATAGGTATTTATTTATTTATTTATTTATTTATTTAGCAGTGTACGATTTGTCTTGCTAATAGGGAGTCTGAATATCGAGTGTAAACCCAGAGCTTTGCTGACAGCCTTCTGAAAGCGCAGTTGTCTGGTCATGGCTGATGTGACCTGAGGTGGCTATTATCAAGCAGTAGCTGATGAGTGATGAGAGGGGACATCTGCTCCTCATGCTCATCCTCTTACCCACATCTGGCTGACATTCAGACCAGCACAGCTTGCTGTCACACATCATCAAAGGCCTGTGGACACTGACAGTGTGTGACATGCAAGAGCAAAGACAAGTGGTTCATACTGTACATTTTCAGTGCTTCGTATTTACGAGAGAGAAACAGAGCTCACAGGCTCAGAGTTGGGGCTTGTTCTCAAAGTGCATTTCAGAATACAGTCTGAAATTGTTTTATATGCCAGGTTTCTAGGGAACCTGCCTCAGGGGGCCAGATCCACACACACACCTCAACATCCAGCCATCCTGACACTCAATCAATAAAGCAGTGTGGTTGCTTAAATCATATCTTTGATCCACATACTACACTGTAAGTGTATATAAATACATCATATAGGATATCATGACAAGACGAACGCATTACAATGTTTTGTTGCACTTCTGGGTCATTGAGTATTCTGGATGGTTGCTTGGTAGTTGCTATAGTGTTTTGGGTGGTTGTTAAGTTGTTCTTGGTGATTACTATAGTGTTTTGGATGGTTGCTATAGTGTTCTAATTGATTGCTAAGATGTTCTTGGTGGTTACTATAGTGTTTTGGGTGGTTGTTAAGGTGATCTTGGTGGTTACTATAGTGTTCTGTGTGGTTTTTAGGTTGATCTGAGTGGTTGCTAGTATATTCTGGGTGGTTGCTAAGGTGTTCTTGGTGGTTACTATAGTTTTTTGGGTGGTTGCTAGGGTGTTCTAGTTGGTTGCTAAGGTGTTCTTGGTGGTTACTAGAGTGTTCTGGGTGGTTTTTAGGGTTTTCTTGGTGGCTACTATAGCGTTTTGGATGGTTGCTAGGGTGTTGTAGTTGGTTGCTAAGGTTTTCTTAGTGGTTAATAGAGTGTTCTGAGTGGTTTCTGTTCTTGGTGGTTACCAGAGTGTTTTGGGTTGGTTGCTAGGGTTTTCTATTTGGTTGCTAAGGTGTTCCTACTAGAGTAGGAACACCTTAGCAACCAAATTCTGGGTCGTTGAGTATTCTGGGTGCTTGCTAAGGTGTTCTTGGTGGTTACTATAGTGTTTTGGTGGTTGCTAGGGTGTTCTAGTTGGTTGCTAAGGTGTTCTTGGAGGTTACTAGAGTGTTCTAGGTGGTTTCTGTTCTTGGTGGTTACTATAGTGTTTTGGGTGGTTGCTAAGGTGTTCTGGGTGGCTTCTAGGGCTTTCTGAGTGGTTTCTATGGTGGTTGCCACGGTGTTCTAGGTGTTACTAGAGTGTTCTGGGGTGTTCTGGATGGTTGCTAGAGTGTTTTGGATAGTTGCTAAGGGGTTGTTTGGTTTTTGCTAGAATCTTTATTGCTAGGTTTTTCTTGGTGGTTGCTAGAGTGTCAGCCTTTTTAACAGAGTTGAGAACCAAAGTTACAATAGGATTAGGAGTTTGTTTCGATTCCTAACCAATTCTTCACTTTGAGAAATATTGTCTTGGCATGCAAAACACATTACAATTCACTATCTGAATATTGAGTCCTCAACATCTCTGTGGATTCATTCTGCAGATTAACCTGTTTGGAGATGAGAACTTAATTCAGCCCTGAGTTCTCCGATGTACCTTGTTTCACAGGAAGCTTTGAAGGCAGCTTGTTTGGCCAGTCAAACACAGTTAGGTTTATTAAGTCATAATGAATGTTGAGAAATATTAAGGATGACAACAACAGTGTGGTTCATTATTCCAGTCTTCCTGAGATCTGGTGCATGGGTGACTCTGAATCACTTCACAGGGATAATACGACACACACAAATGCTAAGCTGACTTTTGATTGTAGTTCAGCAATTAGGTTAAAGTTCATGAAAATATTATTTCAAATATATTCAAAAATGCTTTTTTGATATATTAGTAATTGGTGACCTCTGACAATGGTTTTGTTTTTCTCCTGACTTGTTGCAGGCTGAACTGCAAGACTACTAATCCACTCATAGTTGTGACAAATCTGTGTATGCAAATGGGAAAAAAGAAAATAGAAGTAAATGGAAAAACTCAAGAATGTTTCAGTGATTTGTCATCCACCTCATTACAGCATGTTCCATGCCTATGCTTTTCATTTTGTATAATGGACTTAGTCACAGACCAATGGGTGGGCTTAGTCACTCTAAATGTATGCTGGCCAGTTTCTTGTTGTAAATTTGATACATTTCCTTGCAGTAATCATCACAGATGCCTGTTCTCCTCAGTCACAGCCCTCCGTGTTTAGCCCCGTTTGGCTGGCACTCATTTTCGCATTTTTGTTTCACAGAACACATTTTTGTTTTTGTCAACCTTTTTTTACAAACTCCCAGTGTCCATACAGTGTCAGTGTCCATAGTGTCCATACAGTGTCAGTGTCCATAGTGTCCATAAAGTGTCAGTGTCCATAGTGTCCATACAGCGTCAGTGTCCATAGTGTCCATAAAGTGTCAGTGTCCATAGTGTCCATACAGCGTCAGTGTCCATAGTGTCCATACAGTGTCAGTGTCCATACAGTGTCAGTGTCCATAATGTCCATATAGCGTCAGTGTTCATACAGTGTCAGTGTCCATACAGTGTCAGTATGCATACAGTGTCAATATTCATAGTGTCCATACAGCGTCAGTGTCCATAGTGTCCATACAGTGTCAATACAGTGTCAGTGTCCATAATGTCCATACAGCGTCCATAGTGTCCATACAGTGTCAGTATTCATAGTGTCCATACAGCGTCAGTGTCAATAGTGTCCATACAGCGTCAGTGTCCACAGTGTCCATACAGTGTCAATATTCATAGTGTCCATACAGCGTCAGTGTCCACAGTGTCCATACAGTGTCAGTGTCCATAATGTCCATACAGCGTCAGTGTCCATACAGTGTCAGTATTCATAGTGTCCATACAGCATCAGTGTCCATAGTGTCCATACAGTGTCAGTATTCATAGTGTCCATACAGCATCAGTGTCCATAGTGTCCATACAGTGTCAGTATTCATAGTGTCCATACAGCATCAGTGTCCATAGTGTCCATACAGCGTCAGTGTCCGTAGTGTCCATACAGCGTCAGTGGAGTACGGCACACTCCACTCAGTCATATCTCATTCAAATGATACACCCGACTCTTCAGCATGACGCGATCGGTCACGAGACACACTAGAGCCAATGGCATTTTACAATCAAAGCTGATGTAATGACACAATTGGTCACGAGACATACGACAGCCAATGCTGTCAAAGCTGACATAACGTTTCTTCGGACGGCAATTTTTGAAATGTTGATTTATGAATTGTTGTGACACTGACACTGTAGCTTTCCTGTAGCTCAAACAATAAGAGCATGGTGCTAGCAACGCCAAGGTCATGGGTGTGATTCCCAGGGAAAGCAAGAACTGACAAAATGTAAAAGTTGTACCTTGAATGCAATGTAAGTCGCTTTGGATAAAAGCGTCTGCCAAATACATAAATGTAAATGTGTTCATGATTTTCAGCGGATGAACTCAACGCTGATCGCTTTTGGGGATTTTCTTCACACAAATCAATTGTTTAGCTTCGGAACACTTGGAATATTTTAATTTTTTGAATAAATTATGGCTGCAGTCGTATCTGCCTTTTATAGCCTGTTTTTTATAATACACAAATGGGTAGGTTTAGGGATGGGGACAGGTTACATGTACAAAAAAACGCGTCTGAATAGCATGAATAAAAAAAGAAAATAAATGTAAATAAAATTATGATTAAATTGAGACTCACACTCCATGTCATGTGTAGCTTTCCTGTAGCTCAAACAATAAGAGTGTGGTGCTAGCAACGGCAAGGTCATGGGTTCGATTCCCGAAAATAGGAGTAAGACCCGAATAGGAGTAAGACCATGTTGAATAAACATGAATGAACATCAGAAGGTATGTTGTTTCACCCACTGAAAGACGTCAATACACACCAAGTATAAGTCCACCGATGTTAATCTACTGACTCTACTAACTCTCCTGTCTGTCATACAAAATGGTGGATTCGACATTATGATTGGTCAGATCGCCTGTCAATCAAACTCACGGCAAAGGGTGAATTGGTACTAAGGGGCCCAAAGTGTACCAAGAAAATATCCCATCACACTATTAAACCACTGAACCGCTGATACAGGGCAAGATGGATCTATGCTTTCATGTTGCTTAGATCTGAATGTCGCAGCAGAAATCAAGACTCATCAGAGCAGGCAACCCTTGGTGAGCCTGTGCAAATTGTAGCCTCAGTTTCCTGTTCTTAGCTGACAGAAGTGGAACCCAGTGGTCTTCAGCTGCTGTAGCCCATCTGCTTCAAGGTTCGGCGTGTTGTGCGTTCAGATATGCTCTGCAGACTCCCCTCGTATCTCTGGTCAGGATAGTAACCCAGCGAGGAGACGGGGTGGTGGTGGGATGCAGAAAACTGTCAAGGAACATAGGTGAGTCAGCTATGAGTATAGGCCTCTTCTCTTGCTAATTGTTTAGGCAATTTGAATGTGTTCCTCCCGAACTTGAATAAAACATAATTTCTGAAATACTCAGACCAGTCCGTTTGGCACCAACAAAAAGTCACTTAAATCACCTCTCTTCCCCATTCTGATGTTCTGTTTGAACTTCAGCAGATCGTCTTGACCGTGCCTGTTTCTCACTTTCCAGTACCTTGAAAGAACAAACTCGGAAGGACGAGAGGACACAGAACGCATCCTTGTGAGAATTGAGATGTGATGCGATCTTGTTGCTCAATTGACTATCCCAGCACATTAAAAGTAGTGGCCAATACACAATAAATACAACATCACAAGCAAATGTCATAACCTATTAAAATTTATTTCATATTATTATAGACATTATTTTTATAGTATTGTTTCATAGTATTTATGATCCAAGGTTCTCTCAAGTCTGCATACGATGGATCCTTAATATCAATAACTAATTTTTTTGAGTATTAGAGTATTGAGTATTAGCAGATTGTCTCTCATTCACTTTGAGTAATGATAAAGGATGGAGCAAGATTTGTTTTACAAACTTTAATGCTACATCAGTCATTCACGTTAGTGCTGTACATATGCACCGTTATTGATACAGTTCCTGCATGTGCATCGCAATAAATTATAAATATATACATTGGTTTGTTGATGGATAAGCACTTGTTAATGCTAGAGGAATTACAGCTGCAACATCTCATAACGTATGACAGAACTGAGTAAAAACATACCACTGAGAAATTTCCTGTAGAGAGAAATTATGTAATAGATTATTTACATCTCGTTCATCACTTCTGTGTGGCATCACTGCTGTTTGACATTATTTACACAAGACTGACTTTATCAGCCATGTGAATACAACAGAGAGCTGCAGTATTGTCTTACTGCCAGCAATTGAACTGTCATCTGTGAAGCTGTTTATTGATTCTCTCTGTGACCTACAGTGAGAGTTTAAGCATGATCTGTCACTGCTCAGGAGAAAGATTCCAGTTTGCAACACTGCCATATTAGGAAGGTAAAAAAAAAAGAAGCTTCCTGGGGGAGATGTTAGGCTTGTGTTTCTGTGTTACGGTGTGTTCTCTTTGCAGAAGATTTTCTGTCAACTATGTGAAGGTATCTGATACAGTGGCTGTTAATAGAAAAAAGGTGCTTTTTTATCATGAGCATATGGGACATGCTAATTAGATGAACCATGACTCCTCCGTTCTGAAACAGCAACATTAGCTCAACCAATGACTTTTGGGCCAACCATTGAGTTTTTGAGTGAGACCATAGCTTTGTTCGAAATCGCCCCCTATAATACAGTCCACTTGAGGGAGTGAATGAAAACGAGTTTGAGAATTATGCACCGGAAGGGCTGCCGCTTTTGCATATGTAACCCCGATGCAAAATCCTTGTGTGAAAAAAAAATGAATGGTGTGTGAACTGAATTATCATTATTTGTGTCCATCAGTCACATTAGGTGTTAACCTGATATCAAGAAATCTGCCTGGCAACTAAACCGAAAATTTGCTATTGGTTGAAAAAAAGTGTGAAGCTGTGTAATCAATTGGCCTTAAGTTAACCCTTGGGGTCATTTGAGAAAAATATCAGCAGAGAGTGATGATATGCACTGCTTGGCAGATGCAGAGAAGTTTGGGTTGATTATCCTACAAACTTGTTGTTTTAAAGATATTGTAAACTGATATTAAAAAGAGTTAGATCATCATAAACACTTGAGCCATTGGATTGATGCTGTATTTCGTCAGGTGTGAACTTGAATCTCGGCCAGGTTTTTGCATGGATTTGAATTCTTCCGGAAGGAAGATGGCGAGCCAGCCACCCTTGAACGTTGAATCCATGGAGTCAGTGATTGCTGCGGGACGTCTCATTTGATCCCACTGTGCGGTAGGATTTCAGTGGACCCTTGAGTGCACCCTTTTTGATATATTTTCCCCCCTTTACTTCCATCAACTACTAAATTCCAGGCTGGGATTGGATGAAATTTTTTTTGTTGACTTTGATGTTGCTTCACCAGCTCGTTGGAACTTAAAGACAGAACTGAATTTTCAGAACTGAGACTTTTTTATGTTGTAGTCTGAAAGACTGGACTGAAGGACTTAAAAACTGACACACATACACTGATTGCGCACCACACTTTATTGATGTTTTTTCAACAATTGTTAAATATATTCTGGTTCATTTTAATACAGTTCATGTGAAATAGTGATCCGTGTGGTTATCAATAACTTCTGGTTGTGTCATTTACCATACTGTAATCAATTGGCCTTAAGTTGTGTATCCGAACCCAGTGTGTACTTACCCTTTAAAGGAGGGTTACACATAGTTTGTGCTTGCTGTTTAATAATCATTTGAAACTAATAAGTAATAAAAAGATTTATCTTGAACTCTGTCATGGAAACTAGCATGTATAAACCTTAATTAAAAGGAATTTATACCTGTATGATAATATGCTGTAGCCACATTGGACCAGCGGTTCGGAAAATGGATGGATGATTCAGCTGCGGGCGCCATATTCTGGATTCATTTGTTGCGCAACTCTCATTATCGATGTGCATTGTGGGATTGAATGAGTGCACTCAATAACATCTACTATGGTCCCTTCAAATAGTGCCCTATTTAAGGGTATAGTGTGCGATTATCTGTTATGGGGGATGTCAGGAACCCTGTTTGAAAACACTTCTGCTTCTTTAGAGACTCAGCTAGCCTCAACAAGAATCAGGAAATGTTGGACAAAGAGACAAAGGTCATAGTGGGAAAATCTTTGAAATCAGATTGCAGAAGGAAGCTGAGAGTGACCATGTGGGTTATTTGTCATCTGTTTATTGCAGCTATTAGAGATAACATCACCTGACCTGAGCAAACCATGCTGTAGCAACAACCAGACACATCAACCTGTACTATACAATACAGGGCATAAAAGCACTTCTTTTCACACTTAGTAAAAACTGATAGATTTTAGTATGTGCCCCTGTGGAGATCTCCATGGTAACTGTTAGCATTGAGCTTGCAGAGCTTTAACTGGCGGCCACTGTGAGAGCTCTGCTGTGGATCTAAAACAGTGTGTGCCAAAGTCTGAATCATGACTGAGTCACAGCTCAGTCCTCCCTCACTGCCATTTGAGTATACCGACATGCCCGCCCGTGTCTTTCTCCCCACACTGTGATCTACACACCTCACACATCAAGAGCTCTGATGGACCTGTGGAGCACAATACACTGCCCTGCCTTCCTCTTCCCACATCTCTAAACATTTCCTGTGAAGTGAATCATCTGTTTATTCTGATGCTCTGTAGATCATGCACAGTTCTATTGACTATGTCTAGCATCCATTTGGAGAGAGCTAAACAAATATATTGAAAGCAAATTATATGTCAGGGGTCTGTACACTTCAGGAACGGGACCCCTGGTGGAAAAATGGGGTATGTTTTCAGTCTTTCTACTTTCTAAATTTCATGTTTAAGTCAACATGTTACTTGATATTTCTTTGTAATTATTTGTGAAATTTACTAGCAATTTCTGAGTGAAAAATGTTTAAAAGTACACTATATTGCCAAAAGTATTGGGACACTCGCAATTGGGAACAACAGCCACGTAAAATCACAGAGCGGGGTCAGCACATGCTGAGGCACACAGTGTGCAGAAGTCGCTAACTTTCTGCAGAGTCAGTAGATACAGACCTCCAAACTTTGTGTGGCCTTCAGATTAGCTCAAGAACAGTGCATAGAGAGCTTCATGGAATGGGTTTCCATGGCCAAGTAGCTGCATCCAAGCCTTACATCACCAAGTGCAATGCAAAGCGTCGGATGCAGTGGTGTAAAGCACTCTAGAGCAGTGGAGACGTGTTCTCTGGAGTGACGAATCACACTTCTCTGTCTGGCAATCCGATAGACGAGTCTGGGTTTGGCGGTTGCCAGGAGAGCGGAACTTACCTGACTGCATTGTGCCAAGTGTGTAAAAAACACATCAAGTTTGGTGTGGATGAACTTGACTGGCCTGCGCAGAGTCCTGACCTCAACCCGACAAAACACCTTTGGGATGAATTAGAGCGGAGACTGCGAGCCAGGCCTTTTCGTCCAACATCAGGGCCTGACCTCACAAATGCGCTTCTAGAAGAATGGTCAAAAATTCCCATAAACACACTCCTAAACCTTAAACCCTACGGATTAAGAATGAGATATAACTTTTGGCAATATAGTATATATCCTACACAGTCAAAAACTTGTGAATTTTATGTAATGCGTTTTAATAAGGGACAATTAAATATTTAGCTAAACTTTTTATCTTTAGCTTAAGTTAAATATATTATGTCTGCATTTTTATTTTATTGTTTTATTAAATTTTTTTTTTTTTTTTTACAAATAAAACATCACTGAAACATAAACAAATCCTAGAAAAAGTACGATTTATTTATTGTATTATTTATTGCAAATAAATAACACACTATTAATATATAAGTAATGTATTATCTTTTTATTGGCATCTATGGTTTCATGAAGAACCTTTATCATCCATGGAATCTTTCTATTGCACAAAAGTACTAAGAATACTAAGAAAAACATTTTTTTTGGATTAACTTTCCACTGAAAGGGTCTAAAGATGGTTCTTCTATGGCGTCACTGAAAAAAACAACAACAACACCTTTTAGAACCTTTCATTTTTAGAGGGTATGCAAATGACCAAAGATGTTTCAGCAGGAGATACATTGTATGTGATTATTGTGGATGAATATGGTTGTGAACTTTCAAGGCTGGAGTGTGTGGTTAGTGTTGTTGAAGGAATGAGTGGCAGCTCTCCTCCCCGATGCCTCTCTCAGGCTGAGCTGCTGTCATGGTGACTGACTCCTCTGGGTGCTCTACACCTGAGACAGCTTAAGCATTGAGAAGAGAGAGACACACTCAATCAGCTATTACTGCTATATCCCCATGACTGAGGAGATGTTTGCTGTGTGTATCAATGCTCAAAGGTGACTGACCTGGGCCCTCCCTCTAATTTCTGAGCATCATAAATATGCCTAAAACATAAGCCTCTGTCATAACTGTCACTTGTCTAGCTAAATTACCACTTACATTCATTTTGCTATGTATTTGCATTTAAAATACACTGCTTGACTTCATTTGCATGATATGCATTACCAAAAATATGTGAATATAAATGTCTTTAGCAAAATTATGAGATTTCTCAAAGTTCATATTCTACAGTATTTGAGCACAAATTCTTCTATCACTTCGTAAAAACAGTCAAATTATGCAAACATGGACAGGATGCGCGTAAGATAGTCAATGTTCAGAGGATGGTTTTCACCTGATTCAAATGTTTGATGTGTGTGTGTACAGTATAACAGTAAGAATATGCCCCCCCCACACACACACACACACGCGCGCGCGTACATTGTATTTTCATCTTTTATGGGGACATTCCATAAACATAATGAATATTTATACCATATATTCTATCTTTTTGTCTGCATAATATAGGGTTTACCAAGACCACACACACACACACACACACACACACACACACACACACATAATTTGTGATTTGAAATTGAGCTAATGACTTTTGTATTCCCTAAATTATGGATGCACACTATATATCACCATACAATTTGTACGTTTTTTTACTTCATTGGTATAACTTGATATTGTAAAATTAATTGTGGATGCTTATTTCTTTTATTTTTACATTTAGATTACCTCTGCTGTCATCTAACACTTACTTAATCTTTAAAAACACTAAGAACTAAACACATCAGAATCAGAATCAGAATCAGAATCAGAAAGAGCTTTATTGCCAAGTGTGCTTGCACACACAAGGAATTTGTCTTGGTGCTGAAGCTTCCAGTGCACATATACAATACAACACAACATGAACACAAATATGAAAAATAGTATAAAATAAAATAAAGGTATGTATATATATATATAAGGTCACATTTAAGAATATATTGCACTAGTTTAGAATATATTGCACTAAACAGTCAAAGTATTGCACTTTAAAGGCGGCTGGGGGGTGGGGGGTATTCAACTGTTCAAGAGGGAAATGGCCTGTGGGAAGAAACTGTTCCTGTGCCTAGATGTTCTAGTGGCCAGTGATCGGAGTCGCCGTCCTGACGGTAACAGTTCAAACAGGAAGTGTCCAGGGTGAGCGGAGTCTGTGATGATTTTACCTGCCCTCTTCCTCACTCTGGAAGAGTACAGGTCCTGGATTCAAGATTCAAGATTCAAGAGTTTTATTTGTCACATACACAGTTATATACAGAATATACAACCGGCAGTGAAATGTAAACAGGTCCGCTCCATGGACAGTGCAAATTCACAGTTAAAAACACAAGGAGGAAATTATATAGAAATAGGATAAAAAAAAAGTACTATATATATATATATATATATATATATATATATATATATATATATATATATATATATATATATATATATATATATATATATATGTCTATATCTGTAGAATTATAAATAATCAAGTCAAGAGAAAAGGTAACAAATAAGGATAAAGTGGAATAAAATAATTGAAGTAGACTGTGCAGTGAGTAAACTGTAGACTTATAAATATGTGGTTAACAAATGTATAAAGAGTATAATGTGCAAACAGGTTTATAACAGGTTGTTACACAGTAACAACGAGAACAGAAAGTGCAGTGCAATGACAGTGTATCGATGTTTATCCTGAAGTGAAGTCACGTGATGTTAAGTTCAGGAGTCTGATGGCCTGGGGGAAGAAGCTTCTCCTGAGTCTCTCAGTTTTGGCCATCAGGCTTTGGAAGCGCTTACCAGATGGCAGCAGCGTGAAATGAGGGTTTGCAGGGTGATTAGAGTCCTTGATGATCTTGGTAGCTCTACCTTTGCAGCGTTTGGTGTAGACGTCCTGCAGAGACGGGAGAGCTGACCCTGAGATACGCTCGGATAAGCGCACAACTCTTTGCAGGGCTTTGCGGTCATGACTGGTGCTGTTCCCATACCACGCTGTGATGCACTGAGTTAAAACACTTTCTATCGCCCCTAAATAAAAAGTTTTCAGGATAGCTGGTGAAACCCTGAATTTCCTCAGCTGGCGCAGGTGGTACAGTCTTTGCCTGGCTTTTTTCACCTGTGTCTGAATGTGAGCAGTCCAGGTCAGGTCCTCGGAGATGTTTACTCCCAGGTACTTGAAGCTGCTCACTCTCTCTACTGGTGACCCGCTGATCATGAGGGGGGGAGTATGTCCGTTGCTGTCTCTTCCTGAAGTCCACAATCATTTCTTTGGTCTTGCCAACATTCAGAGAGAGACAGTTGTCCTGGCACCATGATGTTAGATGCTCCACCTCGTCCAAGTATGCCGTCTCATTGTTGTTGGAAATGAGGCCCAGGACAACAGTATCATCAGCAAATTTGATGATAGAGGTGGAGCTGTGTGTGGACAAACAGTCATGCGTGTAGAGAGAGTAGAGCAGGGGGCTCAGGACACAGCCCTGTGGAGCTCCCACACTCAGGGTGATGGAGGAGGAGGTGGACTGGCCTATTCTCACCACCTGAGGCCTGCCAGTGAGGAAGTCCTCAATCCAGTGGCAGAGAGAAGGATTCAGGCCGAGATCCAGGAGTTTGGAGGTTAGCTTGGTGGGAACTATGGTGTTAAAGGCTGAGCTATAGTCAATAAATAGCAGTCTTACGTAGTTCCCACTTTTGCTGTCGATGTGAGTGAGGAGGAGTGGAGGACATGAGAGATGGCATCTTCAGTCGATCTATTGGGACGATAGGCAAACTGAAGAGGGTCCAAAGTGTCAGGAATGAAGGCGCAAATGGTGTTTTTAATGAGTCTCTCAAAGACCTTCATGACTATAGACGTGAGAGCCACTGGACGATAGTCATTTAGGCAAGAGGGTTTACTGTTCTTAGGGACAGGGATGATGGTGGATTTTTTGAAGGAGGTGGGGACCACAGATGTAGCGAGGACTCATTAAAGATAGATGTAAACAACCCGGCGAGCTGATCAGCACAGGACCGCAGAACACGACCTGAAATACCATCGGCCCGGCAGCTTTCCTGGACGTCCACATGCTTGAGTGCTCTCCGAACTTCATCCTCTGAGACAGAGATCACGTGATTGTTGCTGCTCTGAGTAATTTCCTCTAACGCGCCACTTGGCGGAGTCGCGTTGCCGCGGTTACAGTCGAGCGTAGAAAGAGTTTAACTCGTTCACGAGCAACGGATCAGCACTTGCCTCTGCAGAGGATTTAGATCCAAAGGAGCAGATGGACCTCAGACCTTGCCACATGCGCCGCGAGTCGTTGAGTTGGAAATGAGACTCCACTCGGTCTTTATAACGGAGTTTTGCGGCTTTAACTGCTCGTCTGAGAGCATAGCAGGACGATCTGTATTCATTCATATTCCCTGAATGGAGACCGGCGTTGTAAGCAGCAGTGCGTCGCGTTCACTGCCTGCCGCGGATTGAATTGTCCACCCACGGTTTCTGATTTGAGAAGGACGTTATTGTTATTGTTTTTGCGTGGCTTGCTCTGTAAGCGTGTCGATGAAGCAAAGCGCCACATCTGTGAACTCACTGACGTCAGCTGAACTCGCTCGGAACATGTCCCAGTCTACATCCTCCAGAGCTGCCTGTAGCGCGGTCTCTGAGTGGGGTGACCAACGCTTAACTTCCCGCCTCACCGGGGGTTCCTGGAGGAGCTTTTGTTTGTATTCGGGAGTGAGGAAAATGGCGGCATGATCCGATTTGCCAAACGCTGGAAGTGACCGCGCTTTATAGGCGTTCTTAAACGGGGTGTAGCAATGATCCAGTGTGTTTGCTCCTCGTGTGGGGCAGGAGACGTGCTGATGAAAGTTTGGCAGGACTTTCTTTAGGTTTGCTTTGTTGAAATCGCCCGCGACAATGAATGCCGCGTCGGGGTGTTTGTTTATGATGCCACTGGCAACATCATGAAGGCCAGATAAAGCCAGCGCTGTGTCTGCCTGCGGTGGAATGTAAACGGCGGTCGCGACGACCGCAGAAAACTCCCTCGGCAGATAGAATGGGCGGCAGATGATTGTTAAATGTTCCAGATGAGGCGAGCAGGACCGTGAGAGAATGGTGATGTTCCTGGGATCGCACCATTTCTTGTTGATCATGAAACACACTCCACCGCCTTTGGATTTACCGGCCTCGGCTGTTCTGTCCATCCGAAAAACAGAGAAGTTCTCCGACGGCGTCACAGCTGTGTCCGGGACCGCGGGCGTGAGCCATGTTTCGGACAAACAGTAGATATTACAGTCTCTCATGTCCCGTTGAAAACTTATCCTGGCTCTAAGATCGTCCATCTTATTATCCAAGGATTGAACATTTGCTAGAAGAATGCTCGGGAGAGGAGGTCTGAATGCCCTTTTCCTCAGTCTGTTACGGATACCAGCGCGTTTCCCGCGGTGTTTCCCGCGGTGGAGGGTTGGCAGGGGGGCACCAATAATCCTCTCTGCAGTCCGGATTGTACGATGTAGTCTCCTGATGTCAGATTTGGTAGCTGAACCAAACCAGACAGTGATGGATGTGCACAAAACAGACTCAATGACAGCCGAGTAGAACTGGATCAGCAGCTCCTGTGGGAGGTTGAACTTCCTCAGCTGACGAAGGAAGTACAGTCTCTGCTGGGCCTTTTTTACAATGGAGTCAATCTGATTGTCCCACTTCAGGTCCTGAGAGATGGTGGTGCCCAGGAACCTGAATGACTCCACTGCTGCCACTGTGCTGTTCATGATGGTGAGTGGGGGCAGAGCAGGGCTGTTCCTCCTGAAGTCCACTATCATCTCCACCGTTTTGAGCGTGTTGAGCTCAAGGTTGTTATAACTGCACCAGACAGCAAGCCGTTCAACCTCCAGTCTGTAAGCAGACTCATCACCGTTTTGGATGAGGCCGATGACGGTGGTGTCGTCTGCAAATTTCAGGAGCTTCACAGAAGGGTCTTTAGAAGTGCAGTCATTGGTGTACAGGAGAAGAGCAGTGGGGAGAGAACACACCCCTGGGGGGCGCCAGTGCTGGTAGTGAGAGTCTTGGATGTGAGTTTCCCCAGTCTCACTCGCTGCTGCCGGTCTGTCAGGAAGCTGGTGATCCACTGACAGATTGAGGATGGCATGGAGAGCTGGGTCAGTTTACCTGTAAGAAGATCAGGCATGATGGTATTGAAGGCCGAACTGAAGTCCACAAATAAGATCCTTGCATAAGTCCCAGGTCTGTCGAGATGTTGCAGGATATAATGCAGTCCCATGTTGACTGCATCATCCACAGACCTGTTTGCTCTGTAGGCAAATTGAAGAGGATCCAGCAAGGGTCCAGTGATGTCCTTCAGGTGGGCCAGAACCAGTCTTTCAAATGACTTCATGACCACAGATGTGAGAGCGACAGGTCTGTAGTCATTAAGTTCAGTGATTTGGGTTTTTTTGGGGACAGGAATGATGGTGGAGCGTTTGAAGCAACGGGGAACTTCACACTGCTCCAATGATCTATTGAAGATCTGCGTGAAGACTGGGGCCAGTTGGTCAGCGCAGGCTTTCATAAATTACATAAATTGCAGGCTTACATACATAAATACATACTGTACTGAGAATAATGTACAGTATAGTACTGAGAATAATGAGTATTGATGCTTAAATTGATGTATTTAAAATGACTTATTTTAGTTTTTAGGGACCCATTTTATATTAAGGGGCCTTAACTATTATGCACTAACATTTTAATTAATCATTTGATAAAATGCACTTATTGTGTATGTACATGTTTTTACTTTGTAAATTTTAAAATTACCTATAATTACATCTGTAATTAATTTCTGTAGTTACATTTATAATTACACTGTTGACCCATCCCTTACACCTAACCCTACCCTTAAACTTACCCATCCCACCACACCTGTCCCTAACTTTACCCATATCCCACCTCAATATCAGCAAAAGTGTTTTGCAATACAATATGAGCACAATAAGTACATTGTACTTATTTTTTTATGTAAGTACATAGTAGTTAAGGCCGCTTTTAGTGTTTTATACATTATTTATTTAGACCAAGTAGTGTTGAAGTTAAGCAACAGCCGTTTTAATTGTTCTCGTTTATCCCCCCCGACAGACATGTATCGTGTGTGACTCAATTTATCTTTGACTTTGACTTATCATCTGAGAACTGTACAGGTAATATGAATTTGATTTTGAATGGCATATAGTTTACTATCAATAACTGAAAAAAAATGAAAATCAGACTCCAGCTGGCATGTGGCTGGCATGAATGTTTGTGATGTAATATGTATTAGATGCAGCATTTGCATTCTGCATTAGGCAAGATTATGATTTATTTATTCATCCGTTTCATCTTCAACAACAGTCTTACTATGTGTATCATCACATTGTTTGTCTGAAAGGGTTTTGGAGTTTTGCATTTGGCCACATGGAGTGAATTTTGGACAGTTCTACCCAAAGTGACATTATTGTTGACCAGGACACTGCATTATGGATGAGCTACAGTCACTTATTTCTCCCTGAGCAACCTCCTCCTCCTCCTTCTCCTGTCTGTCTTTCATTCTCTTCCCTCTGTGTGTTGCTAAGTGCATTATACAATTGGAGAGAGTGAAGGAAACAGAAAGATGGGAATGTGACTGTGAGTGAGTGGGAGAGAGCCAGAACTTTTAAGAGAGAGAGAGAGGCACACTGTGTCAGTCTTTGTGATGAGCACACACACATGCACACAAACGCTGCTAGCGAGGACACTAGCTCAGTGTGAACTGAAATCTCTACCAAATAAATCCTGCCTGTGAAATTGCCAAGCACCTCAGAAAGTCAATGAAAGTCATTATGGTCCACCTGGCTAGAACATAGTCTGTGTCCCACCGTGTCTGCTTTTCTGTGCTCTGTATATTCACTTGTATCATGTAGCATATAATATGTGCTAATGCAACTCATTGATTCAGTGGCAAGAGACACAAAACATTTGTGTTTCTAAAAATCATTGTTTTCCAGTGTGCTTTGAGATCTTTACTTTGAAATGATGCTTCTTTCTAAATCCCCAGTAAAACAGTTTGATGTTAAACAAGCGAGGCTTTGATTACAACATGCTGTCTGTGTTTGCTTTAGTAGGAATTTAGTATTCAGTACCCAGTAAGCACACATACATATTGAAGACAATGAATTAGAGCGCATCATCTGGGGAGCATAACGCTCTAATTAGTGTCTACAAACATATGATAAACATCTTAACAAGAACAGATTCACATGCAGTGGGCTAAAGTATTTGCATACTTTAGCCATGCTTTAAATGAAATAGTTTACTTTGAATTATCAAACCAAATGCACCAATTTTAAAGACACTTGTGTGCAAAATGTGTTACACCTGTGGTTACTGATCTCATACATCCGCTAACTAAAGGTTTTGTATTATATGTTTGTAGATGCCACTTGGCTTGATATTTAATTTACATAAGTTTAGCGAATTGATGGGTTTGAGTGAGAAAAGTATCCGTATTTAAAACTTTATAAAGTGAAATATATAGCTTACACCAGACCGCCTTCCGTATTCAACTTCAGAAAATGTAACGCCTCTTCGCAGTTCAAAACACTTACGCTATGTCCGATGTCATACGTTGCACCAGTTACGCGTTTTTCGTAAGTTGAATATGGAAGGCGGTCAGGCGGATGCTAGATATTTTACTTTATAAAGTTTTAAATATGGATATTCTGATTGTGTTCATCAGAAAGAAGAAAGTCATATATAACTAGGATGTCTTGAGGGTGAGTAAATCATGGGGTAATTTTCATTTTAAAGTGAACTCATGCTTTAAAGGAACATGCCGACTTATTGGGACTTTAGCTTATTCACCGTATCCCCCAGAGTTAGATAAATCCATACATACCATTCTCATCTCCGTGCGTGCCATAACTCTGTCTGACACACCCACTGCTAGCCTAGCTTAGCACAAAGACTGGAGGTAAACAGCTCCAGCTAGCCTACTGCTCAATAAGTGACAAAATAACGCCAACATTTTCCTATTTACATGTTGTGATGTGTATAGTTACATCATGTACTAAGACCAACGGAAAATGAAAAGTTGCGATTTTCTAGACAAATATGGCTAGGGACTATACTCTCATTCCTGCGTAATAATCAAGGAACTTTGCTGCCGTTCCATGGGTGCAGCGGCGCAATGATATTATGCAGCATCTGAAAACTTCTGTCAACATAACCAACGTGACAACCTGCTTGCACAGAGAGCGTTCTAGGGACTATTTTCAGGTGCATTCAAAAGCAAAGTTCCCTGATTATTATGCAGGAATGAGAGAATAGTTCCTAGCCATATCAGTCTAGAAAATCGCAACTTTTCATTTTCCGTCGGTCTTAGTGCACAATGTAACTATACTCATCACAACATGTAAATAGGAAAATGTTGGCGTTATTTTGTCACTTATTGAGCAGTATGCTAGCTGGAGCTGTTTACCTCCAGTCTTTGTGCTAAGCTAGGCTAGCAGTGGGTGTGTCAGACAGAGTTATGGCAAGCACGGAAGATGAGAATGGTATGTATGGACTTATCTAACTCTGGGGGTATACAGTGAATAAGCTAAAGTCCCAAAAAGTCGGCGTGTTCCTTTAATATAGTTAATAATGCATTAACATACATTAAAAACTCTAGGATAATTTACATCTACCCACACTTATGTTGTTCTAAACCTGTTTGACTTTCTTCTGACCCCATTGACTTTCATTGAAAACATTCTTTAAAATACCTTCTTTTGTGTTCCACAGAAGAAAAAGATCATGGATTTTGTAACAACATGAGGGAGAGTAAATGATGACAGTATTTTAATTTTCGGGAGAACTTATTCCATTTAATAAAATATTTATAAAGATGTATGGACTACTTTTATAGAGCTATTTGTCTTTCTTTTTTTAGGAGCTCGGCAGCCATGGGTCACTATGAATCATCACTTTATAACAAAAAAAAAAAGACTTCTTTTGGGTTCCATTGAAAACAAAAATAACTACATACGGGTTTGAAACGACACAAGGGTAAGTAAAAATGGTGAATTGCTCCTTTTAGTGAATTTTGCTCACTACTACACATTAATCATCAGCACGCAACCCTTCCTTTCTCTCTGCTCATCTCTTTGCTTTTCATCCTTCTCTTCCTCCTCCTCCTCCTCCTCCACCACTTCACCTCCACTGCGTGTCCCAAACCAGCCCACTGTTTTCACACCCTCTCAAGCTCGAAAAAAACAATTACATAACTCACTGTTGCTCAACAGAGCTTGCCACTGCTGTGAAACGTACAGCATCGGGCACGCTGCTGGAGTGATTAAACTTCAGCATGTTCATCAGCGCGGATGCTGTGACTGTGCCAGGCTGTGCCCGTTCCTGCAGCTGCCCGGGATCGTCGGGTGAGGAGTGATTGGCGTTGTGCTCAGAACAGGTGGGCTCGGTGTACAGCTGGACTTCTCGTCATCAAACCTCGCTTGATGAGAGCAAACAATTCATAGCGGCAACTTCTGGAGGACACTGTGACCCTAACTGGAAAAAAAGATGTTTAACAGCTGAATTGATAATGAGGATGATGATAATGACAATGTTGAAAATGTATGTGGCTACTTATACTACAGCTGGGATGCGGATGAAAACGTAATGTTTAGTTGAACATGATGTTCACTTCAAATAAGTCGCAAATTCATTTAAAGTTGGTATGGAACAGAAGATGCGATAGTCTTATCTTCCCTATTGTGACGTGTATTCGAGAAAAAAATGGGGAAGACTTGATTGGATTGTTGTGGTTTGCTATTGCTGTGATGTCATGTGAGTGATAGGTTGTCCTGCCCTCGTGCCAGAAAACATCATCAGAAAAGAGATGTTGTTTCAAGAGGGAGGGAAGTTATTGTGATTAAAGTTTATAACAGCACACAAAAAAAAAAAAAAAAAAATAGTGATGTGCACGAATAAGTCATTTACTGCAATATAAAAAACAAGAATTGTCCATTTTGATGCCATGATGACTTTAAAGGGACAGTTCACCCAAAAATGGGGGGTTAATAAAGGCCACCTGAAGCGAATCGATGGCTTTTTGTAAGAAAAATAGCACGGACTGCCTTCTATATTCAACTTGCGGAAAAAGCATAACTGCCGCGACGACAACGTCAGACGTTAGCCTAAGCGTTTTGAACTGAGAGAGGCGTTGCACTTTCTTTGTAAGTTGAATACGGAAGACGGTCAGCCAATATTTTATTTTATAACATGTTAAATATGGATATTCTTCTTAGTTATCTCCTCCACTCATCCTCTCTGGACCCAATCTTTTCCAAAAACATGCCTTCACAGGAAGTATATGGAAGTAGAGAAGAATTAAGGCACATCCCAATCCAAAGTTTAAAGTAAAGCAGCACAGATGTAGCCTACCCTTTCCTGCAACGCTCCCGTGCGTATCTGTGTAAGCGCTCTGTGAAAAGTGTCATTACAACATGTTTTTGAAGCACTGGCCATTGTAGCCAATCACAGACACATTTGATGAGTGCGTGAGCACAATGGCCAGTCAGAAGTGTTTACGATTCCACTCAACAGATTCAAGATTCAAGAGTTTTATTTGTCACATACACAGTTATATACAGAATATACAACCGGCAGTGAAATGTAAACCGGTCCGCTCCATGGACAGTGCAAATTCACAGTTAAAAACACAAGGAGGAAATTATAATAGAAATAGAATAAAAAGTATATATATATATATATATATATATATATATATATATATATATATATATATATATATATATATATATATATATATATATATATATATATCTGTAGAATTATAAATAATCAAGTCAAGTAGAAAAATAAAGAAATAAAAATAAAGAAGTGGAATAAAATAAGTGAAATAAACTGTGCAGTGAGTAAACTGTAGACTTATAAATATGTGGTTAACAAATGTACAAAGAAGTATAATGTGCAAACAGGTTTATAACAGGTTGTTACACAGTAACAACGAGAACAGAAAGTGCAGTGCAATGTCAGTGTATCGATGCTTATCCTGAAGTGAAGTCACGTGATGTTAAGTGACTGAGTTCAGGAGTCTGATGGCCTGGGGGAAGAAGCTCCTCCTGAGTCTCTCAGTTTTGGCCATCAGGCTTCGGAAGCGCTTACCAGATGGCAGCAGTGTGAAATGAGGGTTTGCAGGGTGATTAGAGTCCTTGATGATCTTAGTAGCTCTACCTTTGCAGCGTTTGGTGTAGACGTCCTGCAGAGACGGGAGAGCTGACCCTGAGATACGCTCGGATAAGCGCACGACTCTTTGCAGGGCTTTGCGGTCATGACTGGTGCTGTTCCCATACCACGCTGTGATGCACTGAGTTAATACACTTTCTATCGCCCCTAAATAGAACATTTTCAGGATAGCTGGTGAAACCCTGAATTTCCTCAGCTGGTGCAGGTGGTACAGTCTTTGCCTGGCTTTTTTCACCTGTGTCTGAATGTGTGCAGTCCAGGTCAGGTCCTCGGAGATGTTTACACCCAGGTACTTGAAGCTGCTCACTCTCTCCACTGGTGACCCGCTGATCATGAGAGGGGAGTATGTCTGTTGCTGTCTCTTCCTGAAGTCCACAATCATTTCTTTGGTCTTGCCAACATTCAGAGAGAGACAGTTGTCCTGGCACCATGATGTTAGATGCTCCAAGTATGCCGTCTCATTGTTGTTGGAAATGAGGCCCAGGACAACAGTATCATCAGCAAATTTGATGATAGAGGTGGAGCTGTGTGTGGACAAACAGTCATGTGTGTAGAGAGAGTAGAGCAGGGGACTCAGAACACAGCCCTGTGGAGCTCCCACACTCAGGGTGATGGAGGTGGAGGTGGACTGGCCTATTCTCACCACCTGAGGCCTGCCAGTGAGGAAGTCCTCAATCCAGTGGCAGAGAGAAGAATTCAGGCCGAGATCCAGGAGTTTGGCGGTTAGCTTAATGGGAACTATGGTGTTAAAGGCTGAGCTATAGTCAATAAATAGCAGCCTTACGTAGTTCCCACTTTTGCTGTCGATGTGAGTGAGGGAGGAGTGGAGGACATGAGAGATGGCATCTTCAGTCGATCTATTGGGATGATAGGCAAACTGAAGAGGGTCCAAAGTGTCAGGAATGAAGGAGCAAATGGTGTTTTTAATGAGTCTCTCAAAGACCTTCATGACTATAGACGTGAGAACCACTGGACGATAGTCATTTAGGCAACAGCGCTCAAAGCATCACATTTTTAAAATTTCAGTACCGTCTTGGTATCGCGGTCGGTACTTTTGACAACACATTTCAGCAGTGTTGTTATTTACACAAATAGCATCTGCTCAAAATCTATTTCAAAGTTATGATTGGTGCTATAAATATGCACTTTGTTTTCTCTAAATCTCAGTTCCATTTGTACTTAATCTTTAGATGTGACATTGAGGTGTCTTCAAAGTCTGTCTGAAACCAGTTTCCTTAGGAGGTACAGTAAGTTGGGAAACACCCGTAATTTCAAGTTGAGTTTTGGATCAGTAGCATAAATTTCTTGGTATAAAAGCATTCTTTGAAGAACAGCAATAATTCTATTCTTTTGTTATTACATGCATGCTTCAACATTCACAGTGATGTCATAAAAAAACACTTTTTGGTTTGTAAAAGGTGAAAGGTTCTTAAACTAACTATTTTTAGAGTGAAAAAACCTGTACATTTTTCTACTTTACAAATCCAAAAATCCAAGATCCCATGGATGTTAAACGTTCTTCATGGAGCCATACTGCCAACAATGAAGTATTATTTTTAAGAAGAAAAGGCAATATAGTATGTCACAGTCAGACATGCCCCTTTGGCATGATATGAATCATGGCTCAGGTTTCTTTTTTTTTTTTTTTAAGATTACTGGACCAGCACACCTCATGAGTTTACTGATTGATTGTCTAATAATAAGGCTAATTTCTGAAACATGTTTTCATTGTTTAGGTTCCATTGTTTTTTTTTTTGTTGTTGTTTTTTTCCACTATCACTGACCTCTTGTTTTGTATACAGCCAGAATCCCTCTAGCACATACGATGCACCTGGATAAGATAAAAGCACAAGTCTGTTAAAGCACACCCCATATCATCCAATCTTCACCGTTAATGTAATGATTATGGAGTTATAACAGCTCATCACAATATTCACCTTTATTATAGAGCGAGTCACAGATTAACAACAGACTGGGAAGGGTGTAATAAATGGAAGGAATAATGAACGTGTTTCATGACCCTACTGTCATGAGAATAAAAAAGTGCATTAAAAGACTTGGAAATGATTCTTCTTGGCTTGCACTAACCCTGGACCAATTCACAGTCATCGTTCACACAATTCCAGGCATGATTCAAAGCACAGAACATGTTCTTTTCTTCTTTTTGTTCTCTGTATCCAACTATTTTAGCTTTTTCTAAATACTGTAAGTCATTGTTCACATATAACAACCCCAGAGGAACAAACACATTATGCTGTCAACAGTTAAGTCACATTTACATTTTTACAAATTGGTGGCTAATTCGTTTGAATTTCAAAATTTGCTTATGCCCCACTGACAGTTAGTGATTCTTGACCTTCATGATTACTTTTGGTCCATACTTGGCTTGGACTGGTCGGCGCTAGAAGAGCCCGCCCACAGCCAACTTGATGAGTGGTTCCTGCAGCTGAGGCACCGCAGCAGGCCCTTCACTCAGCACGCGTCCACTCTTGTTCTTCGGCCGCTCTCTCCATGGTGACGGCACAGAAGAAAAGGGGCTACACAAAGCTCT
Organism: Paracanthobrama guichenoti; assembly: GCA_018749465.1. NCBI lineage: Eukaryota > Metazoa > Chordata > Actinopteri > Cypriniformes > Gobionidae > Paracanthobrama > Paracanthobrama guichenoti. The sequence continues at coordinate 21,679,506 of CM031951.1, forward strand.
CCCCAGTGGAAGAAGCTGTCGCTGCACATCTCTGCCTGCCTATAGCTGTCGGCTGGAAGACTAAGGCCAGTCACCCCTCTAAGTTCTGCAGGACCACGTCAGCACTTGCTTCCAAAGCGATCGCCGCTGATGGCCAGGCCAACTCCGCACTGCATACAATGGCAGTACTTCAAGTTTACCAGGCCAAGCTTATCCATGACATGGATGAGTCTGGACCGGACCCGGTTATGTTTAAAGAGCTGCGCAGCACAACAGACTCAGACCTGCACGCTACAAAAGCCAGCCTAGTGATGCTGGAGCACCACTTGTGGCATAATCTCACAGAGATTAAGGATGCTGATACGATGGCTTTTCTTGACTCCCCGTCTCCCTGTCAGGCCTGTTTGGCTCCGAAGTAGACGGCTTCGTGGAACACTACATCGTTGTCCAGTAGTCATCGCACATTATGCGTCACTTCTTGTCACGCTTCCAGTAGCTTCAAGACAGCCCAGTTGACTCAGCAGTGACCGAGGGTAACCTCAGTGCCCGTCCAGCCCCAACTGAAAGTGGAGCCTGAAGTCAAGCCATGCCTCCACCCCGCCAAACTCTACTTATTTCTGAAGCGTCAAGGAACTCGTCCAAGCTAGAGCTGGACCCTGTGCAGCCAAAGAGGATGGAGGAGGAAAGGGTTAAGTCTCACCGAGGCCAGACAACTCTCAAAATGTGCCGGTCTTCCAGTCCCCTCTTCAGTTCAGGGTGCTGGAAACGATGTGTCTGTTGCCTGTTCTGGGCCCGTGCCTACAGTTTGCCCATCCAAAACCCATCTCACTACTATAGCGAACCAAACAACAGTCTCACAAAAAGAGCATTCCTCTTCCTCTCAATGCTGTAACAGGGCACCTCCTGCTCCTGCGTGAGATGCAGCCTGTAATGCTTCAACCATTTGCTACTCGACTGTGTGGCAAGTTCTGGGTGTGGCAAGCCTTCCCCAGAATGTCGAGCTAGATTTTAGGGATAACAAAATGAGGTTACTCCAATTCACTCTCAGATTGCACCGCTTCATGGGCATGATTCACAACAGTTCTCATGTCCTCAGAGCCGAAGTTCAGTCTCTGCTGGAAAAAGGCACCATGCAGAAAGTTCCCATGGAACGCAGTGAGTCAGGCTTTTACAGATGCTACTTAAAGCTAAAAAGCCTTGGTCCCTTGGATATCACCTCACTTTTACCAGGAAGGGGTAACGCTGGGCTCGGTTTCTGCAAGGAAAGTGGTCATGACAGACACCTCCAAGACAGGCTGGGGCACCCTTTGTGAATAGCCTTCGGCTCATGGGTAACCCCTATGTTGAGTTGGCACATCAACTGCCAAGAAATGATAGCAGTGATTCTGGTCTTCAGGAAGTTCCAGCTGGAACTTAGGTGTCATCATGTCCTGGTCCAACAGGACGGTGGTTTCTTTTATAAACTACCAAGGAAGTCTTGGGTCTCACCCTCTGCACAGACTGGCGAACCGTCTTCTCCTATGGGCACAGGAACCTCTGCTCAGTGAGGCCCTGTAGCCCTGCTTCCTGTAGCCCTGCTTCCGCAGGTCATCAGTCGAATTCGGGAAGAAGCATGTGCAGTTCTTCTAGTGGCACCACACTGGCAGAAACAGGGGGAAGGGCCCTTTTCCACAAGACGCCTGTGGCGAGGGACCATGAGACGAGACCGGTGTGGCGCACAGCTGATGCTCATCATCATTCGCTACCGGCCCACTCTCACGGTCCCTCGCCTCGCCACAACGCCTTTACAAATGAAATGGTTTGTTTTCTATAGACCCCACTAAATGCAAAACTGTGTCAGTTTCTGCAGGAAATGCTGGACGGTGGATGCACCCCCTCCACGCTCTCTATGTATATGTGGAGGCCATTGCAGCAAATCATGCCTTAGTGGTCGGTCAATCAATTGGGAAACATGACCTGGTTGTTAAGTTTATCTTAGGGAACCAGGGTTATGTGAGTAACCATAAACGTTATGTCTTCCCATAAGATGGGGTTGGAAGTAATACATAGTAAACAAAACATTGTAAAGGAAATGTACTATCAATTTTGTAATTTCTGTGAGTGTTTAAGAGAAAAAACAGCAATAGAGGAAAGAACAGAGGAAAGAGTCATTTTATATTAATACTTCACATTAAAAGTCTTTCTTATAAATAATTGATTTAGAGGAAAATGTAGCAATTTGACATCCCTGTGTACTATTGAAATGGTATATCAGCTTGCTCTTGTTCTATCCTTATGTCAGGGTACATAAATACAACTCTGCAGGGAAAACCTGTACACATGCTAGCAGAAACTCTTCATTCTTAATCTGACAGAAATATATTACTTGTCAAATGTATGTTTGTGACTAAAACCAAGTAGGTCTCTGTAAAAAATGACATCTATTTTTTCTCATTTATCTCTCTTTGGTTTCTATAATATGATAATATTTCACTAAGGTCCTGTGAACATTATCACAATGAAGACAATTTTGTTGGACATCTGAGGTGGTGTGCGTCTGGTTTATCCTGTCAGAATCTCCCTGGGTTCTCACAAGCTGTCATACTTCGCTTTGTTACATTCATTTACACATCAGCTCCTTCAGGAGTTGTAATAAAGAGTGATTTCTTGGTATTCAGGTTGTATCTTCACCCTTCATACAGCCTGGACAGCCTGTGTGAAATCTTCTGTCCACGCCGGAGACCAGGACGAATTGCCTCTCCAATGACAATCACATTGTCATGTCAGAATGTTCTCATATCCTGTTTCATTAAACTCTAATTTTGGTTATGAGAGATATTACACTGTCAGGTCCTATTGACCTTGCCATTCTGTTGTCAGCACTGCTCATATTAGAAAGAAAGGCAGGGAAAGAGGAGAAAAATAACAAAAAGCACATTTTCTCATTCTTACAGCTCATTAATATGAGCTTTTCATCTTTGAAGAGTTATTTCCTCACCAAAGCCCTTTTTGCAATGGATGTCATGTTTTATTCAAACAGACTCCGCATTAGACACGAGTAAAGTTAACACAAAATAATAAAATATTTAATAATTCTTTTGTATTCCATCTCTTCCTCTCTCCGAGACTTCACATGCTTGTTCTTAACATTTCTCAATTGGACTGGAATTGGCACTTCCAGCCAGATCATATGTTTGTGCTGCTCATAGTTGGTCATATTCTGTATATAAAGCATATAAACATAGAGAGAGCAAAAACGGCCCACAGTGATTGGTATGCAAAACTATGAAAAGATTTGATTCTCTCCCAGCATCTGAAAAAAAAAAAAAAAAAGCTATTGTCATCAACAGCAATAATAAAGCAACAGTACTTTGGATGACTTAGGGTATTTATGAGCCCCAACTGTGAAAACAAGATTGTTTCAGACTTAATTATTGTCCCCAATTTGTTTTTGATACAATCTGCTAGAAAGAGAGCATCCAACCAATGCAGCACATTACATCCCCTTGCACTTTAATTATTGCGATGATGATGATGATGATGATGATTCAGTTCAGCTCTCAACACAACTCCCCAGTGTTATTTTGGGTAAGCATCACACACTTCATTACTAATGCTTCAAAATACAAGCGTTTCTATTTGCAAGAGGATCCTCTGCTGAACATAAGCTCAAAAAATGTTGAATTTGCACAATGTTCATGGAATATGTTTACTTTGAAATGCTCAGTTCGTTTCCTTTGTTACACTAGTTTTGTGTTCCTAGACCAGTGGTTTTCAATTGGTTGATTCACAGGCACCAGGAAAACAATACTAAATGGAAATAATAAACTGTAACCATATAATAGTAAAATATAATAATATTAATTTAATATTATAAATAAAATTATATATAAAAATATAAATACATAAGTTTTTAAGCAATAAATATGCAATCACTAGCTAGCCAAATTAGGCAGATATCTAACTAACTTGCCCTCATCCTCGAAAACATAGACTACATTAAATATATAAAAATGAATTTGCAACAAAGAACAACATGGTTTGTATCACAATATATTTTCTGAATTATTGGCTACAGAGAACATAAAACCAGACATTTAAAACCAAACTCAAATTATTAAGACATTTTAAAACTATTTTTCCCTTTCAACATATATGTCATGTATAACATACTGTCATAATTATATCATGATTATATGGTAAAAGTACATTTCCTTGCAAATTTCGAGCCAAAGTAGCACAGTTTTTAATGCAATTTTTATCAGATTTTAATCTGAAAAAATTAGTTGGGGGGCAACTTTCAGTTACGCAAGTTACGTAATCAGATTACAATTTTCATGTAACTAGTAAATTACTTTGTCAAATAAGTAACATAAGTTACTTTGTTTTGAATTTGCATTTCCTTCAGCCTTAGGCTTATTCATTTCACATTTGGTGTAAAAGGACTGTTACATTTGCCAAAAATAGAACTTTTGTTTTGTTATTAAAAAACTAAAAAGCAAGCTCAGACCATAGAAAAGTAATGCAAAAGTAACGTAAAGCAATTACTTTACATAAAAAGTAACTAAGTAACACAATAAGTTAGTTTATTAGGGAGTAACACATTATATTTAAAAGTAACTTTCCCCAACACTGGTTACTGATTGATTATATGGTAAAAGTACATTTTCATATTCAGCAAACAGCATGTCATATATTTTTGTGCTTATGAAGTTCATGGTAATAATAATGCCAAAGTTTGATTTACAGGACATTTTGTTAGTTGATGTCCAATGTAAAACTTGAATATATATGCATGTAAAATTAAAATCTTCTATAAATTATTGTACATGGTTGTAGTGACTATAGATATCAAGCCATTTTGTATTCACTTGTTTTTTTTTACACTTGTTAATAAGCATGCATGTACCCTTGCACGCGTGTGTGTGCATGCGATTGTATACACTGGAAGAGATGAAGGGGAAGAGATAAATACTGCTCTCATATTTTAGCTCAGTATCCCTTATGAGCTCCCAAAAGAGCTCCAGAGACACGGCAAATGGAGGAAATGAATGATTTATTTACTTTTTGAATGCACTGCAAAATATGCAAACGTCAGATGAAAAGCCTAAGCAAATCTATCTCCCTGAGGCAACAACACTGTGTTAAGTTGCTTCTTGAAGTCGGCATAATGCTTTAAAACTGACCATGAAACCATTTTTCCTTTTCTCATTATGGGACTCAAAACTATTAAGCAAATGCCTCACTTGTGCATTTTACATATGAGGTTTGGGAATGAATTTAAGTAGATGATCTACTTTCGTAATGAAGTTAATATAAGGTATCTGAAGGTGCCTCAAGGTGCCATCAGTCATGCAAAGATTGTAATTGTAAGTTGTAACCGAAAGACTCGGGAGGCGAGAAAAACATTTGAATAAGATTTATTTACAGTTTGTTTACAATGAGTATCGAATAGATGAAATGATAAAGTTCTTTGGCGTAGGCCCCATCCATAGTCCAAATCCGGAGGGTAGTGGATGCTTGCAGTTACTGCCTGAAGATGAAGGCAGGGGCGGAGCTTACCCCCTGATGTATGGACAGGACCGACCTGGTGGTGGTGGGGAGGATGGGGGTGAACGCCGGCGTCAGTATCTGCGAGCGTAGTAATGGGTGGGAACAGAACTTATATACTACAGATGACGAATAATGATTGGCTAGATAGATAATTAGTGAATGACCTGACATCGGAGTCTTCCAGATAGAACTATGCTAGAGCTCCCATTTCCTGATTGAATACGCCTGTCACTGTTGATAGTGTTTGTAACTGATATGAGGCAGAATTTAATGTGCATTTATTATGCTATTTTAAAGTTTCTAGTTTTGCTTTGTAGGTCTCCTACACCAGGTTTACATGCATCAAAGGTAAAACTGCTCAAACAATATACAGACTCAGAAGTTGAAGCAGCAGCTCCGTGTCCTGTCTTTATTGACTTTACACTCTAAAACATGCTGGGTTAAAAACAACACAAGTTGGGTTGAAAATGGACTAACCCAGCGATTGGGTTGTTTTAACCCAGTAAATGGGTTGTTTTAACCCAGAGGTTGGGTTAAATGTTTGCTTAAAACAACCCAATCGCTGGGTTAGTCCATTTTTAACCCAACTTGGGTTGTTTTTAACCCAGCATTTTTTTAGAGTGTAATATCTCCCCTCATCAGGCGGTGCGAGTTGGCTTCCAGTGATGACAGCCAATGACAGTGAATTCCTAGGGATTGAGTGTAAACATGCCAGTAGCAAAAGTCACTCATTTCTTATTTCTGTGATTGTGAAACACATTGAGAGAGAGGCATTAGAGGAGCTAGAAGATGCTGGTATGGCCAAGCTTTTGTCTAAAAGACAGAATCTGTGAAATTCAGAGGGTTAATGGAAACAGTGATTCAGAAAAACACAAAGCACAGATATCTAAGAGAGTGAGTTTAGATCCAGTAGCAGAAACAGAGCAGGAAAAATTGCAAAAAGAAATTGACGTTACAATTAGTGTTACAATTGAGCAACAACAGAGAGCAGTTAAATCACACACCACAACATACAGGTATGCAACAGAACACAAGCACTATACAAAGTTATTTCACGTTGCAAAGTCGAAATGTACAGCCAGACACAAGCTCCGATCTGCAGTTAGTTACACACAGACCAGTCATGCCTTCCTGGACCATTCAAGATATCAGGACAGATAGGTGAACCTGGACAAAAAGATAAGCTCACCTTTTCAAGTTTAGCCCATCAAATCAAACATGGATTGAGCAGGGGAGTTTCAGAGCTTGAAATAGTGGATGCAGTGATTAGAGCAATTGCGCCAGACATGCAGCTGCGTAGTTACCTGGAGGGAAAACCAAATTGAACACTTCCTGTGCTGAGACGTATACTGAGAGCGCATTATCAAGAAAGAGGTGCGACCAAATTGTACAAGCAGCTTACCTCCGAAGCACAAGTAGTAAAGAGACCCCACAAAGTTTCCTCGTTCTGTGTTTTGATCAAAAGATCCTGTTTGCATCTCAGGAAGCGGAATCCAGTTTTAAATATGACCCAAAACTAGTTCAGAGCATGTTTCGTCACACTGTCTTTACTGGCCTGCAAAATGACAGTATCAGAAGTGACCTGCAACCTTTACTTGACTACAATTGATGTGAGTGATGAAACCCTCTTTGACAAACTCAGTATTGCTTGTGCCAATGAACGTCAAAGCAAAAAGAAGCTTCTAGCTCAACAGCAGCACCCCAAGCTGCATTCAGTACAGGTCAGTGAAGTTGCTGTCGAAAAGAAAGCAAAGAAGCCATGTCAGAAGAGTAAAGAGAAACAATTAGCCTGACATTTTGAGTGAGTTGAAGGAAATGCGACACAACATGAGTCCATTCGACAACCACAGGTCACGGCCACACAGTGCTCTAGTCTTGTGAAAGACCAAATTGCCCAATGCCACTGTCCCAATCTGCCCCTGAACTTTGAAACAATAATGAAACAATGTACAGAGGAATTACCATTTGACTGTGTTGAAGCAACTATCCAATCTGTTGAGGCACCACACTTCAGCATCTCCTGAACTGCAGTGGTTTCTCTTGACGACACCATGGCATCAGAGCATGCATGCAAGCCATTACCTGTGGAGGAGATCAGACAAGCACAGCAAAATGACTAAAACGGACCTATTTTACAGTTTAAGCTGTCTGACAAAAAGCCAACGGGACCTTGAGTACACAAAGCAAATGCTTACTGCGCAGTTGGGACAAACTTTTCTTGGGAGATGATGGCATCCTTCATAGGAAGACAAACACCCAGACACAGCTGGTCTTACCTGCAAGGTACAAGCAGCGTGTTTTGAGAGAATTACATGACAACATGGGTCGCCAAGGTCTTGATCGAACAATGTCTTTAATCAGAGAAAGGTCCTATTGGCCACAAATGCACAGTGATGTTGATCACTATGTCACCAAGAGTTGTATTTGCCTGAAACAAAAGAAACCATGTAAGGAGACCAGAGCATCACTCCAAAACATTGTCACTACTCACCCGTTCGAGCTTGTTTCCATTGACTTCTTACACCTAGATAAATGTAAAGGGGGGTATGAGTATATCTTAATCGTAGTTGATCACTCCACATGATTCGCACAAGCCTACCAAACTACCTAAAAATCGGCTAAAACTGTTGTTGACAAGTTGTTTAATGACTACACTCTGAAGTTTGGGTTCCCGCAAAGAATTCACCATGACCAAGAAGCGAAGTTTGAAAGCCAGCTGGTTGCTCAGTTGAAGAAGAGTTGTGGAGTTGCTGGATCAAGGACAATGCCATATCACCCCCAAGGAAATGGGCAAGTTTATAGTTTGAACCAAACGTTACTTCAGATGTTGAAAACGTTGACTGAAAAACAGAAAACCAATTGGAAAGCATCCCTAAACAAACTTACCTTTGCATACAACAGCACACAATGAGAAGTAACAGGATTTTCCCCATTTTACTTGCTGTTCGGAAGGTCCCCAAGGTTACCTGTGGATCTGCTGTTTGGCTTGACCTCTGAAATAGGAACTACAGACTATAAAGAGTGTGTAAAGAGATGGAGGCAAGACATGCAATAAGCTTTTGAAATTACCAGATAGACAGTGAAGAAGTCAGCAGAGAAGAATAAGAATAATTATGATGGGAAGGTGAGGAGTTCCATATTGTGCCCTGGAGATCGTGTCCTTGTGCGAAACTTGACACCAAGAGGTGGGACAGGGAACTCTGTCACTGGGAGTCACTGGGAGGATGTGGTACACACAGTAGTACGTCAAGTGGGAGAAGGTTCGATTTATGAAGTGAAACTGGAACAAGGTAAAGGAAGATCACATGTTCTTCACCGTAACCTTTTGATGCCTTGTGATCATCTACCATTGGAGATTGATCTTGGAAAGGAAGAAAGGACAAAGGGACCAGTGAAAATAACAAAACAAATAAATAGGTGTGGACCAGGTATGGAGGAAGAAGAGGAAGAGGATGAAGATTATCATTACTATCATTACTTACCTGCATTCCAGCCTCAGCAACCTGTACAAGAAAACCTTGAGTTGAGAGATGAAAAATTACCTGAAGTCCAGTTTCAGAAACCTGTGGAAGGAAACAGAGAGTTGGCAAGTGGGAACTTACCAGTTATCCGGCCCAGTGAATCTGAAAAGGAAAGAGAAGAAATTGGTCAAGAGGTATCATGGAACAGAAATTCAAATGGAAAATGAGGAGATACCTCAACAGGAAGTTGTGATGGAAGAGGAACAACGTGGTAATACAACGTGGTAATACAAATACAACAGTGTTCAAACCCATGCCATATGCGATGCAGAACTTCACTCCATGGACTTACCTTGCGCAACAGTATAAGCCAGTGTATGCATACTGAGGAGACTGAGAAGATGGACAAAAAGAATGGAGTTTGAAGAAGGAAGACTGTGCAGTTTCTAAGATATGATTTTATTCATGGACTGTGTATTCAGTTAACATGCAGTACATACAGACATTGCATACAACAATTGATTTTTCTTGATTAGAGTGGTATGGGTGATCGATTAGTTGATTACATTTGCCTTGGGACTCGTTCACCCGCTGGGGAAGGGGGCGCGCTGCTCAAACAATATACAGACTCAGAAGTTGAAGCAGCAGCTCCATGTCTGTCTTTATTGAATTTAATATCTCCCCTCATCTGGCGGTGAGGGTACTACATGTGGCCTATATTTCTAATTTATTGTGGTGCACATGAGGGAACTGTATTAACTGTATCAATAACGGTGCATGCGTTAGCCCAGCACTAATAACTTGAATGACTGATGTAAAATTAATGTTTGTAAAACAAATCTTGCTCCATCCTTTATCTCAAAGTAGTAAGAACAACAGACACCAGCATTTATTGACAGTTGAAATTAAATAGTGGCCCACAACTGATTTGCAGTAATATTTCAGTACGACAATAATAACATGAGTTACCCAGTAAGCCGGAGACAGACACAATATAAAACACAAAACTACATATTTTGAACACCCGGTAGAAAATATATACATCAATAATTAATCATACTTATAGTGATTAATTTACAGTTGTGATTCTGAGGAGCAAGCTGGTCCAAATATACTGGGTACTGACCCATCTTTCAGGAGCAAGCATTTTGCAAATCCCACATTGAACTCTGAGATCTGAGAAGCAGTCGTCATTAAAACGCCATGTTTGTGGGCGTGCCAAGTTGTTTGTGGGCATGTCAAGTAGTTCGCAGGCGGACAATGTACAACATTGGCAGGCATTATGCAAATGTATTTCCTAGTGATGTAGAACCATCACGAAAAAAAAAGTTACATAGGCAGTTCAGAGTTGATTCTTTCTTTTGGGAGACAATTCTTTATTTATCGAGCACTTTTGACTGTAACTTTGTAGAACGTTTACATTCACAAACAGCTATATTACACACTGCACGAAAGGGAATATTCGAAAAACCATAATAGGAGAACTTTAAAAAAAATGAAATTGAATACAACTTTTGAAACATATGATTAAAACTCCAGTCAGTAGCCAAATAAAAGTGGTGTTATCTTACATAGAGTGGGTTGCCTTATAGACTTGGTCTCCATTACTGGGAACACCCACAGAAAGGCCATATCCGTTTATGCCATGGGGGGAAAACAACACATTCGAATGTATATGCGTAGACCTTGTTAGATGATTTATCTTTAGCTTACTTTTTGTAATGATTACAATTGATTTTTGCTTGGTGCAATGCCGAAAAGTTGCTGTGTGGCTGTGTTCTGCACCTCTAATAAGTTAAATTTGAAGTTTTATACTGCCGAATAACATACGGAGTCAATTCCGAAAGCCTGTGCAATGTGTCCATTACAATTAAACATTTGCACTACATGATGATGTATTATTGTAAAGATGAAAACATAAGAGATTTAATTACTGCAATTGCAAAAGTTTGTTTAACAAAAATGCAAATATAGTCATAAATTTGTCACGGGACTCGACCTGTGTCAAAAACTCAGTCAACTTATCATTAAAGCAGTTTTCACGCAAGCTATCACATAGTGTGTGAAGTTATTAATGTACAATACATTCAAAAGTCTTCTTTACTTAAAACTTACAAGCTGATATAGGCACATTACATGTACGACACTTGAATGACAGAATACATGCTGCTCCCCCAAATATTATATAATAGCCTACTTCATAAATCATGCAGTCTTTCGATGAAGGCGGTTGCTATAAAAAAAAAGCAAAAAACATTGCATGCTATTGTCAGTAATTTGAGAATAGTATTCTGACATGTCAACTCTAAATTTGCTCTGTAAAATGTAAATGCTGAACTAATTCATTAGTGCATGGCTGTACTAACAAGAAAAACAAATAAATAAACAGATAAAGCCATATGCATGCAAGACAACAGCAAACTGATGGATGTGTAAACTTGATCTAAATCATTGATGCCAAACAGCTCATCATATAACTGGACTTTAGACTTTTGACAAATGTTTGTTAAACACGGCACTGCGGTAAATTAACGTTTGACATTAGACTCTGCGCATTTCATGTTTCTGTTCTAGCCCAAACAAATAAACGCCCTCTGCATTGCACACGGCATATTCAGAAAAACATTTCATAGCACAAGACAAGTTTTATGATCAATTTAAAACGTTAAATGTATGTAATACATATCTAAATCCCTTAAATTCAGGAACACTGAATAAATATCTTTGAAAGACTGCATGGGTGATTTATGAATAGGCAAGTAATATTTGTGGGAGCGGCATGCATTTTGACGAGAAAATGACACCTCTGGCCATTGCGTTGGGTCGCTTTTCCAGTCACAGATACTGCACAGACAATCCGACCCAATACGGCTCAGTTTTTCTATGTATCTTGCTCTGTCAAGCAGCAAAAGTGATTCTAAATAGGCTATACCAGAGGTCTTCAACCCTGCTCCTGGGGACCCACTGTCCTGCAGTGGACAGTGGGCAGTTTTGGGTCCCCCTAAACTGAGTTTAGCTCCAATCCTAATTAAAGAAAGTTGAAGCTAATCAAGATCTTCAGGATCACTTGTTGAAAATACACAGGCCAGTGTGCTGAAGCAGGTTGGAAATAAACTTTGCAGGACAGTGGGTCCCCAGGAGCAGGGTTGAAGACCTCTGGGCTATACGGTTAACTCGGAATGAACCGTTTTCCCCCACGCTGACTCCGCCCTCACACCACGCCCCCAGCTATGACACGACGCCAACAGTCTATGTTCAGTCTAGTTCAAAAAATTGAGGCAATCAGTTGTTAAGTAACATTTACATATTTTAACACTTAATTGCTCTGAACTTGAAATATTTGAGTAAGCTAATTCATACATTTAACTTAAAAATAAAACTTTAACTAGCATATTTCAATAAATGCCACCTTGCTGATTGGTTGCACAATGCTTTGGTAGCATTAAAATAGAATGAGGTCAGAAATACAATACATTTAACATATATCGGTTCTCAAACTAAGCTCATGTTCCACTCGTCACCATGATTCGTAAAAAAAAAAAAACTCTTCTAAGCTAGCATAACAAAACATTAAACACTAAATCTTAACACTAAATCTTAAAACAAAACACCTTAGTACACTTCATTTTGGCATTTACTGTCCCTTTTGAGTGTCATGGCAAAGCATGCTGGGAAATAGGAATCCCAGCCCAGTTTCGGTTACTTAAAATGCGGTTTTGTGAACTCAAAATAAAATTCTAAATACTAATAAAAGTTCATTTGTTTTGAACTAATTTGTTTAATTTGAGTTGGCTCTACTCAAAACAATTAATTATTATAGCGTTAAGGTTTACAAAGTACCATAGAAATAACAGAGGAGGAGATGGACCTGTTGAATTGGTTATATGAATGGGAATGCAGTTAGAAGCACCATTCATCACCTTTTAGAAAGAGGCATCTCAATGCTCAGTATTTCAGTCTTTCTCCATTCAAGCAGATTAGAGTAAACATTTTAAAGGGTTTCCTAATGAAACGGCCAGATAGTTGTAATGAAAAATTGGCAAGTTTGTCATTTTTTTAATCTCTTACTCTATTATAAAACACTTAGCAATCTCTTTTTATATAACAAATGACTGACAGCAATCTTATCTTTGACCTTTAAGTACGAATTGGATTTGAATTGATTTTGTAAAGCCTCATTGCGGATGTAGACATTAAGTGCCTTGCTTGGGGGCACAATGATGGCGCCTGGAGCAGGACAGCCGAAATCCTCTAGGAGCTGCTTCACTCATCTTTCCAATACTGCTGGAATTAAGATCTTCAAGCTTCCTAATTATTTGTGCTTCTACACATATTCTATAAAAGAGGTAAAATAATAATGTGTGATTAAAGATATTTTAATGATAGGGGAAAAAAGCTGTCTAAATGTCAGAGCGAATATATTATGCCCATGGTTTTCACTAACAAAAATAGTACAGAATAACAAAGTTCTTCATTATAGTGAGCAATATGATGATTTTGCACACGGCTTGTACTCTCATTAGATCTTCTTTCTTTAGATTGACTCAAATATGTTTTTCCCCCCCATGCTCTGTGATGGTATTCTGTAAGAACTCCCAATTAAAAACAGGGCAGTACTGTATATGTAGCGATAACAATAGAGTGATTGTCCTCTTGGGCTGCAGCACACAATCTCTCTATATCAGACCACCACTGACTGATGATTAGACCCAGATCCTTAGCGTACCATGAGATCAATCTTTGACTATGTTCTTATAAATCAAGAAAATACTGCAGTACATTTAATAGGGAGACCAGGTTGAGTTGTAACTTAGTAAATTAGAAATGAGCAATGAATGAAACTACAAGCATATTTTAGAGTTTATATTTTGCAGAAGGACTTGACTAAATATAAAGCAATTACAAGCACGGTAAAAGGTAAGAAAGTACCAATTCATTTCATATCTGGCATAAAATTTGATTTGTGATCATGACTCTTGCAAAGTAAATTTGATCTACTGTTTTTTTAAAGAATAAGCCAAGAAATAGTTGTATAGTGATTTTTCCAATGCACAAATTTGAATATGCCCCTGTTTTTAATTGGTGATGTGATACAGTTCAGTTGTGGTACTAAGGTAGGTTAATTACTGTGTATAATATTTAATATCATTTTTGTATACTTTACATTAATTTACACAGTTTAGTGATAATATGGATTTCTAAACTAATTTGTAGCAGATACATTGTTGTTTAAAAGTTTAGGGTTAGAAAATTCTCATGTTTTTAAAAGAAGTGCTCACCAAGGCTGTATTTGTTTGATCAAACATACAGTAAGAGCAGTAATGATGTGAATTATTATTAATATTTTAATATGTCATTAAATTATGTGATGGCAAAGCTGCATTTCTCCAGTCTTCAGTGTCACATGACCCTTCAGAAATCGTTCTAATATGCTGATTTGCTGCTCAAGAAACATCTCATATTATTATCAGTTAAAAACAGCTGCTTAATATTTCTGTCATTTTTTTTAACATTATGAATGTCTTTAGCTACTAACACTTTGATCAATTAGGCAAATGCAAAATATATATATAATAATGTTGAATAAAAGTAAAAGAATGAATGAAAAAAAAAAAAAAAAAAGAAGATGGGACTATTAGGACTTTTTAGGATTTTTTTTTTTAACACAAAAGACCCTGAGTTAAAAGGAATTATGGGAAGATTTGTTATACAATTTGTTTTAACATTTCTGTCCAAAAGGCCTATGCATTTCTTCAAGGACTTGATTCAAAACTAGGGGGCAGCTGTTACCTGGTAAAAGGAGTGGTTTAGTTTGGCGCTACGCCAATAGGGCGGGGTTATTTACCGGTAGGTGGAGGAGTGCTAGTTTGAAAGTGCAAAAACAGGACAACATGAAATACAATTTCAAAATTCTCCTAATTGTACCTCACCTGCGGTCGCGTATGTAAACGGTGTATGGTAATAATATCAACAACACCTGTCACCAGAATAACTGTTTACAGAGCTCGCTGCTTTCTGACTTAACCAGTGGCCACAAATGAAGCGTGTAATTCCCTTCAACACGCAACATAACCCATGCGAAGCGTGGGTGTTGACAAACAGACTGTAAAATAAGAATATGTTTATTGTTAAAATAAAATTGGACACTTGAATCGCAATTCCCAAAGATAATATAAGCCTAAGCATCGTTTTGGATGGTAACAGTGAACTGAACTGAAATGCTCCGTCGCTAATGACAACTGAATCTAGGCAACGTGATACTGATAACAAAAGTGATTTAGCCACCCGAAACTGACTGAAACAGATTTATTTGACCGGGACAAAACTATAGTGGTATATGGTAGGACTTGCCCCCTTCTGATACCCTCAGACACCAGCCCATGATTGAAAGTAAGAGATGGGCTGGGCCGCCTAGTGTCTTTTGTGGCGTGTGTGACAATAGAAGAGCTGAAGGTGATAGCGGGAGCGGCAGCATCACCGTAACGCTCTTCACGGAAAACAGACACGGGCACCACATCTCCTCATATCCGTCGGACAAAGATATAAGTTTACCCACGACCACAGTAAACCGGTTATTTGACGCGAACTGGGCAAACTGGTCTCACTATTCCCACTATTCCTCCTCCACGCGTGGGCTCACTAGGCTGCTCGCGCTGGGAATTGGAGAGCGGCACAAGAGAGCTGAGATCCCAGCGTTCAACTCACAATTTCGGATTCATTCGTGAACGGCGGATGTAATTTATCGGAGGAAGGCTTTATTCAATCACACAAGCGTCTCTTAAAAACAAGGCTGTTGTTCGGGGCTGGATATCCGTCTTACGTCCGCGCGAAGGCTATTTTGCCTCGGGAGAAATTGAATCGTTGTGGAGTCGGCACGCACTTTCACGCGGTCCGAACAGGTGTACGCGTTCATAACTCCATCCGGGCTGATTTCGGAAGGTCTGAGTGACAATTAGGAATTTATAACCACATTTGCATTTATCTGCAATATCTGGACTTAATCGCCAGAGCAGAAAACAGGAGAACTATGGATACCAGTTGGCTTATTATTGCCTTTGCGGTTTGGGGTAAGTTATGTTTTTTACTGTATGTTTCATCATTCCGTGACCTCACTGTTTAATGACCCCTAGAGCTGATTAATATGGTGCCCTTTTATTTCATTACATGCACTTGTAGCAGTTTTTGTGTCAGTTTTGATTAATGGTCCTGATATTTGAGATGATACAATGACGCGTAGGCTACATGTTAATTTCTCACTACAACGAGACGTTTCGCTGCCTGTGGATTCATGTGGGCTAACCCAAGTTATAAGGCTACAGAAGTGTATAGTACATATTGGAATATTAAGTAGTTTTTCATGCGGTCCAGTGACTAAGTTTTATCCGCTTGAACACTGACCAACGATATTTCAGGTTATCTCAGGTCATTTGGATATTTCATTAAGTGTGTCCTGTTAGATATTGAATGTTGATGCACACACACACACACACACACACACACACACACACACACAAACATGACGTATTCGGATAATATGGTATTGACACCTCGTTGAATGTTTCCGATGTTATGCTGTAAACAGATTTCTTATGAGCATGGATTCAAATGTGAATCAACTGAATCCATTTACTTAACAGTGGTTAAGTTGATTGTGACCCAGCAGCATGCTCTGACTTGTTTTTCTTTCTTAATTTCCCCCCCCACTTTGACAAACACGAGGCAGCTGGGTCTCAACAGCTCTGGTCAGATGAGTGGGGTTTTGTTTTGGGGTTAATGTTGGTTTAGAGAGCCCAGCAGGAGATTAATGTTACTTTATGGGGGACATTAAATCAAGTAAACATACTGGAGCACATTGATTGATTTGAGGGCACTACCGATCATTCCACTCTTAAAGGTGCACTCAGTTTTTTTTAAGCTAATTAGAAATGTTTTACTTAAAGAGAACAGAACTTTTGAGAAATAGAATTAAAATAATGTTCACTCACATGATATGAGGACTTCAGGCATGTCAGTCTTCTAGAAAAAGCTGGAGCGGAGCGGGTTGCCCTCTTATGGGCGCCACCATGTTGACATCACATGATGCTGTTTTGAAATGAATGTAGTTATGGTGCATTAAAGTAATCTCTGAAAAATTGTATTTATGAGTTTAATGGACATGAGTTACAAAAATGTTGTAATTATGAGTGGAAAACAAAAACGCAAAACACATCGAATGCACATTCTTTATTCATAATTGTGTACAAGTACAATTTAAAAACCCTGTTGTATTTCTTTAGTAGAAAAGGTACATTGCCATCTTGCTCTGACCAAAGTGATTTGAATGATCCTGACCTTGTAATTACACATTCCCAACTAAATATGAACTTCCGAGGAAGACTTGAACTCACCATCACTGCTACTATATTTAACAAAAAGATACTATTGTGATGAATTACAGTTAATGTAAAAAAAAAAAAAAAAAAAGTGTTTAATCCACCCAACAACTTTCTCCGGTATAACTTAAAAACTTTTGCCGGTTTTAAATCTTGACCTGCTTGAGGGCAGTCAAGTTTGTTTCATTACATGTCTTAAGTTTATGACACGGAAACACACCTTGTCCGACAATCCAGACATCACGCACACACCTGGATTCAGACTCATCAGTGTGATGTCAGATGTTCTAGTGTGTCATTGGGTTAAAGTCACACAGAAGTGTGTGATTCAGTCAAAACAGATGTGTGTGATTCCAATATGAAAATTTATGATCTTAATATCTGTCTGTCTATTGATGACTCCATCGTCTAGGTTATACTCTTAAAACAGCTGGAGCTCTGTGCTTGTGCCGTAAAAAGCATGTTTTGATGTCGAATTAGGTTAATATGACATTGCGCTTGGACTCTTTCGTTGGATTAACCTAACCCCCCACAGACTGTATCCCCCATATCCATGAATATAAGTGGAGTCAGGATAGTACAGGCTGTTATTTTATAAATCAACACTCTTCTGCATACAAAACACTTTTCAAGTTGCTGTCAGCGTTCACTCACAGTCTTTCCCCAAGTGCCAGTCACAGACAAAACCATTCATGTCTGCATTTACATATTCTACTCGTAACTCCCTCCCCCATTCGTTTTCGTCCCCTTTCTCTCCCTCATCACACACACAAATACCGTCATACTCATTCACACAAACTCTCTACCTCCTAACAAACAACAGATGGCTGTACCCTCCTGGACAAGAGGCATGTTAGTTCTGCAGGGAGGGGACTGGGTGAAAATGGAACATTGGTTACTGTTGGCTTTCGTGTAACGTCATCTTGAAAATGCTGTCTGTGGAGTTGCATGATTTTGCGTTTGCTCTAAACAGGATGATTTGATCAAACGAATATGAGAAGTATGGATAATTTGTAAAATTATCTTTTTTTGGTGTTGCAATATTGTGCATGAACGGCTTATTTCCATGCACAAAAGCAGGTGAGGTGTATGTGAGCAAGAGAAGCACGGATGGAGGAGAAAATATTCAGGTTCTCATTCTGAGTGAATTGCTTGCCACCAACCCCCATTCCTGTGATATTCTCTAAAACTGCTCGCAAAACAGCAGGAGAGGCCATAAAAACTTTCCTCGTTCACGCAAAGTTAATAGGCCAACAAACTGGTAAACACAACCCTAAAAAGCTTTATTTTAGTATTGCCACTGTTGTTTTTATAATTAGCTTTCCTCATTCGTGGGAAATGCTTTTTTTTTTTTTTTTTAATAGGAGCATCATCATGTGACATGAATGCTTATGCGTGGGACACACCAAGCTGATGTCAAAGAACTAGCGGCGGCGAAAGCTAACTGTGTTGTCGCCTCTCATCAGCTGCGTCTCGGAAAGCCTGTGCATGCGCATTCTACGCCTGCGTCTAAATAAATATCTGTCTATATCCGCAGGTATCAAAAGTCTATTTATGCCATTCAAAAAGGGAAACCGAAACCAGGACTGCAGATATGTAAACAAAGCAGCGCTTGCTTTACCATTTTGAATATGCAGTCAACCAGTCAGTTAGAGAGGGGAAATACATCAGTTTACATTTTCATTTAATGTCTTTTTAGCATTAATAATAATAATACCAATATAACAATTTAAGTACTGTTAAGTCATCCTGCGGTCCCCTTTGGATGTTTGCTGAGGACCGCTGTTGAGAACCACTGCCTTAGAGAGATTCAGACTGAGAGTCCTTTTGAAGTTTTCATTAAAGTGTTCATATTATGCTTTTTCAACTTTAGATAGTGTGTAATGTTTCTGTTTGAGCATAAAAAAGCTCTGCAAGGATATAAAGCTAAAAAGCTATAAAGCTGCTCTGACCAAATCCATCTTTAATCTATACATTTTACATATACATATATTAGTTACATTAATATAAATAAATAAGATGACCAAACTTTTCTTTCGAAATGCATTGACCAAGTGCTGGTTTGCCACATTTTCTGTCTCTTTTACCTGATTCACATCACTGAGTGTCCTGAGAAATGACACCTGTCTCTGTGACAGCCCTAGGCTATCTAGCCAATCAGAAACACTGTCAGAGATTCATTTTTCTGACAAGTCTTTGGAGGATAGAAGTTTTGGAGAAAGCCAGTATTTTATCTATGCCACCGCAGCTGAATCTACAATACTGTGGATTCTTTTTTCCTTTTAAAGGGGTCCTATTATGCCCTTTTACAAAGTCTTGATTTTGTTTTTGGTGTGTACTAGAATAGTTTTTTTATGCTTGATTGTTCAAAAATTCATTTTTCACACATTTTACATTATTGCTACACCTCACTTCACAGTCTGTCTCAAATGGTCTGTTTTAGTTCCCGTTTCGATAAAGCCCCTTCCGAAATACGAAATGTGCTCTGATTAGCTAGATGGCCCAGTGTGTTGTCATTAGCAATCACTTAAAGTGAGTTCCGGAAATGTCATGCCCCTTACCATAACCGCGAGTTTCATCTGCTCAGGTATAAATATAATCAATGCCGTCACTTTAGCCATACCAATTCAAGCCCAATTCAGACCGAGAACATTTGTGAACAAGAGGATTGTGCAGAACCTATGCAAGCACGGTATTTTACAGGACATTTCAGAGTGGAAAGCTCCTAAGAATCGTGAACAGTCTAACAAAATCATGTGCTTACAAAAGCGAGAGCCCCATAGCTAAACACATCAACACTGTAATGTTAGCTAGCAGGCTAGCGGAGTCAAGCAACTTTCCCAGCTGTTTACATCATATTGAATCTCCCCACAAAGAAGGAATTGCTCCGTCTTTCAGGAGAAGCTTTTGTGCGTAGCAGGCATTGTACTCTCTTAGGTTCTGGAATCTGTTCTCTGTAACATTTGCAGTACACAGATAAACGTTGAGGTTATAGGCCTAACATTTAGGAACAGGGTTTTCTAAGTTCGTCCACCTTAGGAAGGCCAAACAATGGGGTTTTGGCCATTGGATCAAAACATCATCTCTTCGACATGGTAGCACCACGCTTCTAAAGCAGGTCTTCTTTTCTTCTCTAGCACAGCTCAACCAGGCCTCGTCCCCTTTTTGCATATTTCGTGGGAGTGTATTATTTAAATTAGTGACATTGTGACTTCAGAAGATCCGGAAGAAGCGTGTTGTATATCCCTTTTAAGTGGACTTTGAGCTTTGTAACCTAACAGAACTTTTTCATGCTCAAGCAGCAACATTACACACTAACTAAAGTTGAAAAAAACAGTTTGAATCTCAAATGGCAGTCCACAGCAAACAGGGGGAAAGCAAGCAGAGGGGACCGCAGGATGGCTTATTTAAAATGATATATTATTACTAATGCTAAAAAGACATTAAATGAGAACATATTTATGAACTGATATATTTCTTTTTTTCAATCAACAACTATTGTTTTTAATTGAAGAACATACAATTCCACTTCTGCAATCACAAAATGAATTATGGTTAATTTAATATATCTATACACCCAGTTTCTGTTAATTAATAAGTTTACAAGAAGCTTTGCCATAATAATAGAAGAAATACTGGAAACATTTTAGCCAGGGGCAGGATCCTTGACTGAACAAACTCACTGAATCTGTCTAAATCAGCTGAATCAAAACTTAATTAAAACTTACTAAACTGTATGTTATCATGCCATTAGCAACTTTTTATGGATGCACTATGCAATTCCAGATTAGAAATAGGAGAAAATCTCTTTATGGTGTATTAATTCTTGATTATGGAAATGTGATAACACATTATATAAGCAAACACATTATATAAGCAACGCTAATTACATATTTGACCATTTTGTGACCATTTTGCCTTTGGTTAGCATGCTATAGTTTGTCATACTAAGTATAGCTTACTGGTTGAGTAAAGTTGATGAGTTAAAAAAAAAAAAGATTCTCACAATAACAAGCTATGTTTTTTAACAGTCACTGCAGAAGGTGGATAGGATGCTGCAGGGGGTACGATCTTGTATGATACGGGCGTGAAGTTGAAGTTAGCCAAACAGTGTAAGAAAACAGCTGAAATTGCTTACAGCACCTTCAATTTCCTCTATATTTCTAATAAAACCAAAATCCACTCAGTGAGGCTTTATTAAGGCCAGCCTAGTGAGTGTTGGAAAATGAGAGCATTGTTTTTTTTACTTCATGCAGGGAAGCTAAGCTTGGCTAATGCGCCTGAGTCAGTGGGAGGCTAATAAAGGCTTCAGACAAACACCTTGAATAATCTCTCTCTCTGTAGCACACACTTTTTCCATTCTATCGCTCTCTCTGTGACAGCCTCCTCTACGGTGTTCAAACAGCTGCATTAAAATGGATGAAAAGTAGTTAAAATTAGCATACTATGAGCCTAGTGCATTTCTCAAAAGGGATAACATTTCTTATGGGTACAATTTTTGCATAAACAAACATTGTGATCATATAAACAAGACTATTTAGCATGAACAAACTGGACCTATCTGCAGACCCCAATACCACAAGTGTAACATCTTGATGTAAAGGCCGGCACACACCAAGCCAACATTGCTGTCTGGCAATGTCGAGCCATTTTTTGGTGTGTTCCACACTGTTGGCTCTAGTCAGACAGCATTGATTTTTATTTTTTATTTCATTTTATTTGATTTTTTTATAGCCGATTCAGCATGTTTAAACAGCATTGGACCGTCGGTGAAAGAGGGAACTCGTGATTGGCTGTTTAGCAAAGGAGTCAGTGCACTTACCTTATTCGAACGCACAAATATTTTCATAATATTAACATAACGAGCCAACTGGAGTGAAGAAAGTGATCAGTGAAACCATAGTGCTTATTCTATAACCCTGCCATGTTATAACCCTGCCTCTACAAGCCATCAGTGCTGTTTACACCCAGCATTCAACTTCAACACAATGGAGTTAAGAGTCCCAGTGGTGTGTAAGATTCTTGTAGAACACACATTGCACAGATACCCACTGTGTGTGTGTTCATAGGGACATGGTCATTGCACTCTTTCTATCTTGCCATGGCTCTTCAGTCACTCTAGTGTCACTCAGTTGTTGCAGAAAACCTGAGAATGTCATGGCAGTTGAGGAACTCTCAGCTGCCTTACTCCCAAGTGACCCATTGCTCCAGAATGCTGATCCATGAATGTTTAGCTACGAGTGTCTAGCCAGAGTCCCAGGGCCCTATTTGTCATCTGTCTGATACATCCTGTGTACGTTCAGGACTGCCTTGAGATGAGGCCAGCACTACACGTGTTTATACATTCATGGCATACTGTTCATTTTCCACGCTTCAGGGGATTATTACCGTGGCGAAGATCCGTATACACTTAAAAAAAGCAATTACTTTTCACAAAAGTATACATGAGTTTTTGAGTTACAGATAATACAAAATGTGAATTAGCCTACTTTGAATCATCATGAAAACCAACGATGTTCTTGCAAATGTTGTACCAACTAGTCTAACGGAATTGTATGAACAAACAATTGCATGTTGAACAATATTGGAGATTTGTTTTAAGGTTTACAAGCTCACAGCATGTGTGTGTGTGTGTGTGTGGTGATGTTAAGGGCTTATCTTTTTACTTGATGTTTGTTGATTGGTAGAAACTATTGGACATAAATCATTTTTAAATATATATAAAATTCCTTTTTTTACGGTTAAGAACAGTAGATGGGCTCAGACATGTTTACAATTGTTTTTCTCTACTCAACGCAATTACATTTTATTTAAGATGTAAAAGGATCTGATGTGTGTATGTGTAGATGTCCCACTGCTTTAGCTCATCCATTGTGGGACATGTAAAAAAAGATATCTAAGCAGTAATCCAGGTTTTTCATTGCTGATTGAACACTTGACTGACATGTTAGTCACATGAACATTGTGCTTTGCGCTATATTGACAGCAAACAATGCATGACCATACAGGGTTCTTTTCTCATGTCTTTTTAAAGAGAAACCTTTTCTCTAGCATTCTCTTTGTAATTTATTTTTGTAATGTAGTTTAATTTACACCTTCTATGTTCTGCTATAGGTGAGATTGCATGTAAAAAAAAAAAAAAAAAGTGAATAAATTATATAGGCCTAGTTCTTCAATTTGAATGGGGCTGTTTGATGTTTGAAATTGTCCCTGTTTTTATACCTGATTCTAATATAGACATTTTGGTCATTGGCCTAGTTTTCTATTAAACTATTTGAGCAAAATGTCCCTAACATATCCCAGTCTATATAACTTCATCTAACTCCTGTATCTTGTATATAATTTATAATTTTCAGTGTTCAAATATATGTGCATACATTTAAATACAAGGATTTTTTCAAGTTGTCTTGATGCTCTTAACATTCTCTTAATTTGGTTTATAAAGACAGCATGTCCTAGATGAACTCATTATATGTATATTTTAATTTTTAACTCAAAGTTCAGGATTAAAAATGTATGAGAATTGGCTGAAGTTTCAGTATGCTTAATATTGTCAAGTATAGTAAACTGTAACGAAATATATATTTATTCATGGACATTTTAAAGGAAGCATGTCATTATGCAGTGCTATTTATTCACTGGCATTTTTATAGATGTGATGATACAGTGCTGACATGAAATGATAGGGAAAGGAGGGATCAGAAATGTATTCAGACTTGCACTGCTCGCGAGAGTGCTACACCTCTCAATTGTATTGGAGCATTTGGGCTGACTGCTAAGCCACAGCTTTATAGTTTACATCCATTGAATAGTATGCTGTAAGCTGGTTGGGCTATCAAAAGTGAAAGGTCAAGAAGTTTTGTGTGGGTGTGTCACTTTCCAACTATTCGTCTTTATCAAGTCTGCAACTTTTAGACATTATCTGCTTAAATTGTGTTGTACTTTGAATCACTAGTGTTTGTCATGTGTTCTCTCAGGTCCTTTGTAGTTTATTTTTAGTTCCTTCCCTGTGCATTTGTTTTTTTGCTGGTAGGTGTGTGCTTGCATGAAGTGGCTCAGATTAGATCTAAACAAAATGGAAACATGCAGCAGGGGGTTGGAGTTGGTAAGCTCTTTTCTGCCCCCCATAGCTATTATACATGATATTCATAGTTGGCTCTGATCCATACCTGGTACCTGCCTCTGGTTCTTCCACATTTACAGGAAAACATAGAAGACCAGACCCCCACTCAAGATCTGAAACTGAGGCATAAAAAGTCTTTCTTGCATGTTGGACCTCATTCAAGTAGCTTTAAGTGTTGCAGTGACTACTTTGAATTTCTCTTTAAGAGATCTCCTCCCCCAACCTCCAAACAGCTGAGCACGCACACAATTGCATGACCCCCAAACACCCACACCCCTGCATAAACACTTCCACCCACCCACACAAGACATTTAGACAATTTACTATGGGTTTAGGGGTGGGCGATATGACCAAAATCTTATATCACAATATGAGTAATTCTATTCCACGATAATGATATATATCACAATATAGTTATTTTTGCTTTAAATAAGGTTTTTATGATATCAATTTCTGATACCATTGAAATGTCACAATTCTTCACCATTTTCAATATCACCAAAAAGCTACTGGCCTAAATAAAAAGCAAAAACAAAACAAAAAACTCTCAAGCTTACTAAAGAAAAGATAACAGTGGGAAAATAAGAACAAAGCAACAAATTGGAAGCATATAGTAAAACAAACTACAAAAGAACAAAGACACAAATGAAATTAACCTACCTGAAAAATTTAAAGCACTAGAAATAAGAAATACTAGATTACATAAAATATTAAAAAAATAGTCAAATAAAAACACTGTATAGTCTTCATTATGTAAATTAAAGATTTATTCAATTACATAAGTCAAGAGTGGTTAGAGATTTTCTCTCTAACATTAACAGACGACAGCAGTATATTAGGCTACTGTCACCTTTAAGACTGAATGCACGGATCCAATATGCTGTTACACATACATGTTCTTTCTCAACTGTTTACGTTCACTTAAGACAAGGATAAGCTAGAAAAGGCATAGGCAATCTGTGTCGAAACAGGCTGGACTCTGCAGAATTTAGTGAAGGGCTGTGTATCGCCAAGAATCTAATAATACGATACGTATCACGATACAGCGGTTACGATACGATATATTGCAATATAATGCAATTCTGTAAGAAAGGAGATATATTGCGATATTTCTTGTTTTTATTTATTAAATTTTTTTTGGAAGGATAATCGAGTAAAAAACTTATGCATTATATGCATAAAACCTGAACAATTTTTTAAAAATTAAAACAGTGGAATTTGCATTCTAAGCAAATAATAAAGTGCTTGCAGGATTCTTTATATATACTGCTGTATATTAGTTTTTTTATATTGTTGGATCCTGCTTTAAAGGTTCACGGTTTTAAATGACAGAAAGTACTGTAAAGCATAACTGTATAAAGCACTATATAAATAAACGTGATGTGAGAATCGCAGAGCTGGTGCAAACATATCCACACCACATGACTATGCACATCGCTATTTCTCACCGCAGTCCTTTTGTTGTTGATCTAAACAGTGCGGGTGGCTTCGGGATGTTCTTAGATTCATTGTGATTCCAGAGTATTGTATTTTAGCATGGCTTATTTTGCAAACAACATGACTCTTGTTGATTAGTAGTAGTGGTAGATCGTAGTAGTGGTTTCTTTATAGTGGCAAAATGAGTCCACACTTCAGCTCTGAACACCACGGTGGGAGCTGGCATAATTCTATCTTGTGAGCTGGGTTTGCTAATGCTAACACCTGCGATGAACCCTTGTGGTTCTCCACGTCACAGTTCACATTCTAAGATAACCCTTCCATCTAGCGGTCGGGTTTAAACCGAACATAAAGCCGTTAGTGGCTGTTGTGTTAGTACAAATATCGGATGTAAACAAATAAATATTGTTCGTTTTTGGTTTTTGAAAATCGATAAAATATCGCCAAACATAATATCACAGTAGTCATGTGTCGATATTTTCTATACACCCCTAGTGAACATAGCTTGAGATCGCTAGAAAAGTTTAGAGACAATAATTCAATTAAAACGCAGAGGGTTTGGCTTCTGTTTGACAGCTTGAAGTAACTTGTAATTCCTCTTAAAGCTTTTAGTCAGAAGTTTTCAGTAGAAACCTACTGGATTTTGTTCTTGTTTGTTAGCTCTCAATGAGTCCAAAATATGTAGCAATTTGAGCCAGAACAGGCTGAGTTTGGTGGACATAGCTTGGAATCTCAGAATGGAATTACAGTTGGAAGTTTTCAATGGAAACCAATGGTATTTTGCTCCTGCTTGAAGCTCCACAACTGGAAAACCAGAAGTACAATCAGTCAAATAAGATGTAGCAGATTCAGGACAGTTTGTAGTAGACCTACTCTGCCAAGTTTGGTGACTGTAGGTTGAAAGATGTTACAGTATTAAGGCCCTTTCACACTAAGTGACATGTGACATGATCAAGCTAAGTGGATCATCGACGAATGGAGCTTTCACACTGAATGCAAAATGTTTGATCGTCTCCACGATAGGTGGCGATGCCCAAGAATACATTTTTCCTCATGTATTTATCTACGTATTTATTTTTAGATTGGCTTTAACCTCGTCCGCTGCACAACATACAAGAGTAAATTTAAGATAAATAAAGTTTGGTGCTACACAGAACCCATCATGGAGTGTGTGTAATAACTTCGGACTGAGACCTAAGCATTTCTCATTTTTTATTGTTATAAAAATACCCAGATCTGCATACAGGACAAAACGCATACAGGACATATATCGTCGTAATCCATATATTTGTTTATTTCATCTGTAGAAACGTTTCTCTCAGTTGTTTTATGTGCGTAACCGTGTGAAACGAGGAAAAGGACAGGATCACATAATATGGAAAACGGAATACTTTTCTTCTGTGTTTACACAGGTTTACAAAACAGTGCCACCACTCACATTTTTGTGCAGCAGCAGCGGTTCGGGTAAGCTCAAATCCTATTGGACGGCTCGTTTCATTGCGGGGCAACAAGAAAAAAATCTCAAACATGTTGTACATGCGTTTAATCACGCTCCGTTTGAAAGGGCCTTTAAAGTTTAGTCTTGAGTTAGGGATTTTAAAAGTTTTTGTTTTTGTAACTTGCAACTTGCCTAGAGTTTCTGCATGCCCCTTATGCCAGACACTACCAATAGCCCTGACTTCCCTTTGTGGAAGGTCCTGAATACCAGCCACAGAGCCGACCCTAATAATTAGCATCTGTCACGCCTGAAACTGCTTTTGGAAGTAGGCAAAAGCCTGACTCTCTTGAGAGACACTGCCATTACTGCTTTAGCAAACCCAAAGCATCTGAGTGATCACACTTAAAAGGACAGAATAAAGCAGTCAATCAGGAGCTGTGTGTTGGCAGGGCTTCATTAACTGTGGTCAGATGCCTGCTATCTGATTGGTTTTCTTTTAGAACAAAGGAGTGAGTGGACGGTCAAAAATGGTATTGTAGGAGTGAGGGATTAGAGGATGAAGGCTTCTACTTTAGGCCACACTGCCATTCAGACACAGGATGTGACTGGCAATTGCTAAAGTCAGTCAGAAGAGACTTACTTAATTGTTAATTAGCTTTTTTTTTTTTTTTTTTTTTTTTTTTTTATGTTGTGCTTTATGCCCAAACATGCAGATGGAGATTTTGAGTTAAGAGTTAAAAGCTGTCATACACATAAGACACTTGTTTGGGATTCCAGGTTATTATATTATAAGGAATCAGTCAATAGTTGACTTATAATGATTAAGTGCTTTAAAATGTGTCTACTCGCCCCTTTGTGCCCCAATATAAACAAAATGGGGCAATGGATGGGGGGAGGGAAAGAGAAGTGCTCCTGTAGCAAGTGGGGAGAGGGTCTGGGGGGTCTGTGGGTGGCTAGACTAGACACTTAACAGACGGGAGTGGACTGGTGATCCCGTGGGAATGTGGGGGTACTGTTAAAGCATGGCCATGTTGACTGGTCACAAACACTAAATATTTTAGCATGTCCAGGAAACGGATGGAACTGTGGAGTGCAGTGTCTGCAACCTGCTCATGAATAATTCAAAGGGGGACTTGAGGGGGGACTTGAGAAACAGTGAGAAGGTGGGGGTTGATTTGAATAGGTGTAGTGATAAGATGGGGTGCAGTGAAGACACAGATTGTTCTTGTTTTTACTGATTGACCATAAATAGGACGCATTCCTGTCAATTAAGGGTTGGGTGCTTTTAAAGTGTTCCTTCACCCAAAAATTAAAAATCTGTCATTAATTACTCACCCTTTTTGTCGTTCCAAACCCATAAGACCTTCGTTCATCTTCAGAACACAAATTAAGATATATGAAAGACACCGTTAAAATAGTCCATGTGACTC
The DNA here is from genome assembly GCA_018749465.1 of Paracanthobrama guichenoti. Taxonomy (NCBI): domain Eukaryota; kingdom Metazoa; phylum Chordata; class Actinopteri; order Cypriniformes; family Gobionidae; genus Paracanthobrama; species Paracanthobrama guichenoti. Next base: position 21,708,278 of record CM031951.1, read on the forward strand.
CAGTGGTTCAACCTTAATTTTATGAAGCGACGAGAATACATTTTGTGTGCAAAACACAAACAAAAATAAAGTTTTTTTAACTATCTGTGCCAGTGTCTGTGCCAGTCTCCTACGCTGTTCACAAAGTAAGTACTTTCAAAACGCTACATCAGAATGCCAGCTTACCATTGGCCGACGCTGTTCACTTGAGCAAGGTTTTACAGGTTTGGAACAACATGAGCGTGAGTAATCAATGACAGAATTTTCATTTTTGGGTGAACTAACCCTTTAGATATGCTGCACTGCATTATGTATTTCGCTGAGATTTTAAGGGTTATAATGCAGCAACGTTTGAATGACTTCTTTCAACACGTCCCCCTTATGATTGAAACACTTTAGGGGTGTGACGAGATCTCGTACCAAGGGATCTCGCGAGACTAAACTGTGACGAGATTTCTCGTCGAGGTGAAAAGCTGTCTCCTCATATTCTCATGAGCTGGTCATGATGGAGTGTGAGGGTGTAGTTTTTATTACGCCTCCACTCTAGTTTTGCTTTTTATAGAAATAAAAACAATTTAATTCAGGTGGATAATCATAACAGTCTCGTGAGATAAGTGTCTCGTCACACCCCTACTTCCCACATATATACGTTTACACTACATATGCAATGTGGTTGTTTGCATTTTGGACTATATACATACAGGTGTTGGTCATATAATTAGAATGTCATCAAAAAGTTGATTTATTTCACTAATGCCATTCAAAAGTGAAACTTGTGTATTATATTCATTCATTACACAGACTGATATATTTCAAATGTTTATTTCTTTTAATTTTGATGATTATAACTGACAACTAAGGAAAATCCCAAATTCAGTATCTCAGAAAAGACCACTTCAAAGAAAGGATTTTTTGAAATCTTGGCCAACTGAAAAGTATGAACATGAAAAGTATGATCATGTACAGCACTCAATACTTAGTCGGGGCTCCTTTAAGCCTGAATTACTGCAGCAATGTGGCGTGGAGTCGATCAGTCTGTGGCACTGCTCAGGTGTTATGAGAGCCCAGGTTGCTCTGATAGTGGCCTTCAGCTCTTCTGCATTGTTGGGTCTGGCATATCGCATCTTCCTCTTCACAATACCCCATAGATTTTCTCTGGGGTTAAGGTCAGGCGAGTTTGCTGGCCAATTAAGAACAGGGATACCATGGTCCTTAAACCAGGTACTGGTTGCTTTGGCACTGTGTGCAGGTGCCAAGTCCTGTTGGAAAATGAAATCTGCATCTCCATAAAGTTGGGCAGCAGCAGGAAGCATGAAGTTCTCTAAAACTTCCTGGTATACGGCTGCGTTGACCTTGGACCTCAGAAAACACAGTGGACCAACACCAACAGATGACATGGCACCCCAAACCATCACTGACTGTGGAAACTTTACACTGGACCTCCAGCAACGTGGATTGTGTGCCTCTCCTCTCTTCCTCCAGACTCTGGGACCCTGATTTCCAGGAAATGCAAAATTGACTTTCATCAGAGAACATAACTTTGGAGCACTCAGCAGCAGTCCAGTCCTTTTTGTCTTTAGCCCAGGTGAGATGCTTCTGACACTGTCTGTTGTTCAAGAGTGGCTTGACACAAGGAATGCGAGAGCTGAAACCCATGTCTTGCATACGTCTGTGCGTAGTGGTCCTTGAAGCACTGACTCCAGCTGCAGTCCACTCTTTGTGAATCTCCCCCACATTTTTGAATGGGTTTTGTTTCTCAATCCTCTCCAGGGTGCGGTTATCCCTATTGCTTGTACACTTTTTTTCTACCACATCTTTTCCTTCCCTTGGTCTCTCTATTAATGTGCTTGGACACAGAGCTCTGTGAACAGCCAGCCTCTTTTGCAATGACCTTTTGTGTCTTGCCCTCCTTGTGCAAAGTGTCAATGGTCGTCTTTTGGACAACTGTCAGGTCAGCAGTCTTCCCCATGATTGTTCAGCCTACAGAACTAGACTGAGAGACCATTTAAAGGCCTTTGCAGGTGTTTTGAGTTCATTAGCTGATTAGAGTGTGGCACCAGGTGTCTTCACAATATTCTAATTTTCTGAGATACTGAATTTGGGATTTTCCTTAGTTGTCAGTTATAATCATCAAAATGAAAAGAAATCAACATTTGAAATATATCAGTCTGTGTGTAATGAATGAATATAATATACAAGTTTCACTTTTTGAATGGAATTAGTGAAAAAAAAATCAGATTTTTGATTTATACTCTAATTATATGACCAGCACCTGTAAGTGGTTTCCATCATCATATCACAAAATGTTTTAGACTCAGTTTTCACCTGTATTTAGCGCTGATCACTTGCATCTTAATGCTAAATGGAAACAAGGTCTAACGCAGTCCTGATTGCACTCGGTTCACACTCAAACACTTGATCTGATTCTGTTTGATAATAAAGGGCAACTGAACCTGCTAAAGTATAGTTCCTGTAGCTCAATTAGTCATGGGTTTGATTCCCAGGGAACATGCACTGATTAAATGTATAAACTGAATAATACATTGTAAATGTACAGACTCGCTTTAAGATGCAGAGAAATTGAGTTGTTCTGTTTTGTATTCTTTTTGATGATACAGTAAAATTAGCAAGTGGAAACCATGATTTAATATTGATCTAGTCTGAAATTAACTAGTAAATGAACTAGCCAGATCAATAAATGCTGCAGCTACATTTAAAGTATGTAGTATGAATCACTGCTGACAATTTGAATCTGTTGGCCACTTCCTCTGCCTGTAGCTCTAATGACATTCACTGCTTCCTCTGCCTCAGGATTAAGCGAAAGCTGAAAGAAGTATCCCTGTTGTATTGCGAAACACAATTCTGGTGCTATCGCCTCCCCCATTTATCTTCTGTACCCTGTTATACTATGATGCAAGAAATAGTTTTTGGAACGATCTCTGTGCTATGTTTTTTTTTTTTTGTTTGGGTAATGAGAATGGTTTTCTTAACGCAAGAGTATACAACACTGGGATACCCATGACTCAACTCTGATATGAGATACAGCAGAAGATTTTTTTTTTTTGAATAGTGAAGTGTACTTGTCTAGAGGAGGTTTTTCTTACTTCTCTTATGTAACTTTTGTTTAGTTTTGAATAACTTTTATATATTAGCTTATATACTAGCTCTTGGTGTGTATGCTTGAAAGTCTAGACTATTTAATTTTTTTTTGTTGTTGCCACAAACCAAATATGAGTTGTAAAACGTACAAGGCAGCTTTATATTTTCATGAATAGAGATCCAATTTTATAATAAGAATAATAATACAAAAATTTGATTATAATAATTATTATTATTAATTATACAAATATATAATTATAACAATCCCTGTGTCTGTTGGAAAACAGGCTAGAGGTGAGAGGGTTTGCATGTGATTTTTATTTAAATATCTATTATTTATTGTCACAGTATTTTAGTAAGTAAAGATACATACAAAGATGTGGAACTGACATATTTGTGTGTCTAACCAGCATGTATTACACATGCATCTATCTGTGTCATCCTCTGTAAAGACTTTGTAACATAAATGTGCTCAATGAATATTTAAAATGTGTGTATGAGATGTGTAGACATCAACCTCTCCGTCTCACCTTTGTGTTACACTGTGAAGAGCTAAGTGTTAGATGGCTTCATGGATTATTGATGTAGAAAACAGTGCTCAGCAGAGCAGCAGATGGTTGTGTGGCCCATGTGTTCCTCTCGGGGAGGGAACAAAGAGCTCTGATTGGCTGTATGTTTGTATGTATGTTGTGTTTTATGGCGTAGATGGTCTTATGATCCAGACTTTTGACTTTTGGCATACATTCTGGACCACACTGCATCTGATTCTGAAGAAGCAGCTAGTTTGTCAGGAAGGATTTGTCTGTATTAGATTAATAAAAATAAAAAAATGTTGTGATATTTAGTGATGACTGATTGATACGACAATAATAGATTTGAGGGGAACAAGCTTTGTGCCTGTATACATTTTGGGGGAAAAACTAATTGCATTTTTTTTTTTTTTCTGAAAAAGATGTGCAATTGCTATTTTAAAATGCTATTTAAAAAAAAAAAAAAAAATCCAGGTTTGGATGGCTGCACGTTATATAGCAATATGAATATATCAGAGATGGAGTTTGTGTGGAGCAGCATTTACTGAACCCTTGCAAACACTGTCTGATAATGAGCTTCTTAAAGGGATAATTCACCCAAAAATGATGAAAGATATTCGGAAGAATGTTTGTAACAAAGCAGATTTCGGTTTGTGTGTGTTCCGTTGTGTTCAGCAGAACAAAGGAATTTTTTCAGGTTTGGACAAACGAGTGTGACTAAATGATGACAGGATTTACATTTTTGCGTGAACTATCCCTTTAAGAACACCGCGCCGTGCTTCATTCTAAAACATGCAGCACATATTTATTTAATTAAATTATATTTTATTTTGATTAATCGCACAGCCTTAGTATATAATTTGCTCTCTCTGGATGTTTTTCTATGCGGTCAGTAAATTAGCAATCGACTGATATATGGGTTATGATGCGTTTGTTTTGGACCTTTGCCCCTACTCCAGCTTCTAATGTGTTTTAAGTATCCATTAAATGTAACAGTTTGCATCTGCGTGAAAGAACTTGCACGTTCCATTGAAGTCACACACATGTTTTGTATCAGGCCAGACCTTTTAATTATATTTAGGACCCTTGTAATTTTGAGTCATGTTGAGCATCAGGTGTCCTGTCCTGTCCACATGCAGTGTGTAGTGGACCGTAGCAAACAACACCTGTTCCCGTGTCCGGAGGATGTTGTTTAGTTCATAGAGTTTGCGTGTGCATGAAGGCAGCCTAACACAAGCACTCCGATTCATCTAAGACCCCCTCACCCAAAGTCCAGAGGACTGGACCCGGCCCAACAAAGGAAAAGAGCTTCAATAAACAACCAACTGCAAAATCCATGAACTGTCTTATCTTAAAGGTCGATGCTTTTGCTTCAGTTTTGAAAATACTCTGAACGAGTAACTATAGATTCACAGCGTGCTCGTCTTTTGAAAGAAATGAATCCGTGTTAAACAGAGGCCAGCTCTCTCACCTATTGTGTGCAGCAGCAAGCTTCCTTTTGAAACGAAAGATGGAGTGGCTGTAGAGGGCTAAATTGTTGCCAATTACAGGGACGGGCCACAGAATAGCCTTTACTCTTCTGTTTGTGTGATACATCCATTAAGGAGGAAGGGGCAGAATGCTCAATCCTAATGACTGGCTCATCTGAGTTGGCCTTTATAAGTGCTTTTTTGCTTCACATTGGCTAATGCATCAGCATTTTAAAAGGCACATGCTAATGTAGACTTCAGTGCCTTATGCGGGATGCTTTCTTCACAAGTGCTAAGCACTTACACGCATATTGGGGATGAGCTAAACAACATATTTTCAAAATAGACTAGCCAGTGGGTTGACGGAATAACTAGTTGGAAAACCTGTTTAGTTACCAAATGCAACAGCATGAAGTAATAAAGCATCTTTTCCGTGTTAATCAGTTTTGTCCTAACCAATCAGATTCTCTGGTCCGCTGCGACCTGTGATTGATCTTGTCGTGGACAGACAAATTGCTTGTCACAGAAGTCTTATGTATATTGTTTAATTGGAATCAGTCCATATTTGATTTGATTTCACTGTAAAAATTAATCAAGGGCCTTGTAGTTTTCACACAAAAGAAATGAAGGTGATAATTAAAAATTGTATGTATTTCCTTAAGAAAATTGTGGTTCAGTGTTGTATAGAAAATATTGAGAACATTTCACTAATAAAACCAAGAAATACATTTTCCTAATTTTTTTAAAAAGAAACTTAAGCTTTTTTGAGGCTTGAATTGAGGAACAAAATAATCTGATAAAATTAAGGATACCTGTTATTTTAAGAAAATTTGTTCAATTATGCAGTTTTATTTAGAGACACCATGGTTAGTTCCCAGCATGCTTTACATATGGTTGGCAATGGAGCATTAATATTGAAATTAAGTGTTATTTTATGTGTTTTTGAGTGAAGGGAAACATCTGTTTAATGATCAGTTATGTTTGACTTTTGAAAGAGTTTCTGTTTTGATTGTTGCCATTGTGCAGAAGTGTAGATATTATGGTTAGGTGATAACGGCATGTATACTAATAATATGATGCATGTCGCTTTGTTCAATGAGAAATAACTTTGCTAATGCCAGTGCAGTAACATGTTTGTTTCTATTTGTGCTGTGCTAGCAGCATACAGTCTATTAATTGTACATCATGACTACAATCAAAAATCATTATAATGTCTAAATTCACGTGCAGCATTTACAACTATTGATTTATTTCACAAACTATTAGAATTTTAAAGTTTTAATTTTAGTATCAATTTTAATTTTAATATCAGCCAACATTTTTCTGAAGGTTTTGTTTAAAAGCAGGTAGTATTTTTTTTTTTTTTTTTTTTTTTTTTTTTTTTTTAAGTTGGACCATTTTTAACTTGGCATGTCGTCTTAAATGCACTGTTCATGGTGGTATGCATTAAGTGTTGAATTTGGAGACACTAATTTTTAAACATGCAAACTGTAAAATAGCTAAAACCATGGCACGCCATCAACACTAATTAAAGCCGAAATGCTTACACTTTAAACAAGAAAAGAAAATGATAAAACGTCTACATAGTCAAGCTCACTAACTGACTGTTTATTTGTTGAGCGATTAGTTGTACAAGGTTCGATTGATAAATGCCTCTTCCCTTCTGTGCATCTTTTTTAAGGTAATGGTGGTGCGTTGGTAATGTTCTCATTGATGATGAAACCAAAAGCCACATGAAAGGCACCTGAAGATTTCCATCCTCTTGGTTTTTCATTCATCTGGGTCCCCTGCAGCTGAGGCTTGGAGGAAATTGCCTTTTAGGAAATTGAGTGGAAACAAATTAATTTGGTAGTATGTGAGCCTCTTTAACAGGAGGTCAGCCTCTGAGAGAGCCCAGCACAGCAGTGCTGACTGGAGGCCCCTTCGCCTCATTCGCTCAACACTTCACTGGCTGGCTCCATTACCAACACTCCCACGGCTGGTTTATTCCCCTTCATTCACATAAACAGGGAATCGCCAGGCACACTCATTTATGATCTGTGTTCACTGTCGCACACATCAATCTGAATTCAGTAGTCAACCAGTCTACAAGCAGTCTACAAGCAGTTTGCTGCTGACCTTTTGATTATGCTACCAATGATCAGCAGACACGCTGCGTGATGTATTACATGGGTTGTGTCGCCGCATACAAATTTCAAAACATTTAGGCCCAATCCCATTTCTACTCCTTAGCCCTTCACTTTCCCCTACCCTTTCGTTTTGCGCGTTCACGTGATGGGGTAGGGATGTCTCGATTCTCTTTTGGCTGGAGTGGTAGGGATATGGGGAAGGGTTAGATAAATCTTCATTTGAAGGGCTTTCAGGACCACACTTCAAACGAAGGGGTATGAGGAATTTCCCTGCATACACCGACTACCGTGCTGCTAGAATGCGTGTAGTGATGTTGCCACTCGGGATCGATCACTTATGTATTGCCTGGCTGCCAGTTTCTCCGCAGCTTGCAAAATGCACTATTTGTGTGATGTGAACACAAATTAATAATTGTTTAAAAAATATATATATCTGGTCATCCTTCATAACGCAGTTGATATTTACATCATGTATCGTCTGTAGTGTAAACTCTTGCGTTACCAAGGCAACGACTGACTCGCAAAGAGTTATTGCAAAGAGCTCCGTTATCGCAGCACCACAGTAGAAAACAAAACCATATCCGTACCGGCCGGCTCAGACCAGCACGGAATGGAACAGTTAATCATCAAAGAGAACAGTTTTGCGCGATGGAAAAGCGGCTTCACAAGTCTTGTATGTTCTGTATCATTCTGTATCGTCTTATGAAATTCCATAGCTAGCTCATACGTTTTTGAACTGAAAACGAGCGCCGTTTTATTAAGTCCAAATACAGCACAAAACTACGTTGGGAGTCAGTAATTTGTTAAACGTGCTCGTGCCTGATTTCTGTTAGATATAGCCTACGCACTTCACTGCTGGTCATACTGGTTAAATGTTACAGGACACTAATAAAATAAATGGGGTATGATGACGTTTAATTGTATAGTAGTGGTGTCCCATTTCTTAGGGGAATATTTTCACCCCTACGCCTTGCCACTCTGTAGCAAGGGGAACGGGAAGGCGAAGGGGTATCAAATAGAATTGGGATTGGGCCTTAATGTTTTGAGTGGACGTAGAAGACTGAAATTTGTTTGCAAAGAGGCACTTAACTGCATTGATTTGATTTATAGGAGTGGAATTCAGAGACACGACTTCTCAGAGAAGGCTTTAGCATGCTAACACATTGGTTACAGATGCTTTAACGATATACTGCGTCTGCATCTCAATTTTAGCTGCAGTGCTACAAAGGGGTTGATTTTTATTTTATTTATTTTTTTAAGAAAAAAAATCTTTCTAGTCAGCCATCTTGAACCTTTAGCAACCTCGTAAAATATCTCTTCCATGACGCTATTTGCAATGCTTGTCGTGTGGAGGTCAAAGCCACTTGCGATGCCTCAACATGAGTCTTGTGAAGGGGCCTTTGCTTTCTGACTTGGTTTATCACCTTCTATGACATTTACAGTATAGGCCTGCTGGGTTGAAAGATAAAGCGCTCACGTGTTATTATGACTATATTGTAGTAGAGCGAGTGTGATGTTATGGTAATTGCACTTCCCTGTTCTCTCCTGGAGGGTGTCTGTCGTAGCTTCTGTTTGATTTAAGTGGAGCACGTCCAGTCGATTTTCTGCCCTGTGCTTGTTATCCCTCTCGGCCAGCCGTATCTGGCTGCACAGGTGTTTATTCAAGCACAACACACCCCTTTGTGTGAGCTTGTTTGCGCATTTGCTCTTTTTCTCTTGTGTGTGGATAAAATGCAGTTGAAAGATGACAAACAAGGTTATCTCTGGATCTCCAAATTGTGGAGCTTGCATGATAGTGTTTAAAGTCACTTTGTGCACCTAAGAGGGAATGGTTTACACACAAATGCGTGACGCGAGTTACAGTCCCAAACACGAGAGATGCCCGAGAAGTGGGATTATCTGTAGTCGGTTTAAGAACATGGTGTCACATTATAATGAAGCAGTGAGATTGTGCCTCTGTGGAGGAGACGTGGCGTGCTTCTCACTGGATTAGTTCTTTATTCCCCTTATCTTTGCCATGTGCATAATCCTCACACAACCATCCCGTGTGAACGTTTGTCCTGGTTCCCACTCTCAACGGGACACTGGCGTTCAGAGTCCAGCAATCACATAGAAAGGAACAGTTTGACGGCTCGGTGGGTTGAACAGATTTATATTGGCAGCAGAAGCGGAGCAGGTGAAACTAGATATTAGATGTGGGTTAATGCCGTGTTAGGACAGGCAGCTGTGGTCAGAACGTAGGTAGAACGCCTCTGATGAGGGATTTAGGACCTCATTTTCAGCCTACGTGAGCCGTCGTTTCACTTTGAAGTCTCTTTGAGCCCGTTAAACCTCGCTGAAAGGGTTCAAAGATCTCTGAGACAGACACAAGCAGCGGGGATTCTCACATGTGGTCACGGGCAGAACGAACGAACAAACAAGGAGGGGGAGGGTTAGTGAGAAGAAAAAAATAAAGGAACCTGATTCTGGGAGAAAAAATACAAACTGAGAGAGTGATGTTGCTCTGCCTGAAAGGATAATGTATGGTATTTGACTTAGTTTTAGGTTGCATCAACTCCCCTGAACATATGTCTAGCACTTTAAGTGATGACATTTTTATGAGCAGTCGTGTGTGGACCTCAATTTGCCGCAATCGTCTTACTGACTGAAGCAAAACTCTTCAAGTACTAACAGAACTGCTCTTTGAAGGAGTATATAGGCATTATGTACTTAAAGGATAATTCATGTCAAAATGAGAAGTCCGTACTCAACCGCTTGTCTTTTTAAATCTATATGAGTGTCTTTTTCTTCCTTTGAACATTAAATGAGTTATTTATGGGTCATTAAATTGTGAGGGTGTCCATGATTAAAGAAAATGAAAACCCCTTTCAAAAATCGAACACACTCGTTCTGAGAAATGTACTCTTTGTATTTTTAAGAGACTTGTTGACCTTGGCACAAAGTCATGAGGGTCTGCAGGGATTTTCTCTGATATCATTGTTTTGTTTGTTTTCTGCATGTTGGTTGGACTTGGACCATATTAATTAAATTGAATAAGCAATTTAAGCATTTAATAAATAAATGTCTTAACTGTAACTTTTGATCAATTTAATGCATCTTAGCTGAACAAAGTGTTTCTTTCAAATGTTTTTCCTCACACAGCCATTGGAGAACTTGTTTTGTGCATAAGCAGTATGGACTACATTTATGATGTTTTTTTTTTTTTTTAATTTATGGTACTTTTTGGAGTTTGACACCTAATCCCTTATCTTCTTTCATTGTATGGAACACAATGGCTTGTACATTATTCTAAACTACTTTTGTGTTTTAGGGAAGAAAGTAAGTTTGGAATGGCATGAGGATTAGTAAACCGTGACAGAATTAACATTTTTGGGTGAATTATCCCTTTATAGTGCTCATTGTTACTGGAATACTGAAGATACTGGGACTTCTCACAGTCTCGCATCATATATCTTCCTCTTGTCAGTGAAGTCTCAGTTTGTGATGTAGAACTGGACCATCTACAGTGCCCACAATGCTTTGTTACTGTGGTCATTCCGTTTAGCGTCGGTCAGACAGCGAGGCACCATGTCTGTCCTGCAGTGGTTCATATATGCCCATCTAGAAAAAGAAACTCTTTTACTTGCCTTGGCAGACAGCTCTCCAGAAATGTATCAAATTGTTAAAGCCATTCCACAATGCACCAGGACGCGATTAAAATGAGGTCTAAAACCGCTTGCATTCCTTTGGGCCTCCTTTTCAAAGTCATGCTTATTGCATTTAATTCATTTAAATAATATCAACAGGGCTGTTTGAGTTTATGGGAAGATTTTGTCTCATCTTAAGAGCCTTGAGCAGTGATGTTTCTGAAATGATGTCACACTCAGAATGCAAATCCCATTTAAACTGCGTTTTGCAAAAAACGGAGTAAAAAAAATAAATAAATAAAAAAACAGAAAGAAATTCAAGATGGATTTATGAGCTCAAGGAATAAAAAAGTGTCCCGAGACTGAAGGCCTGACAAAACAGCACAATGAAAGTGCTGGAGGGGTGGGGAATAAAGATGGAGTAGCTTTGCATATATTGTAAATATGGCTCCACACACCCAGAAATGAATGTCTTCCATTTCATATCGTTTTTTCAACTGGCTGGGTGCAGCTTGGCGTATGAGGCCGTTCATTTTTCATCTAAATGGCCTTTCCGGGCATGTACGCTCCTGCTCGGAGGCGCAAGTCCATTGACTGCCAGTGTGATGGAAGTGAATGGGAGACTGAAAGAAAGAGGCCAGCGTGCATTAACTTAAAAATGCTATACTATGGTGATTTATTGATGAAGTGAATTGTGTCTAAAGACGCACGTTTGTCCTAATGTCTCACTTAAACTTTTTTTTTTTTTTGCTAGCAGGCATTTTTGCACTGACCCAGTGCCCCAAACCAGCGGTTGCACAAATCACATTCACAATCTACTGCCGCTGTGTTTCCCGACTACTCTGTGGTCCTACAGTCTCCTAATGCGCGCTCATTTTACCTCCTTTGGTTCATCATCTCATGCCCTGAAACCATGCAGCCTGTCTCCCCCTCAAGAGGATATTACATGCTAGATGGTGCTTCATGTTTTTCTCTTGACACTACATTTGCACATACTGTACACCCTCCAAACCCCACACACACACACACACACACACACCAACCATCCTAGATTACCTAGATTGCTTGAATACAGACTCACTTCCTACATCTCTGACCATGCTTTATTATTTTTGTTTTTATTTTATATGTAGCTTCATTATAGCTAAATATTTTTTTGTATATAAAAAAATTTTTAGGAAGGAAGGAAGACCCTTTCAAATTTTGAGGCTGTAAGATTTCTGAAGTTTTTGAGAGAAGTACATTTTAAAAACTGTAATATTGTGAAATATTATTACCATTTTAAACAACAGTTTTCTATTTTAAAATAGAAATGATTTCTGTGATGGCAAAGTTGAATTTTCAGCATCATTACTCCAGTTTACAGTTTCACATGATTCCTCAAAAATCATTCTAATATGCTGATTTGCTGCTTAAGAGACATTTCCTATTATTATCAATGTTGTTATAAAAGTAGTAAAAAAACAACATGAACAGTATACTGTGTATATACACTATAGTGTTTTATGGACACTTTTAGGTATGATATAGGTCAACATTTCTCTCACTTTCTGCCGTCTTGAGCATCAGCATGCATTCTGGGATTGTTCTTTTTCTCTGCAAAGAATACAAAAGTGCTGCTTTCTAAAAGAAAGAGAAAGGCATATCTAAGAAGGCATGTCATAATTACGCTACCTACCTTATGGTACAGCTTTCACTGTGGGAGCACTCCTATGATGCCTTTGAATGATTTTGGAACAGAGCCTTAGTCTCACTAGTACAACCCACTTAATAGAGCAACGAGACCAGGATTCACCTCTTCTTACATCCCCACAGAGCAGATATCAGGACTGCTGTGGTTATGTCTTGTTCACAGAATGCTTTTGTATTGATCTAATCAAACCCAGAGCATGCTACTCCTCATTTCCTGTCCTCCCATTGGGAGTGTAGCCCACAGACCCTTTTTCTCTCTGTCTGCCATTGATCAGAACCCCCAAAAAAAAAAAAAAAAACCTACCTTCTTAAATTATAGTTAATACTTTTCATAACTCATTCATCGCCATACACACCCACACCAGTACAGCTGTGCTGCCAGCTGCTCACCCGCACACACACAGGAAGCAGTCAGTGTGCCGCCCCCTCCCCCCCGTCTGCCTGTACTAAAAGACCTGTGTTGTTTATGCAGCACAGCTGAGGTGCTGACTGGAGTCCCTGTCCTGGTCTGGAAGAGGCAGCACATATGCCTTTTCTCGTTCACACTCACACACGTTTAATTAGCTATCTAAATGGGGACATTCCATATACTTGGATTGTTTTTGCCCCCTGAAGTTGAATTTTCTTAATTTGTATACTACTTTTAATTTCTTATCTAATCTCTAAAATATTAAAAATATTGTTGAATTTTAATTTAGTCCTTCCTTCCTTCCTTCCTTCCTTCCTTCCTTCCTTCCTTCCTTCCTTCCTTCCTTCCTTCCTTCCTTCCTTCCTTCCTTCCTTCCTTCCTTCCTTCCTTCCTTCCTTCCTTCCTTCCTTCCTTCCTTCCTTCCTTCCTTCCTTCCCTTCCTTCCTTCCTTCCTTCCTTCCTTCCTTCCTTCCTTCCTTCCTTCCTTCCTCCTCCTTCCTTCCTTCCCCCTTCCTTCCTTCCTTCCTTCCTCCTTCCTTCCTTCCTTCCTTCTTCCTTCCTCCCCTCCTCCTCCTCCCTTCCCTCCCTCCTTCCCTCCTTCCTCCCTCCTTCCCTTCCTTCCTTCCCTCCCTCTCCCCTCCCCTTGTGTGTTGTCTAATGATTTGAAGTTGAACATAAGGAGGCCTCAGCTGTGTCAAGAATGGCATGACGTGGATAATGTAGCCTACTTTATTTCTTTAATGTTGATATAATTACGATCTCAGAGATGCACTCGACAGCCAATAGGTCTGCTGGCTTGCATTTCTCTCAGTTTATGTACTTTGGCACAGTAAATGGATGCATGGGCACTGACATCTATGTTTTATGTGACGCTAATCTTGCACCTCTCCTCTGACACCTCATTAGTCCCTGGTTTCTTCTCATCTCCTGTTGGGACAGGCTTCTTAAATCTGTGGCTCTGTGGCCAAGCTCTGTTAAAATTGAAACATCCAAGTGTGTTTTGATTTCGCTTTCAGCTCTGTATTTAGAAGTTAAAGTTGCAGTCAGTAATTCTTAATTCAGTAAGTCCAGCTAGTAGTAGTATCGCATGTGAGGATGCTGCAGATGGTGGATCATTTATAGCCTTTTCTCACAGCAGCTGTAATAATTCAATTTATGTTGATGTCGGATTGTAATCCAGAAAGGCCCAAACGACAATCATCAGTGACATCTGGAGATTCACCCATAGTCAAAAGCAAAAGATTAGACTGTACGGAAATTGACATCTGCAATGCTAATACACACTAAATACACGTAATCACGCAATGCTGATGTTATTAACATTAACAATTTAACAAAAAAAGTATAACAATAATACTAATTTGCACTGTTTGATGTGATGTGAGCTGAGAGATCGTTAGATTTAATCACCATTGGTAGTACAATTTATTCTAATGCTTTTTTTCTCAGTTGGTCAGAACAAAAGTGGGTGACATATTACTTGTTCAGATGACATTTTGTGGGAAAAAAAATCTTGTTATACTTCCAAGATGTAGAATCTGTGATTTCGAAGTACAGTATCCACACTGGTGCGGTGACTGACAGCCAGCCACACATACTCCTCAAAACATTAGATTCATCCGCGCTGAGGAGCCGATGCTGATGCACAACTCACGTAAAGATAATTCTGCAAATAACTGCGATTGCAGGTTTCAAACGGGCATAAAAATGTGTTAAATAATGGAGTATGAAATGACAATAAGAGTAAGCTAATTACAATTTCTATTTGTTTTGCCCTCTTTTAAGTTCATATTTAGTTATTCTTTGCTCAAATGTGATCTTATTGCTTTGAAATCATTCACATCACACTTGCGACAGACTTGAACAGCAGCCACCATGAAATGACCCACGTTTACAAAACAGTACATCGCTTGCATTGCTTGTGTGTACATAACAAAAGAAAAAAAAGGGGGGTTCTGATGGGTCATGCTCAGGTCACATGGCCACGGATTGGACACATAATCAGATCAAGGACCACATATCAAAGTTTCCCAAATCGGATTGAAAAGATTGAATTTTTTTTTGTGTTCACACTGCTCAGAAAAATGAGATCTATGTCACATGCAGACAAAAGAAATTGGATTTTGGGTTGCCGAGTGCCATGGACTTGTATTCCTTCTCAATATGATCCCTTCTTCTGGTCATTTGCCTCACTGCAGCCTCCTCTAATTGGCTATCGTTTCCCGCCAAGCCCCCTTTTTGCTCTCCTTGTGAAGTAGTGCTTGCACTTTGGCCTGCATCAAATGAGCAGAAGAGATTTTCGTAATTGCTCCGCTGGGTTTGGAGTTTGTGAGGCGTGGTGATGGTGGTTATGGTTTGGGCCAATTTGCTCCATGTGTGTGTCCTGTTAAAACACCAGAGCTGTGTGTGCACATGAGAATGTCTTTTGAGGGATATTGAGTTATTCTCTTCGGCCGGGAGGCCCGGCATCATGGCTTGTGTCCGTATACACAGCGGCTCCATTAAAGTGCTTTAGGACTCTGTGTGAGAGGCAATTAAAGCAAGACAAACAGCAGGCTTGGGAAAGTGGTTGTCTCATGTACCAGTATTTATCAGAGACTTTTGTGCTGACCAAAGACTAGACTGTAGGCTCCTGCATAGTCTCCCTCAGTTGTTCTTGCCTTTCAGGCATATTTTCTTTTGATCTTTGCAGTTTTGACCGCATTTGATCTGGCATGATCTATTTTGCTCTCTTATTCTTTGTCTATTATCTTTCTTTAATTGTTGTTGTGGTTTTAAAGTGGTTGATGTTTTTGTATTCTCTTCATCTGTTCCCGTGGGACTCTTTTTAAATTTGTAGGGTAATAATTATGGTTGGCAACCAAGAACTGATTCTTATTCCATGTTTCCATTTGTCAAAAAATACTGGATCAAAATGATTTATGACATTCAGTTTAGTTAATGATTCATTAAAGGGATTAAGAATATTACATTTAAAGTGACTGTGAAAATCTTATTTTTAAGGAAATATTGCACTGGCTATTATAAATGACATAACCTGTAATAAAATGACAATTATAACTACCGTTTCATACTGCCTTTTAACTTTTCTAGCTTTCTTCCAGGGAACACTCAAGGTGGATTTTTCAAGGATATTCTTGAAAGTGACTGTCAGTCAATCTCCAAAATGACAGAAAAAAACAAACAAGTATCATGCTGACTTTTGTGCTTAATATGAGATGTTATACTGTTTAAGTTGAAGTTGTCGCATATTTCACTCGTAATAGTCCATTTATAAACGCTAAATGCTAACAATATTAGCATCCTCTTTAACCAGAACTATCGCCACAAATCACGACGAAAACAAAAACAGCATTCAGTCTTCGTCCTTCAGTCCCTCAGATAAAATTAAATGATACTAGAACCGCCAGTAGGTGGTGGCAAATCGTTGTTTTGACGAGTAAGTCATCAAATCAACAGTAAAACGTATTCGTTCAAAACAATTAATTAAGGGACAAAGCAGAAGTGAGTGAGTCATCGAGTCATTCATTAGAACGATTTGTTAAAAAATGCGGATTTAATCAGTAACAAAGCTGAAAATGTGTTGCTCAGAGACGCGCAATGGCTCTACTGTTTTGAATGATTTCCGTTGGCATAATAGAAGACAAAACTATTGTCTAAAATGCAAGTCACCTAATAGCCTATTATCTTGTTTATTAAATTGATGTATAAAATAAATATCACATTTGCAAACGTGCTATAAAAGTGATATTGCTTATAATACAGAGACTTATTGATCATTTTTATTAAATTGTGGCATTTTTGCCCTAAGCCCTTGTTAATTTCGATCCTAGTGTGTGTGCCCTGCGTGATGGCGGGGACGGGGCTCTTTTTTTCGAGCTCAAGCGGAGGCCCCCTTTGTTACGAAGCCCGTTTCAAGTGAAACAACATAACAAAGGCCGTTACTGTATCTTATTTGTGACTGATTTATTCTATTGTGTACAATATTTTTAGTGAATTGGTTGGTCCAATTCAACATGCGGACTTGTTTTTAGGTTGCTTTTATTGTTCTTTTTTGGATACTTGTCTCCGATACCCGTCTGTTATATTTCTCCTCTCCACCAATCAGCTAGTTTTGTGATGGGCGTTCTAGTGCAATATGGCTGCAGTCACATCATCCAGGTGGATGCTGCACATTGGTGGTGGTTGAGGAGATTCCCCTCTTCCATGTAAAGCGCTATATAAATATAACAAATTATTATTATTTATTATTATTTTACTGAAAAGTAATATTGCTTGTAATTAAATTTGTTTTAATATATAGTTAGGACTAGGCCTGTCTCAATATATCTCAATATAATATCGATATACTGTATTGCACAATATATGTACATGACCTCAATAATTTTTTGTGATGCAATATATCGCCCATTATGTTTAAATGATAATGAATGTCACCAACATTTTACTCGATTGTACTGTTATCTTTTTCTGTGATGTAGGCGAAAGTGGTTCTCGGGCAGTTCCTTCATACACAGAGCGGTTATCAACAGGTGAAAAAAAAGGCACCATTTGAGGCGTTATAGTGTTTCTGACAACTACTAACAGTTTGGAAGAATAAGTCCAAATGGACTCTATTTCAAAGCTGCAATCCCTGTTCCGGTGCACATATAAATGTAACACAGAATGACGAGTGTTGAAGCCATTTCACAAGGGAACGTTTTTATTTACTATTTGTTAATTTTTTTAATTTTTTTTTATTTAGGAGAATATATTTTTACCCTTAATTTCCATGATCTAAAGAATTAAAAGGTTGTCATTTGAAAGTGTGTAGGTCTACTTGCATTATTATGCTGTTATATTAGGATTATATATTCAGTGGCATAACATAGTCTTAAAATTACAATAATATCAGTAATTGACAATAGGCGATATATCGCGAAACAAAAAGTAGTTATTGTGACAGGCCTAGTTAGGACTAATTATTTTACCAATAAAGTGCTGCTAATGTAAGAAGTAGGCTACTAAAAGAATGGTTAAGAAACAGATCCCATCTCTAAAAAAAGAAAAGTGGATAATAATTGCCTGTATATGATTAATGTATATCTAATTAGCAGGGCTTTAGTACAGCTGGATGAGACATTAAACCGTTGAGTGAGGTTTATTGCTGTCAAAAGTATAAGGTTGCTCAGGATCATGAATCAGAAGCTAGATTGTGAAATAAACTTTCCTGAAATGCTTTACTCCCTTGTGCTTGGCACTCAGAGGAGGAAACGTTCCTGTGGTGTACTGCAATAAAGTACTGTAAACTGGCATTCAAATCTATTGTATTTGAAAACATTACAAAACTCATTTTTGAACCTCTCCTCCTCCTCCACAGGAGAAAGTGCACGTGTTTTATATGTGATCCATATTTAATGCTGCAGAGCTGATGGCAGGCCAGAGCTGGTTATTCTGGGGAAGTCTTCTGTGACCCACATGAAAACACTGCTTTCATCAGTTGAGCTCAAAAAGGCGAATGAGCCTGACATGAATGTTCCGGTTAAATATCTCAGAAATGTCTCTGGTTTTAATATGTCATATGAAATCTTCATCCTGCAGAAATCAGACTGATGGTTCATGGTCTAGCAGCCTGTCGCTTTCATCCGTTGAATGACAGGGCTTAAACGCTGGCCTGTCACTCCAGGCGTGCTGGAATTTTAAAATGGACCCTGGTGCGTTTACAAATCTAAACCCGGTTTGATTACTTTTCGTAACCACATACTATAAAGTCCCGTTCACATCAAGGATGATAACTATAACTATAACGATATAGATCTAAAAATCATTCTAAATATAAAATAATAGCAGAGTCCACAACACCGCTATAACAATAATGGTGAATCGGCCCTGCTTTAAAGAGCTTCAGTATTTAAAGTGGCAGACGGCAGAACTGCAGCGTTCGTATGGAATCAACAGAATGATATTGTGCGTCAATGTGGATGCTTGCATAGTTATCGTTCTTGGTATGAACGGGCCATAAAAGTTTGTTTTTCTTTGAAACAATGAGACTGCATTGTTTATTAGTGGACATAAATGATTCTGTGTAGTGTTTGAGACTCCCTAAATCACTCTGACAGATGTACGAGCAAACACAAGCTCTGAGTGCATGGTGAACTGTGTAACAATCAGGACTTTCAGTGGACTGTGCTGACAGGTAAAGTCTTGTTTCAGGGAACAAGTCTCCTAACCAGTCTCAGACTTATTTAGTAGCATGAACAGTAGCTCTGAGGGCTTTAGCACAGCGAAGGGAAACTTCAGCAGGCAGACCAGGGGCAAAATCATCAATAAGGCAGGTGGCTGAAATGAGAATACCAAAAATGAGAGTGACACAGATATGGAGTGGCAAAAAGGGTGAATTTTTAAGGGTCTGTGGGAATGTCAACAAGACAGAGATGGCAAAGAGAGCAAGTTTGACAGAATACCTAGAGACTTAATCTTGCCAGTGATTGGTTGGTTGCTATGTAGCTCGTGAAGACTGAATTGCATAGTTTTTTAATACTGTAAGTCCAACAATGTAAAAACCAAAGGTACCAGGATAATATAGACTTCTGTTTTATATTAAAAGTTTAGGGCCTCTAAGATGTTATGTTTGAAAGGGGTATCTTATGCTGACATAGGCTGCATTTATTTGATCAAATCTTATGAAATATTTTTACATTTTATTACCGTGATGGCAAAACTGAATTTTCAGCATCATTACTCCAGTGTTCAGTTTCAAATGATGCTTCAGAAATCATTCTAATATGATGATTTGATGCTCAAGAAACATTTCTGATTATTATTAATGTTGAAAACAGCTGTGTTGCTGCTTAATGTTTTTATGAAAACCATGATTCTTTGAGTAGAAAATTCAAAAGAACTATTTCTATTTGAAATAGAAATCTTTTGTAACATTATAAATATATTTTCTTTACTATTACCTTTTATTCATGTAATGTATAATTGCTGAAAAAGTATGATTTAAAAAAAAAAATGTATTTTATATTTTAAAATAAAAGATACAAAAATATTTTTTACTGATCCTGAACGATAAATCTTTTAAAAGATTATAAACGATAAAAGATGATATATATAATATAATAATAATATATATATATATATATATATATATATATATATATATATATATAAGTAATTTTTTTGAGGCAATTAGTTGTGATATTTTGATAGATTTTTACTTTGTTTTGAAGAGTTGTGTATGGGCAATTTAATGTAATTAATGTAATATATAATGATATTCATATGTATTTTAATCATAATGTTGCTAATATTTCAGTTAAATATTAATAGTGGTTTTCCTACTCCCCATTTGTAAATAACTTATAAATAGTTGCTTTACATATCATCAGACGACTCCTACCTATCTATGTAGGCGTTTCCAGACGTCATGCCTATCTCTGTGTGACTAGTTTTGAATCTATTGTTGAGCTGTATCTCAGAGTGAATAGAGAACAATATATTGTACATGGTGTTTATGGGGAGCCAGGTTGGCAGAGCGTAACATTGTACTCACACACAGCCAGATGTCATGGAGTAAGAGAAGCGCAAGGCATGAGCAAACGTCAGATCGCCTTGGGAAGTGTAAATTCTTACGTGCATTGTGCAGCAAACTGTCTGGAGCTGTTCTATAGAGCTGTCCATACTAACAGAGCACTAGGATGCTTTTTCATTGGTGTCTGTGAGTGTAGGCGGCTGGTATGAGTAGAGCACAGGCGTGTGTGGGCGTACAAGGGTTACGAGAGGGAAGGAAACGGATAAAGAAAGTGGTAAAAGCCACTTTTGGTTCACTACAGGATGGCCTAGAGATGCAGATGCGTGTGCATTTTTTAGAAGTAATTAAATCACTGACATCTCTTCTGAGGCATGGGGAGCGTTCACCCACACACGTTCACTCATTGTCACAGACCCGTACCAGACGGGACGCGCTAGCAGATGGGCTGCGTCTTTTTTTTTCCTGTTACAGATTGGACAATGACATCCGAGGAATGACTTTCTTGCTGTTCCCTCAACTCCAACTGTTCACACTTGTCTTCCCTTATCCTACGTTTTTGTCAAACTCGGACGACGTTAACATACCGGTTTCCATCTTTCACTCTGTACGGAACATTCATTATTCTCAGAGGTGTCTTCATTGTCCCAGAGATATGCAGATGTTGTAAAACTTCTGAAAAGCAAAGGAAGTAATGCCACTTGTGTGTCCCGTGGACAAAACTCCATCAGGGTAACACACACAACACTAAAATAATACAATTAACATTAACAAGGGAAAGAAGAATCAAAGAAGAAACGCAACCATTTAAATAAAATAAAATCATAACCATAAACATAAATTTGACAGTATTTTATAGTGAAATTACATTATAATCCAATGTTTAACCATAATTATGGTAAGGTAACTTGGGTAACTAATTAGTATCATAAATATGGTAATGAAATTTACAGTTACCAATTAACATGTTTTACTGTTTTCTGACAGAATTTACATTGCAGGTTACTTTGTTTTTTACAATGTAGATTAAAATTGATCAACAAATATTTCCTTAAAGTATTAGTTGACTTCAAAATGAAAATTTCCTGATCATTTTCTCACCCCCACCTCATCCAAGATGTTCATGTCTTTCTTTCTTCAGTTGAAAAGAAATTAAGTTTTGAGGAATTTTTCTCCCCATCATAGCCTTCCATGGCAACCAAAATGCTGAAGGTCCAAATCAATGCAGTTTCAAAGGGCGTTAGAGGGCTCCTCATGATCCCAGACGAGGAATAGCGTCTTATCTAGCAAAACCATCGGTCATAAAAAAAAGAAAATAATTTCTATACTTTAAACCTAAATTGCTCATCTTGCGCTGCTCATCTTCTGACGTGATTACGCAATCTGTGGCGAGCGCAGAGCAGTTTAGGTGAAAAGGTATTTAATTTTTTTTTTTTTTTTTTGGGAAATGACCAATGGTTTTGCTAGATAAGACCCTATTTTTCGCGCAAACCTTTGAAACCCTTTGAAACATTGATTTGGACCTTCAACTCCTTGGTTGCAATTGAAGTCCATTATATGGAGAAAAATCCTTTTTTTTTGACTGAAGAAAGAAAGACATGAACATCTTGATGAGATTGGGGTGAGTAAATTATCAGGAAATTTTCATTTTTAAGTGAAATAATCCTTTAATTATCTAATAATTCTAAATGATAAATTTTTTAAAAACTGTCTGATGTTACTTAATAATAATTAACATGGTTGTTGTTAATAATAATAATAATAATAATAATAATAATAATAATGTTAATAATAATAATACTAATAGTACTTATAATAATAGAAATAATAGTAATTTGTTGTTGTTGTTTTTGTTTTTCAGATAATTTCAAATGTCTGTATTGGTAGATAAGGCTCTTTAACAGAGTCATTGAAATATAAATTAATCTGCCAAGGATGTGCATTAACTGCATTCCAAATATTTTATATTATAAACATAATTTTGCAGAAGAATGACAACTTTAGACACACACAAAGATGAATAATTGCCACTTTCACACATGAAACCCATTAAATTGCATTAAAATTGCCAGATGACCTTTTTCTAGTGAATCTATTCCACATCTGCTATTCACATTTCGCTACCGTTCACTCATCTGCACCAAATTGCTATTACAACTTTACTTTATAATATAACCGTCTTTGGTCTTTTTGTCTTCCTGTGATTTGTCTTTGGTCCTGTATTGCTTGTTTCCAAAGGAGGCTATAGTTATTTTGTTAATTATTTGTTTCAATAATCATTTGACTGATTTCTTTATCTGCTCGCATGGAGAGAAGATCTTACATTTCAAAGTCTGTCCTACTTGACAACATATTTCCCACAACTGTTCCCTATCCACACAAACCTAATGAACCGTACATTTTAGTGGAAGTGTTATTTGGTATCTTGCATTAAAGACAAGTTAGGGCTATCTAAAGAAGTCTGTCTGTTTGGGCACAAACAGAGACTTATATGAGACTTGAGCTGAGTGTGTTTATATAAAGTCATTATGAGCTGCTCGTCTTAATTGTAGCATTTACAGTGTGAGTTTTTTTTTTTTTTGATAGCAGAAGACCTACAGTGTGTGTTTCTTGAAATGACTGTATTCAGTGATTTTATTGAGTGGCTGTGTTTAGTCTGTAATGGGTCTCTTGGCTGAAGGCCACTTGATTTCTTGAAGAGCCGATGGTTCTTCACACTCTGCAAACTCCACACATACAGGAGTGGACTTATCAAGATTATAACAGTTTTTCTGAACTAGATTTTGACTGGTTTAGTTCTTACTTTAACCCCTTAAGCCCGAAGTGTACCGGCCCCAGTACACCCCAGTATATATGTGTGTGTGTGTGTGTGTGTGTGTGTATATATATGTGTGTATATATATATATATATATATATATATATATATATATATATATATATATATATATATATATATATATATATATATATATATATATATATATATATATATATATATATATATATATATATAAAACACTTTTATATCACACACACACACACACATATATATATATATATATATATATATATGTGTGTGTATATGTATATATATGTGTGTGTATATATATGTGTGTGTGTGTGTGATAAAAAGTGTTCTAACAAATAAATACCTACCATTTGACTCCCTTGCTATAGTTTGAGTTATGAGTTATGAATTTTTCTGCTGCCATATTTCCTTCCTGAGTTGCATGTCAAATAAGAAATATTTTAAAAAATAAATAAAAATAAATTCTTTTATCAGCAGTTTCTCAGCCTTAGATTGTCCAAATATAATTTTTATATTTTCTATAAATATAAAAAGTTTGCTAACAAATGATACCTACCATTTGACTCTCCTTGCTATAGTTTTGGAGTTATGAGTCTTTAAAGTTGTGCATGTCACTCAGACAAAAAAACCTCTAAAAATACCTTCAGGGCTTAAGGGGTTAAACAGCTGTTTGGATAAAATAATGGTTTACCTGATGACAAAACACCTTTCATCATTCATTTCAGAGCAAATTAAAATTGAGAGGTTTATATATCGAATATAGTCAAATTTAACCACTACTGACCCCTCCTTCTGTCTCTCTTACAGCGGGCTCTTGCTCGGCCCAGCGGCAGGTCTCAGTTCAGCCGGGGCCCTTGATTCGAACGGAAGGATCTCACATCACCATCTGGTGTAATGTGACCGGCTACAAGGAAGGAGTGGAGCAAGACTTTGAGTGGTCCATGTACCTTTACACCGCTCCCGATCGAGAGATCCGTATCGTGAGCACATCCCAGCACAACTACGCCTATGCCTTGTACGCCCAACGTGTCAACAGCAAGGAGATCTACATCGAGAGGCTGAGCGGAGACTCTGTGCTTCTGCACATCACCAAGCTGCAGGCCACCGACCAGGGCATGTACGAGTGCTACACCCCAAACACAGACAGCCGCTACCTGGGCTCCTACAGCGCCCGTACCAACTTCACCGGTGAGCCTCCTCTGAACTCTCACTTAACCCTGATTTATAATATAGTATGCTTCCAAAAGCTCTGTGGTTTTGCATTCATGAGCCTTGTTCAGACTGGACAGGTTTTCCCGCAGGAGGTTAGGTAAATGCGTGTTTCACAGATGTACTTTGTGATTTTTAGTCTCGTCTGAATCAAACACATCTGTGATTTTCTTTAACAACCTTGGTACAAATTACAGAGGCGATTACCTACAGTTTTTCAGATAACTGGGAGGGGGGTCCTCTGAAAAATCAAATTCCATTCGCATAGCAATGTCTGGGATTTTGCAAGATATTATTATAATTTTTTTCCCCCCTCGCAACTTCTCATTTATTTTGACCTTTCATTATAAACCATAACTAAAGCTGTCTGTCAGCTCAACGAGATGGTTATAGGCCTAGTTACGGTATTGTCATTGGGTTTCAAACCTTTTTCGCCTGCTTTCTGCATAAAATGGTTGGTAATTCAAACACCCCATCCAATTTAAAAAGAGAATTAAATCAATAAAAGATTAAAAAGAGAATTATATCAATCAGAGACGACCAAGGTTTCAGTCCCATCTGAATTTGTCATGAAATGATACACGATTATGGGTATAATATAGTTTTTTTTTTTTTTTTTTTTTTTTTTAACCAAGATTTATATTTAAAACATTTTAAATGATTTGTTGTATATTTGATGATATTTGTGTATTTAATTGTTCAAGCTCATTTCCCTATTTTTACATTTTTACCATCATCTAACTTGATGTTGTTGTTTTAAAACAAAATGTAATAATGCTGTTAAATCTTTAGCAAATCTAAAGATGAATATCCGTTTTCGTAACTTATTAGAAACAAAAATTGTTAATTTCTTTAGACAAAACTTATATAAAATAATATCAGCTTATCGGTTTCACCATATTCATATTCATATTGGTGCAGCCTAATTAAAAACTGTGACTAAAACATTGTTTATTAAACAAATCTCATCTGAATAGTACTAACTTATAACTGGGTCTTTGAAACTGATTTTACAGTTTATCTCCAGGCGATTCTGGCAGTGCAGTCTTGGATATGCTTGGAAAGTCACGTTTGGGATCTTTTTTTTTTTAAAGTGGCATTTGAAATGCTGCTTTTTTTTTGGAGCCGTCAGCCTGAATCCTCTCCAACTCGTCATTGCTCATGTTAATGGATCTGCGCTAATTGGTGGACTTTTAATGCCTGAGTGGATTTATGCTGCACAAATCAGTCACTGTTCTGGTGGAGTAATAGAGAAGCTACCTGACAGAATGCCAGTCCATCTGTGTGCCAGCCCACCCTATTATTAAGTAGGGCACAGGCTTGTAATGCTGCCTTGCCACCTGCCACCATGATATCAGTATCAATAGTCCTCTTAATTATAATTGTAATTAAATTTTATCCTTCCGGCTCCGCTCACTCATGCATACCACTGATGTCTCATCCATTTGTTAGCATAGTCACATGGGCTTGTGAGTGACCGTAACATATTACAAAATACTCATTGTTAACATTTCGGCTGTTGATTATGACTAACCGTGTGGGCTGAGTTGTCAGTGCCTGGCTTTGCTGCATAGGCTCATATGCACTGCATGTCTTGAGAGGCTGCACAAATGGACATGTGGACCAGCGGGAACAGTTTTAATATGGGATCGGTGAGTCATGAGTCGTGTTTGGTGTGGGCTGGAGAGCATCACACTGAGAGCCACCTGTTTAGGGACAGGCATGTTGCTCAACATCACATTTCCAAGATCTCTGTGCTTCTTTAAACACACCATCATCCTTTCTGCGGTCTCTACGTGCTAACAAACCTCATGGAAGTGCCGCTTTTTAACTAGATTCCTATTCCCATCACAGTAACCAGTGTTGTGGGTTGAAAAATAACTCCTTGTTAGTCATTGTCACCAGTTATATCAAACCTGTGCTAAACACAGGGTCGAGGTGCAGTCACGTGACGTTTGCAGCTCAGTGGCTGCAAAGAAAGATCCTAAGACATTTCAATTCTTAAAGAAAATATTTGCATTTTTTTTTTTAAATTTTTTTCATTGATCATAAACGGCACATTATCATAACCGATCATTTTTTACATCTACATCATGGATCAATGATGCCACTTCAGAGAACTCCTGCAAATATCTAGTAATATGCATTATGTATCTAGTGGTATGTTGTAATGCATAATATTTGAAATGACCCAATACATTTATTAAACTGCTTACCTTGGGGATTTAATTTAAGAGATTATTTACAAAGATTTTTTTAGAATATTCAGGAATTCTAATTCTTCATAAAGGCCCTCTAGTGGTTAAAAAACAAAGACTACATGCATTTTGTGGAAGAACATTGTTTTGGTTGTGCTTCGGCTGTGCGACTAATTGGAAACACTGATATTTTAAATGAACGTCGTTACAAAAGTTATGACTAATGCCAGTCTGATATGGATAATTTTTATAACGATATTCTGGCTAAAGAGCGAGAGATTATCCTACTGCTCATAAAACATTCACCACTAGACTTAAAAGATATAACCAGTAAAGATGGAAAGGATCTCAAGCTGACTAGCTGAAGACGTTACCGTAGCAATGCCCATTGATAGACGTGATGCTTCCTTGAAAATGTTAAAGATTTAACATACTCCGTCAACCTTTCTCGCTCATTGTGACAACTAACCTATGCCACTCCCACACCATTCTTGTGTCAAAGTAGCCGGAGCAACCCTTCTCTGTTTACGGAAATGACGAGACATGTCAAAAAAACAATTGTGTACCTTTTAATTTTTGTTTTTAGAATACTCTTACAAAAAAAAAAAAAAAGTTTTTGGAAATACAAACTATTTTTAACTTTTACACTCTTAAAAATGCTGGGTTTAAAAACAACCCAAGTTGGGTTGAAAATGGACTAACCCAGCGATTGGGTTGTTTTAACCCAGTAAATGGGTTGTTTTTAACCCAACGGTTGGGTTAAATGTTTGCTTAAAACAACCCAATCGCTGGGTTAAAACAACCCAATCGCTGGGTTAGTCCATCTTCAACCCAACTTGGGTTGTTTTTAACCCAGCATTTTTTAGAGTGTATTATTAAATAAACCAACCCCACCCCCAAAAGCAAAAACAAAAACTGTATACTAAGTTGAGTGCCCATTACAATAGAATTCATATTGCAGAGACATGCTAATGTTAGAAGTAAAACATACTGTTATAATATTCTGTGCCACTAATACCGCAGGGTTTCATATTCATAATGAAATGCGGCGTTGATCTAAATTTAATCTCTTGGAACAGCATGAAATGGAACTGGTAGCGTTTTTTAGAGACACAAACAGTGTTTATGTGTCAGGCAGCAGTGACCTTTGCATCTGCCCTTCAATCTTTCCTCACATCCTGAAATTCCCACAGTGCACCAGGATCTGCTCTAAAACCTCCTTCCACCCTTTATGTTTCTATCAGACAGGATTATGCTTGAAAGAAAAGCTAAGGTCAGAAGTAAAACCTGTAGCTAAGTTCACAAGCTCTGGCTAAAACGGATAACGACGGCTCTGCTCCAAGACATGGCGAGCTGCTGTCCACACGAAGCTACCTATGTCAAAAGAGAGACTTGATTTAATAATCACAAATAAGTTTTACATTAGCATTTTTCTAAGCTAAAAACTCAATTTACAGTACTTGTAAGTGCATAAAGAGTACATAGTTTACAAATATTGTTGCACAGTTGTTGTTTTTTTTATACCCTAAACCAGTTAAACGCAAACCCTGCCCGGCAGCTGATTTCATTCAACTCAATCACGCAGTCAGCCGTCACCATGACCAATAACATTTTTAGAATCAATAACATGAAATAGTCTTTTAAAGATTAACTGTGTATGCTAGTGTGCTAGTATTTCCATAAAATGGAATTCATATGGTTTTAGAGTGTTCGAAATCTTAATTTTTGCTATTCTGTTTGGTGCTACTAGTGCTGCAAAATTACACACTTCCCCTTTAATATTGGAATATTTCACCTAATATTTGTGTGCTATTTGAATTTTTTTTAATGCAGTGCGACTGAGATTGCAAAAAGAAACATGCGATTGTCTTTTTATTTGTTTTGACCAAACCGAGGTATCTAAGACAACATAGTTTTGATACACACTGCTTAGAAAAGCCTTAGATTAGGAGTGCCTAAAAATACTGTTAGCAAGCTCACTAGAATTTAGAGCAAAGCCACTGAAAAGCATATGTTTGACCTTCAGGGATTTTCTAGTCATTGACAGGAATAACTTGGCTAATCAAAATTGTCAGCCATATGCAAGTGTTAGTGTATTTAGGATGCCACAGACTGTTCTGAAGCCGTTTCTGTGTGCTAAGCTAACAGCTGACGCATGTGGTGGATCGAAACTGTGGAAGCTGGCAATGGCAAATGTGATGCCATATATACATCCTTGTCCTGTGTAATAATTAGCATGCGTGTTTTCATAGATTAATGAATGATCAGTATGCTTCATAACTGGGTTAGGAATGTGTGAGCTGAATGTAGGCCATGACTGGACTGCTCCCAGCTGCTGACAGGAGTAATGGCTGTGCTCATTGTAGGCTGTATTTTTAGGCACTGTACATGAGGTGAGGGGAGGATGCACAAATACTCACTGGAGCCTCTATGTGTCTCTAACCTCTTAACCCATTTCCCTGTGGCCTTGCTCGCATAACAGGACTACCCCACCACCTCACTTTTGCATTCTTTTCAATTCCTCACCGCCTGGTATCTGTACGCATGCTGTCATTAAAAATCACTCAGCCCTCTCTTTCTCAGTTATGTTTATTTCTCCCCCTTAATTTCTCTAATCACAATGAAAGCCAGTTTATATACATAGCCACAGGCAATTCTGGGTAAATCAGTGAACCGGTCAAGAACCCCAAAATCAAAATAATTATGCTACGCTTCACAGGCAGTTCATAAAAATAAATTAAGAAATAATCTTTTTTAAATGAAGCGTACCCACCCAATTACTATTAGTACAATGCAAAAATCAGCTTATTCTCATTATAAAAATGCAAATAATAAAATATTTATATTTAAAGGCCAGGACACAGCAGGTCGACGGTTGGAGAGCATCTGTCGGGCTAGTTTTTGTGGTGTTCCTCACGTCGGTGGCAGTTTGTTGAATCAGCGTCAGGGCTGTCGGTGAGCGAGAGAACTCTGATTGGATCTTCAGTTTAGCGAACGAGTCAGTAAACGAGAATTAAAGCGAAAGAGAGCAAGTCAGTCAAGATGACACAGCCACAGACGGAAGACTGATCTAATGTTATTTTATCTTACCCGAGCATTCCAAAACGTGAATATTTTCATTACAACATGAGCCACTTAAAATGAAGCAGACGCAAGGCGACAACACCGTCGGTTTTCACCTGAGCTAGTTATTTAAGTCGGCTTAGTGTGTCCCAGGCTTAAGTATTTAGACACAGTAAAATTTGTTCTTTAAAATAAAAGTCTTTGTATTGCAACAAGAACGCAACTCACCACTAAGAGTAATGGTGAATCCATCCATCCATCCATCCATCCATCCATCCATCCATCCATCCATCCATCCATCCATCCATCCATCCATCCATCCATCCATCCATCCATCCATCCATCCATCCATCCATCCATCCATCCATCCATCCATCCATCGGCAAGAAATGAAATAAACATTTAATATCTATATTCAAGTATTTAGACAAAATTAAATGTCTTGTACTTTCTAAAATTGAAAAGCTTTATAGTGTTGTGGTTTATTCATTAAAGAATGAAAATCACTCTGGGAGTAGTGGTGAATTTCTTTTTTTTTTTCTTCACTTTTCTCCTACAAAACTCAAAAGCTAAAATAATTAGAATTTGGTGGATAAACGTGCATATTTATTGAAAATAGTGTTGCAATCAAAGAATTTTAATGACTTGAAAATAGGCCTTTCTATACAAAATATATATTTTTCTTTGCTTCTGAGGTGAAATGTGACCCAATCATGTTTCTTTGAGATTCACTCCTCTAGTGTTGTCAACTGCATCTCTGTGATATGAGCACTCATATTACCCCTCCTCCATCTGTACTCTGACTTTTAAAAGCTGTCTC
Organism: Paracanthobrama guichenoti; assembly: GCA_018749465.1. Lineage (NCBI taxonomy): Eukaryota > Metazoa > Chordata > Actinopteri > Cypriniformes > Gobionidae > Paracanthobrama > Paracanthobrama guichenoti. The sequence continues at coordinate 21,738,821 of CM031951.1, forward strand.
CCTGTAGTCTCTGGTGTTTATTGTGCCTGACTATATCTGGTCTCTTTGCATGATGGAATGATGAAATAAGATGATAGTTCATTTCTCCTTAATAAATGGCTATCTACGTGCATTCCCTTGGCATCTTGCTGCTTCTGACGTTAGTGGGCAGAAAGGAAGCTCTCTTCACTCCTGCCAAAGAAAAATGGTTCAAGCAAACAGGCAAAACATCCTCTTTTAATCTGCTTCACTCAGCTGCAATGATTTATTTAACAGTTTGCTTCTAAAGAGCATTTTGAGTTTTGTAGTTGTACATTTCAAATGGTTGCTTCTCTTCTCTAGCTTGGTGCTTTTTTTTTTTTAGCGCTGTCCCCAGTGACGCAACTCTGTTCAAACATGCGCGATACAATCACTACTGGGTGTTTGGCACTGTGTTGTTTTTGTTTTGGGTTCAATTTATTTATGTATTTGTTAGTTGAAACATTTTATGGCTTTGAGCTTTCAGGCTGAAATCTTGTTCCTCTGACACTTTAGTAAAATAGGCTGCATAACTGTGCACTGTCAACAAATTTCACCCCCCACCCCACCGTTATCTGTGTTTGGTTACAACTACAAAAACAACTACTTTTTTTTTTTTTTTTTTTGTCATATGGTACTATGGTTCTATGATACTCATTTCACAAATTATCTGTAATTAATATCCACTCTAATTTTAATGTTTGTAATGTCTGTGCATGTCCAATATTTTCAAAAGAGAATAGTGGGTAAAGAATGAACATGTCTTATACAGGAGTACTCTGAATAGGTAAATGCTCCATGAAGTCACATTATCCTTCTCCTTTTCAGGCTTATTTGCAATCCTGTAATGTTTTGACGACATGTAGGTTAAGGTTGTATTTGATATTCGGTATGTTGAGTGAAGTGAAACATTTGAATGCAACCAAGTACGTCTCAGTGGATCATAAATGTGCTTTGCAGTCTAAACGCAGCCGTAGTGACCATTTGTGTGTGTGCACATGTGCTGACCTTAACTTTTAATTTGAACCTTGAATTTTTATCTCTCTTGTGTTGTGTCTATGATCGTAGGCTCCTATAGATCTCCTAAGTTGTGTTTTCATCATCATATGGGCATGCTCAGCTTTGCTTTGCAGGATCAGGGTTCACTGTGTCATTCAGTGACACACACACACACACACACACACACACACACACACACACACACACACACACACACACACACACACACACACACACACACACACATACATACATACATGTTGTGTTTCCATGTTTTATGGGGACTTTCCATAGACATAATGGTTTTTATACTGTATAAAGTTTAAAGTTTTTGTATTCTATCCCCTTATACTAAACCTACCCATCATAGTAAACTTTCTGCATTTTTACATTTTCAAAAAATATCACTTAGTATGATTCATAAGATGTTTTCCTCATGGGGACCAAAAATTGTCCCCACAAGGACAATGATTTCAGATATTGCCATCTTTGTGGGGATTAGGTAGGGTTTACCAGGCCGCACGCACGCATGCACACACACACACACACACACACACACACACACACACACACACACTTGCGTAACTTAATTGGGAGTTCCCACTGAAATCTGTTTTTCTCACTTCCCTAAAGGGAAATGTGTCTTGAACTCCACGGGGTACATAATATATCATCATTTAAATAACATTATATACATTAGAAAAATACACAGCGATTCAATGTAAAACATCACTGTGAATATAAATGGCCTACTTTTTACCTCTAATATATTTTGTGCCATTTTTTAAAGTCAGCATGAAATCAAATATTGCAATATTTATTATAAATAATTTATCCAAGCACATAATTTTATTTTTTAATTTATGTGCCCTTGTAAACATTAGTTAAAATTAAAATAACTTCCCATCTGTCTTGCAGTGACATCCCTTCTCTTTTCTGATGACGCGTTTACTGGCGCGAGGGCGAGATAAACCTGTCACTCACATGACATCACAGCAAAACCCCAACCATCCAATGTATTCAACAACATCAAGCTCCACCCTACATTATTTTCTGATTCCACAAGTTGTTTCACTTGACAATAGGGAAGAAAAGTTTCACAACTTCCATTTCATGCCAAATTTAAGATATGGAAAAAGACATTATTATCTTTTTTTAATTTTTTTATTCTAGAATGTTCCCAAAAGAGGTTTTTACTAACTTCTGTGGATATTTTCAGCTGTTTCATCCCAGGTGTTTTGAAACACGCAGACAGCTGTGGTCTGGACTGTATCTGAGGCTCATTTGCTGCAGAGCTGAGCTGATATGCATGTAGGGTGTTATACATTCCTCTGAAGTTTCCACTGGGTGTGCATGCCAACATATCCCTCCTTATCTGCTCTCCTCTAAAGCCCAAATCAGCTGTCCTTCAAGTCGGAGCTCAGTCCTGAAGTGTGTCAAAACAATGTCTGGATTTATACTAGTGTCTAAAGTTTAATAGGGAAACATTTCAAACATTTGAATTTATGAGAACGTGTAGAGAAAACGTACAGCACTAGAGATAGTGAGAGATTAAATGGACACGGCTAAAGTGGAGAGAGAGAGAGAAAATATCTTGGGCATGAATTGGAGATAGACAATTCTTTTTTATTATTATTATAATTGTTTTTCACCCCATTCAAATATGCTTTAAATGACTGAAATTATTCTAGATTATTCTAGTGTGCTTAAATTAAGTGTTTCTTAAAAGTTAAATTACACAGTAACATGATTTAAAAAAATTAAGACCATTCAAAATCAAGGAAAATGCTTCTCAAAGAAATCACATTTGAAGGCATTTACTGCATGTTAACAATTAGACCTTATTAGTTACCATCACTTTTAGTACTGTGACTTGAATTTATACTTAAATTAATTAACATTTTAACAGTATTAAAAGTAGGTGTTCTTCTGCTAACTCGCACTGGGCTCCGCTCCATGCTTGGCTTGGGATGGCCCTGCCTTCATAGACTTGCATAAAAAAATAAATAAAAAAAAAAGAGCAAATTCTTGTCTGAATACATGGGAGACAGCTGCTAAGGTAGAATTGCTCAGTAATATTTTAAGGTCAGGGCTTAGCAAAGGGTCAGTTTTATACTCTTTCATGTGCTGTTGTTGTTCAAAAGTGCTACATGAGCAATTGCAGGGACAAAGAAGGTCTTCTCCTCTATAACCTGACTTGATTCAGGCCCCTGGCATCAGACTACCTTAAACAACCTGAAATGTGAGAAGAGGAGAGCAAAGAGAGAATAGAGTCAGTGGTGAGTCAGGCTCAAATCAGGATGCGAGCTGCAGTCCGTAGCCGTATCGTCAGAGGTGTGTCATCTGTGAAAAGGGTGATGTATACCTGTACAACTGTACTCTCAGCACACCTGGACATGCTGCAACATGATACACCTATGAAACACACTTCACTTTACCCCACAGGTTTCTACCTGTAGTGTTGAAATTAATCTGTGAGCGTTGTCATTAGTGGCAGTGTCTTCATGTGGGGTGTCACTGAATTTCACAAGAACAAGGTGATCTTTCTTCTCTTGTCTTTCTTTATCTGTTTGTTCATATTTGGCAGGGTTTTGAACCCTCATTCCCATCACTGAAAACACTGGCGCTTTCACTGCAATCAGTGTTTTGCTGACCTTGAGAACAGTTTGTATGGAGCTTTTCCAAAAGAGTTTCGGCTGCCGTATCATTCGTTTTGGTACTGTAGCGTATTACAAACATTGAACATTATATATTCTAAATACTTTTATGATTCTACGAATGTTACCCTTTACATTTACATCATAATACCAGTTTTTTTTTTTTTTTTTTTTTTTTTTTTTTAGATGTACTCTGCCGTTCAAAAGTTTGGCATCAGTAAGATTTTTGAAAGAAAGAAATACTTTGTTGTGCAATTATGCATTAAATTGATCAAAAATGACAGTAAAGACTTTTAAATTATAAAATATGTCTATTTCATTATAAAATAATGTAGTTATTTTGAAATGTCTATTCATCAAACAATCCTGAAAATTTCTCACTGTATTTTCCACAAAAATATTAAGCAGCACAACTGTATTAAAGGGATAGATGTTTATCCGCTTACCCCCCAGGGCATCCAAGATGTATGTGTCCTTGTTTCTTCAGTAGAACACAAATGAAGATTTTTAACTCCTAACCGTTGCGGTCTGCCAGTCGTATAATGCATGTGAATGGTAACAGATGAGAGTATGAGAACAATGAAAGTTAAAAAAGCGGTGAGGTGGGCGAGCGAGAGACGTGGGAGGAACGAGCGAGACCGGTGCGTGATTTTGAGAATGAGCATCATCCTCTCATGAGTGAACCTGGAAGCGTATAAGGATGATTGACACCAGTGAAGGACGAGAGAGGACCAGGCCTGGACTTTATGCTGTTTTTTAATTTATTTATTTTTATTTGTTTTAAAGAGCCATATTCTACTCAGGGAAGAAAGGTTGAAGATAAAGTTGTGCAGATCTAAATATGTATTATGAACACTGTAAATAAAACACAACATAAAATCCAGGCCTGGTCCTCTCTCGTCCTTCACTGGTGTCGCTCGTCCTTATATGCCGCTGGGCTCCCTTATGAGAGGACTCGAGACAGGTGACACTCATTCTCAATCATGCACCGGTCTCGCTCGCTCCTCCCACGCCTCTCGCTCGCCCACCTCGCCACACATACAAATCCATATTAAACCCTGTGGCTCATGATTAAGACACAATATGATCGGTTTATGCAAGAAACCGAACAGTATTTTAATCATTTTTGTTTTTTTGTTTTTTTACCTCTATGCAATCTATATCCAACAGCCTTCACCATGTAATCACTCCCGGTGAGTGAGGTCAATGTACACGATATGGCGTAGAGATGCGCGCAAGTATCTGATTGAGATGCGCCATATCGACCTCACTCACCGGAAGTGATCGCACGGCGAAGGCTTTGCATAAATTTTATTTAAAAAAAAAAAAAAAAAGACATTTTGAACAAAAAGCTGAGAATCTAATTTTTTGTCGCCAGGAATAGATTCAGGGCGATAATCAAAACAAATGGAGTAAATGGAGTCCATCAACACCCCCAAAGCTTCATAGTCCTATATCTATTCCTGGGTTTATATGCTGTTGAATGTTTGATCGCTTTTGCTTACATGTGCGTAAGCTATCTTCTTACATTTGTTTCTGCTGCTTCTTCGTTTGTTTTTGGATCCAGAGATTCTACTCTTTCAGAAGATGTGTAATAGTGCCCCCTACCATATAACAGGGACAACATGGATTGCTGGAAAAACTTGTCCATGGCAGGGGAAGCATTGTCATAAATTACCGAAAATCTTGTTCAATTATGGGGAAAGAGTTGTCTCACAATGTGCTAATTTTAGTATACAGTTAGCAATTTTTTGTCTTTTAATCTTTAGGGTGAAAAGCAATAGCGTTACCAAACTGAATTTCGATAAGATTGTCTTCAAACAGGTAATTCCCCCAGCTCCCACCATCTTCCAATAGTTTGTCAAACAGATAGTCTTGTCCCCAAACACATGCCATTGGTTGATTCTGTGTTGCTGTGTTGGACTAGTGTGAAGAAGCATTACTTTCCTTAAAATGTAACAACATTTGTTTTATTGGGAGTAATAGGTAACGTTCCCCAATGCTGGTTGCAATAATATCATCAGCATGTGCAATACTAGCATTTGCGAGGTTTTGAAACATCACTTTCCCAGACTCACCCAGCATTGATCCAGCAGAGTGGGAGAAGATCTGGAGCAGAGCTTTACAACCTACGCACCATCCCTTGCAAGAAACAGAAAAACAACAGCCTGCACTTTATAGCATGTGTAGCTGGGAGCCCTCCACCCCCAATAATCACATGCTCGCTACTCCATATTAGACGGAGAGTGATATTAAACTCCAAACCAGAATATCAGAGCCGCCGAATACCAGCATGTGCTGTGAGACTTCCCCTCTCTTAATCATGGCAAAACACATGAACAAGTTGAGCAGCAGTGCCTGAGTCATAAAGGGCTACGGCGCTTGCCCTCCTTCAAAGCTGTCAGCTAGCCTATTCTGACAGCAAGGGGAGTCCAGAGGGGCGTTAGTAATTTAGGAGTCGAGCTTCTGCGCTAAGAAGTGTGCTAGCGTGAGTCAGAGGTTGCAGGCTGGTGTTTGGCTCGATACCTCATTAGAGTGTGAAGAGCAGCACGGTCTGGTCTGGCTTTCAAAGAACACTGGACAGTAGCCTAAATCTCTGAGTGAAGCCATCACATAGTATTGAAAACTACTTCAGTTTAATAAAGTTCAAATGTCTTGACCCGGGGTGGTGTAAAGCTGAAGTGTGTAATTTCAGAGTCACCAAAATGGCAATATCGTCTCTACGGATGCACAACTTTTTCAAAGCAGTGATATGCTTTCAAACCTTTTGATGCCATGAGCCTCCAAATAATATGGCAAATACACCTTTTTATGTCCTCCCGGGACCCAGGAATAGACTTTTGTCCACTGTAGTGGACTTTATATTTTAGTGAATTTCTCTGACATCATGCATTGTATGGATGTCCCGTAAAGAGCACATTCAGGGCTTTTCAGAGATGCCTTATGTTTGGAGGTGTAACAATGACAACTCCTCCTCTTTGGTCTTTAAAATGACTGACATTAATTTAGTGATTTAATTTTAAATTGTTTGTCATAATCAACATCTCATGTCTTTGTTATAAAGCAAGGCATTGATTTCATACATGTCCACTGTAGAGGACACCAGGACTTATAATGTTTATCAGGTATTTTGGGAAACACAAGAAGTTGATAAGGAAAGAAATTATATATCAATATTCCTATGAAATATGAAATATTATGAAAATGTGGCCAATTATTACTCCCATTATTACACTTCTTTTTTATTACATTGCCCCAAGAACATATGCAATATGTAAATTAGATGGTGTATAGATGCATTGTATTGAATGGGACGACCCAATACGGCCATTGGTATATCAATTCATTCTGTTAGATCTTTCATAACATAGTTGAGAATCATCTTTATACAAATGTTGGTTAAAAAAATCCTGAAAACCTAAAAATCGATTAGTGAATGAAAATAAAAATCCAACATCCAAGTGTATATATAATATTTAACCCCCATTTGTTTCTATGCTCTAGTCTAAACAATGTAATGACATGAAAATCTGTTGAAACTAATTTAAAAAAACTGGTTCTCAGGAGGATATAACAAAGACAGCACATAAAATACATTTCTAAATGTTTAGAAGATGCTTCTAGAGACGTTCTGTATTCTCAGAAAAGATTAAATTAATGTATTTAAAAATGTTGAGGATCAAGTTATGAACCTGCTAGGAAAGAAATGAGTTTTTATGAGAATTTGGTATTGTGTGAGTTATGTTTGATACAGTGAGGTCTATGTTTACTCCAGCAACATCCTACATGATTCTCATAATGAATAATATTGTCTGGAGGCATAGTTGTTACATTGTTACTTGAGCCCAATTCTAATTTGAATAAGAAAGGAAAGTGTACTCAAATGTATTTTGTACAGTGGATTTTCCTGAATACAAGCTAAAAGGCTACTAGTTATTTTTTTTTACTAGTTCTTTGAGTGTTTCCAAAGTGTTTTTAATTTTTTTAAGTGACTTTTTGTGGGATTGTATTGTCTTTCAAATGTTATATTTTGGGCATCAGTGTCCATGTAAAGCATCTCTTATGATTTAGTTTTAGTGGGAAACAAAATAAATAAAAGACTGTATTTTTGGCTAGATGTTTGCCCCATTCAGCTTTCCCAGCTGCCACAGTTGCTATGCTTCCCATGTTAATCTGAATTGTTTGTCATCCCCCGCCCCGGTTTTCTGAACCAGTATCTTTTTGACTGTATTTTTCTATATTGTATGGCTCTATGAAGTTTAAATTTATATATAATATATATAAAGGCTATATACATTTTTGGGGCACTGATTATCCTTCCTTAATAAAAAATATATGAAAATAATAAAATTCATAAAAAATGAAATTCTAAAAACAAAATAAATAATAAAATCTTACTGACCTTAAACTTTTAAATGGTAGTGTATTTAAAGGATTAGTTGACTTTTAAATACACTTTTGCTGATAATTTACTCACCTCCACGTCATCCAAGATGTCCATGTCTTTCTTTTTGTCACGTTTTTGATGAAAACATTCCAGGATTTTTCTCCATATAATGGACTTCAATGGGCTCCAAACGGTTCAAGGTCCAAATGACAGTTTCAGTGCAGCTTTAAACGATACCAGACGGTGAATAAGGGTCTTATCTAGTGAAACGATCGGCCATTAAAAAAATAAAATAAAAAACCGCTCACCTTGCTCTGTTCTGTGATGCGCGTTCGTGACGTCACGTAATACGCAATTACGTCGTATGGCGGAAGTACCGAGTCAGTGTTTACAAATGTGCAGAAAGACCATATACACATATTCAAATGTCTTTGTGTCAGCTTATCATTTAAAATGCTGACTTCATGTGCATATCCTGGGTGTTTTAATATTAGAAAGCCTAAAAGAAAAATTGCGCATTACGTGATGTCACGAACACGCATCACAGAACAGAGCAAGATGAGCATTTGTGCTTATAAAGCTTAATTTTTTTTTTTTTTTTTTTTTTTAATGGCCGATCGTTTCGCTAGATAGGACCCTTATTCACCGTCTGGTATCGTTTAAAGCCCTTTGAAGCTGCACTGAAACTGTTATTTGGACCTTGAACCGTTTGGAGCCCATTGAAGTCCATTATATGGAGAAAAATCCTGGAATGTTTTCATCAAAAACCTTAATTTCTTTTCGACTGAAGAAAGAAAGACATGGACATCTTGGATGACATGGGGGTGAGTAAATTATCAGCAAAAGTGTATTTAAAAGTCAACTAATCCTTTAAATGATGCACAGTTTCTGAAAATCAAAGCCTCAGAATGTTGGTTAGCTAAACAGAATGAATCATTGTGTGATGATGTGGTTTAAAGTATGAAACCATAGGACAGAGTCAGCTGTATTCCTCATAAAGAGGACATGGTGCTGGAATGACTGTGCTAAGGAAAGAGGTGAAGAGTTCACTTGGAGTCCTGTAGCGGGGGTAATGTAGCGTAATGGCAGCATGTTTTAAATGCAGTTCTGCTGAGATCAGCGGGAGAGCTAAATCTGGAGATAGCTGTTCCTCTCATCTCTTTTAAGGAATCAGCGCAGAAGAAAGCAATCAGTTTCTCCTTTATATGTTATCTTTCTTTAAAGTTCTTTTCAGCCAAATAAAAATGTCCTTTCCCATTATTCTGTGACTTCAGTACATTTTACTTCTATGAGGGAAATTGATTTGAGTGGTTGTGAAGTGCTAAATTGTCTTGCCTGCTATGGTTAGGTAGACGTTTGGTCTTTTCTTGTGTGAGGAGAAGGGCTAGGAGTGCCACAGTGGGAACATTTTTCTTATTCGGTCTCTCTTCCTTTTTTTTTTTTTTTTTTTTTTTTTTTTTACTGTGTGTGCCACATGTGATATTTCTATGCCTGTGCTGTGAGTTCAGCTTATGTGGCCAGACTGAAGTCGGAGAACTAGAATCACACCTCTTATCTTAGAAAAGACGGTCTTTATATTAGAAGACTGCTTGTACAAGTTCTCCTGGAGTCACGAAAAGGCCCTAAAACCAGCCAGACAGGAGAAAGAAGTTGTGGAGACCAGAGGAGAGGAGTGCAAGAAAGAGACCTTCTAGATGACAACAGAGGAAAACTGAAGAGGGAGGCTGCTGTGAAGGAATGAGACAGGCAAACTGGGAGTGAGTGGAGGGGTGTTGGAGGTTATTTTCCGGCCGCTATCAGCCGGTTGTCAGACCGTCAGAGTGCTGGTCAGTGTCTGACATATACATGTCTTTCCTTTGGCGCCTGCTGATTTCATATGAACATCTAATGGGTTTTTTTTTTGTTTGTTTTTTTGGTTGAATTATATCAGAAGCATCTGGATGTAGTTACTGTAAAGGATTAGTTCACCAATATTATTTACTCAAGCGTTCCAAACCCGTATGCTGTTTTGCTGTCAAACACACAAAAATACATTGTAAATAATGAAATTGATAATATTTAATTTCATATTCAAGTGACTCCTCTGAAGCTTTACGGTAGCTTTGGTTCTAACCAAATGTCATAATGTCAAAATGTCAAATTATTTATTTGATGGAAAAAAAAATATTTCTATTATAATATAATATAATTTGCAGTGAATGTGAAAGTTATTTGTGAATAATGATTAATGGTTCCTCACACAGTCCTGACTTCAAAGGACTCATTTAGCATGCACTTTTATTAGTCTTTTTATAATTTTTTTCTTTTTTTCCCCCTTGTTTTTGGAGCTTGACAACCAGTGGTCACCAGTGGAACTGCCATTTGTATGGAAATAAAATGTTATAATATTTTTTTTAGTGTTCCACAGAGAAAACTAATGGATTGAGGGTTTGGAATGACATGAGGGTGAGGAAATAAGCATTTGTAATGTAATTTAATGTAGTCATTTAGCATGTTCCTTCATGATAATCTATAAGTCGCTGTACAGGTGCTCGTATTCTCGCCTACAGAGCCAGATAATATATGCTGCATGGACATAGAACAGGTTATAACTGTCATCTTGCTTTTATCCACTATTAGTACAAGCCTGTTGTAGCGGACCCCATCTGAATGATGGCCAAAACTTTACTGATGCGTTTTATGAAGTTTATTGTACATCACACAAAAGATGAAGCATCTGTTTTTCACTCTAGAAAATCACTGAAAGAGCTGAAATACACAGTACAAGAAGTGCGCATTAAAGTCTTATCCATAAACTCTCTCTCTACCTTTTTTTTATCATTAACATACACAGCGAATTACTCAAAAAACACTCGTTACAACTAGCAATAAACCAATATATACAGACCTTATGCTTTTTCGAGGGTGCTTAATAAACTGGTAAACTTTATATCCGTAAAACAACTCTGATGAACTGTAATAAAGTGCATGCTCTCCCTTTCATTACTGCGAGTGCTTCAGAGACTATAAGCTGGATCATGAACAGTTGGTACTGATCCATCCTTGAGTTACAACTATTTAGAAAAACCTGCTTTGTATTGACCCTTGTTCACAAAGCAGTCTGGTGTAAAATGATTTGTGCAGACATAAACAAATTTAGGTATATCTGGAGGGCGCGTTCCCTTCAAAAACAAAACGAATCCATTGCATCTTCAGCGGATCAGACGTCGAGAGTAAATGAAGACTGGTATGTTCACTCTTACGTCCAACAACAAAACGCCTCAATCGCTTACGACACTTTCTTGTCACTACAGCTGCTCCGTCGTCGAGACAGTGGCGGACCGTGTACAACTCACTCAGACACAGTCGTGGGCAGGGCCTGTACAATGTGACGTCACATTCATTTTAGGATGGTTGTGTACACACACTGCCAACACACATTTATCTTCAAACAACATGTAAAAGTAAATTTTTCATAATAGCTCCCTGTAAAATGACAAACTAACTCTTTAAGTGATCCAGATGTTTTGCTAACCTCTGCCACACTTTGCCTTTGAATTACATCCCCCATACATGTAGTCTTTTCCAAAAGCATGCACAGTGATTGACAGCAGAGAGCATTTCTCTCACTTGACTTTTTCCTTCTTACAGAGGTCAGAGGTTTAGGTTGCCACAGAGAAAGGTGTAATTTCTCAGGACGCCTATTAACGTGATATCTGTCAGCTAATAGAAGCATTTTATATGTGATGTTCCTAGAAATAAATCCCATAGATCAGTAGTTTGGATTTAAAATCCTGTCATGCTGAAAAAATGCTTGTGTGAGTGTGTGAGTATGGGTGTGAGTATTCCTTAACACTTTTCAGTTGAGTCTCTGCTACTTTTCACATACTTTCATTTGGCTCTGTTGGAGAGATTTCTTTCTTTCCCTTTCCCTGACAGTCCCTTCGGCCATCGGAGGGGCTCCTGAAGTAATGACGTAATGGTATAAAGTGTACTGAGATGCCTCCTCCGGCACGGCCAGATTGGCTTTAGCAGTAATTGAAAGATATTAGAGCTGTAATTTGCTCTGAACAATCTCCACCGTTACCAGCCAGGAGCTTCCAGAAGGCTATCAGTAGATTGAAGTGGACTGAACAGTAAGTGGCTGAGAGACCTATTAAGAAAAATGCATAAGGGGAGAAGAAAGTTTAACAGCTTGATTGGGAAAAAAAGAGGAAGAGTACAGTTAGTCAACCATCTGCTCTCTTACTACCATTGGGTTTGGTTGATCAATCCGGCATCATGGAGCTGTTCCTCAAATAATGGGTTCACCAGGGAGAAAGCCTCAGTTTTAGATATTTGCCACCATGTGATGGAATTAATGCACTTGGAACCAATGCAGGCCTGAGAACATGAACAATAACAAGCTCTCTGCTAATGAGAGTGGCTTAATGGGTTTATATTACGAGGGTGTCAACTGGGTTCGTCTTTACATTGGAAAAATGGGACAAAGCATTCCTCTGCTGCATTGCTTTAGATATGATTTGCTTAAACCACTAAACCCCAGGCTTTCTCTCCTCAGCAGTGTCTAATGAATGCAACAAATCCTTTTGGAATAATAAAAAATAATATGAATATGGTTTGTAAATGAATTCAGTAACTGTTCCTTTACCATACACCACATTCAGGCATCCTTTTGGCAACTTCTCGCACGTGATTTGCATTCCCACAGAGTTTACTTCCGAGTCTAATCAAACAATACTCAACCAACTAATCAAGGGTTGAAATTTAACTCTGCAGGACTGTAGATCTCCATGTGAAGGATTGAGCTCCCTTGGTTGAACGCAAATTAATATATTTGTGTTTTCTTCCTGTGTGCGTACGAGATGCTCAAGGTGCCCTTCTCTTCTCACTGTGAACTTATTTGCATACAGCCCATCAGTACTTCTTTTCCCTATCTGCTCATCACCGCACATGCTTTTATGATGCTCACCAAAGCTTATAATTATTCCCAGACGGTTCACCTTTCTGACTGCTGCTCCTTCAGGTCAGTGCAGAGTTATGAAGCAATAAATGAAGCTGAAGAACGGATGAATAAGATACCTATAAATCAGATAAATCATCCCAGGCATTTCTGACTCCTAGTGTCTGCAGCAGCCCATTAAAGCCTGTCATGATCACGTCCCCTGAATGAGCGTTACGTCTTCCGTTGGGGTGACCTTGCCTTCGCAGACATTTTGCTCGTCAGGTTATTTGCGACATTGAAATGGTAATGCCTCTATAAATTCACATCCTATTGTTGCAAGCAATCCCCGCGTATTGTCTTGTACACAATCGCACACTCACCTTTGCTTTGTGTGTGTGTGTGTACATATGCACACCTATGCAAATACATAATTGCATAAGCCATAAAAAGGAGGCTGTCGAGGTGCACTGGTGCATGGATAACAGCGCTGTAGCCCTGAATCAATAATCAACTTTCCCTTGAGTTAGTAAAAGATATTACCATTTCACCCAGCTCATTAAAATGTTAATCTCTTTTCTCATTATTTGGAATTGAAATTTTTGATTTACTTAAAATGTCTTACATAATTAGTTTAAATTTGAGTTAAAGGGCCACAGTGGTTTCTGTGTCCCCTTTCAGTTATGATGAATAACTCCGCAATGAGTTTCTTTATAAAACAGTTAGATAAAACCATATGATACACACACATGTATGTATGTATATGTATGTGTATGTATGTATATATATGTGTGTGTGTGTGTGTGTGTGTGTGTGTGTGTTTGTATCATATGGTTTTATCAACTCACTGGCTGCTTTTTTTAGGTACACCTTGCTAGTACCAGGTTGCACCCCTTTTGCATTCAGAACTGCCTTTAGTGGTTATTTCAGTTACTGTTGCCTTTCTATCAGTTCCAACCAGTCTGGCCACTCTCCTCTGACCTCTTGCGTCAAGGCATTTTTGCCCACAGAACTGCCGCTCACTGGATATATTCTCTCTTTCCTGTCATTCTCTGTAAACCCTAGAGATGGTTGCGTGTGAAAATCCCAGTATTAGCAGTTTCTGAAATACTCAGACCAGCCCGTTTGGCACCAACCATGCCATGGTCAAAGTCACTTAAATCACCTTTCTTCCCCATTCTGATGCTCAGTTTGAACTTCAGCAGATCGTCCTGAGCATGGCCATATCCACACAAAGAGCTTTTCCCATCCAATCTTTTTTTTTCTTTTTTTCTCGCATCTCAAGAAATATCTGCATACACACGAAACCGACACAAAAAAAGAGGAAGTATACATGCCAGCCCAGTATGTGGCACTGTAATTCTGCCACAGAGATACGTGGAGAAGAAGACTTGATGTCTGACTAGGGTCAAGATGTGGGGTGATGACATCATCATTTCACAATATATACAGACAGGCTGTACACACGAAAACACAAGGGTGTAGTTTTCAGATTTATCCACTCTGGGACCCGGTAAAAAAATTATTTTGTATGACTTCACACTAAACATAAAATTTACAATATTCAGTATTGCTGTATTGTGACCCAGATGTCTATATAATATGGTATTACAGATTCCCACTCTTAGCAGTCAGCCTGTAGCTCATTTAACTGTATAACCGGGACAACACACTCTTAAACCCCTCTTTATCAGCAGCCCAGCCAGCCAGTTCTTCAAAGCCCTGAAGATAAGTGCATCATTTACTCAGTGCAGATGCGTCCTCTCTGCTTGCATCACACCAAGCATTTATGCACACTTACTGAAAATCTCCAGCCTGTCTCGTTTTCTTGAGGAAAAGAGCTGGGTGAGTATGCATTTGAAATCCAAATAAACCATGTACACATTCAAACCAACTACATTCATATCCTTAAAACCTGTCTAGTGATTTTCATCTTATTTTAGTTCTAAATTTGATGCACCTTTTAACCCACTCAACCCAAGACCAGAATTTCTAAAAGGCACAATTTATGTTCAGCTGGAAAGAATCTAATTAAAATGAGAGAGGGAATTAAATGAATTAATTAACCAAACGCCTACCCATAAAGCTTATTCAGCCACTCAGGCTTAAGTATTTTTTTCCTTTTGTATATTACAGGTCGTGTTGCAGTGCCAACACAGGGCAAAGTTGACAATCTGTTGTCTTTAAAATCCAACTCATTAAAGCAATGTCATGCTCATGATTTTTCCTAAACTCCTGCCAGCACTGCTTTCCAATTTCAGCTTTTCAACATGCATATTAGTGACCTGACAGCAGACAGGCAGAAATATCCTATTTGGCACTGGACCGACATCATTACGAAATATTAGCGGTTTATATATAGCTTGAATGATTTTTGCTGGAGGACGATAGTCTTTACAACCAAATGGTATATGGTTAAGGCAGCAAAGGCTAACTAGGCCATGCTAACCTGCAAAACCTTGACCCGTAAGCCAAAATCAATCTTTGACTTAATTTTCTATTCAAGGAAATCAAAAGCCAGTGCATTATATGCCATCTATATTCCTCTACATTTTAATTTCTTTAAAAGCATGACAGGACAGTTTTTGTTGAATCTAGTCAATGTCAGAAGTTGTGGGACCTTGAATAATGTAGGGGAGACCGGGTATGGTTGTAACACTTTTTTTTTCTTCAGCACCTAAAACTACACACTTTTTTTTTTTTTTTTTATCTATACGTCTGAAAATTTTAGGCAAAGTACCCACGTTTGTCTACTACAAATGGCAACAATTAAAATTTCTTCAACTAAATCACAGAATTTGTGAGATGATGACAAATACAAATTGGTCCTTTGTTACAATCTACTGGGGTAGGTTGTAACACATATTGGGGTAAGTTGTAACAAGTAGACAAAATGCACAGAAACGTGAAACTCCAAGTGATATGCCACAACAACAGTTTTATTTTATATGAATGGCTGCAACAACAAAATATGTGTGAATATGGGGAGTGCACATGTGCGTATTGTGTGTGTTTGTGCATGCACGTGTGTGCGTTTGTTTGTGCTTGTCTGTACGTGCACATTCGTTCGTTCGTGTGTGAGTGAGAGCAAATTAACATAAACATGGGCATTCTGTAGAATTATTAAAATCGCAAAAATGTTCTTAGTTGTATGTAAGTGGATAGTTGTTTCTAAACACGTGTTACAACCTACCCCGCCACTGTCACTCATTGTTTAGCTAGCTGTATTAACATGGTGCTTTGAAATTAGCAGGAGGTTGTTTTTTTGTTGCTGTTTTTTTTTTTTTTTTGGGAAAACCTCCATGTGGGATTGTAAAGGAAGCCAGAGGAAACTGAAACTGTCATATGACCCCATCTTATCTGTGATTCGTGGAATTGGTAGTGTTACAACTCTCCCGGTGTTACAATTATACCCGTTCTCCCCTACATGGCTCTCCTGCTCCCCTCTGCTAGGCATATAAAGGAGGTTGTGGATGCTAATCCCCTCAAGCTTATGTCAGCCATATTCAATAGACCAGTACAGTGCACATATGCTGCCACCTGTGCTCGCTCAGAGACTCCTCCGCCCAGCCTATTATTCTGTGGGGGAAATTCATTCACCCCGTCCATACATCCCACCCTTCTCATGGTTGAGATAGAGCGGGTGTTCATTGGTTGCATCTGCTGCCCACCTGGATGTGTGCCTCTACACCCTTTCCCTTCTTGCCTCTTGGCGAGACCCTCTCACTCACAGACCCTGCCATTCAGATACTCTGCTGCTGCCCTCAGTGCCACCCATGATCCTGCAGTCTGCTTGGGCATTAAAGGAATAGGTCACCCACAAATTAAAGTTCTGTCACTGTTTACTCACCCCCATGTCTTTTGAAGTCACTTTAGAACACACAAGGAGAGGAGATAATTAGCAGAATGCCCAATCTCCTCTTTAAAAAAAATAAAAAAATAATAATCTATCATATGATTTCAGAAGAATGGAATGTAGTGAATTGGTTGTACAAACTGCATTTATGATAGTGTATGTTTTAAGGGTTTTTGACATTTTTGGAGCTTTATTGATCACCATTTAATTTCATTATATGCAAAAGACAACCTAGGCTCATGAGAAAAAAGTGCCTCCACCTAGATTTTTGCTAAATCTGTCTCCCAGTTTCCAGTTGAAATGAACAACAGTGGAAGTTAAAAACTTATGTTCCTTTTCACACAAATCATGATTGCATAGGCAGATTAATAAAGACTTATTTTCATGCAGTTCCTTGCAAAATACTATGTTATGACCTCAAAACACTTTTACCGTAGTGCATGATTTTAAAACCAATACATTTAAAAATTTGCATCACATAACCAGCTCTATATGTAGCTCTATATCTGTATTTCTGATGTAATAAACTTGTTTGGCTTACCCGGTATAGCGTTGCACTTGCAATGAACAGCACTTGGGTCTTATGAAACAAAAATCACTATAAAAGAGCTCAAAGACTTGTAGAAGCAGGTCAAAATGGCATGGTTGCTGCAGTAAATGCTTTTATTTCACGTTTGCCTTTGTTAACACTATTCGTTAGGCTTAGAATAGGGTTTAGTGTAGGTTGTACGCTATTTTCAAAAATGATATACACTTTTTAGCTCCACACAACAGACATTTCATTTCTAAACTGTACAACAACCAAGTTAAGAAAATGTTCAAACTGAACATGCTTTTGCTGTAGCACCACTCATTGGACATTTCACTTTGAAAGTTGCATGAAACGTGCAAGAAGCAGCGTAATATCATTTTGCACAAATTTCACCACAGGCATGTTTTTGCAGAGAGCCTGGGTTGGGAAAACTACAATTTAGGCATTCTATTAAACATCATATTTTATGGTCCAAAGAAGAAAAGTCATCATACAGGTTTGGAACGACTGTTTCTTTAACTGTGCAATGTCCTGTTTATTTTGCCCCCACAGTCCAGCTGAAGGCTTGCCCTGTTTGGATGGCTTCCTTCTGTTTCTGTTCACGCTACGCAGCCAATTATTATATTAGCTTGGCTCTTCGTATGGCTGATTTCCCACCGTGAGTCCACGGTGGTTGCTCAGTCTAGCAAATAAATGGATTTGACCTCTCCTGATGACTCTTTTGTACTTCTAATGTCCAGACTGGCTCAGACTCTATAGTATTTATGGTTGTTTAATCAGAGGGATTTTTTTTATTGGCTCGCCATGAAGGATATCACACAATTCCATTGTGCTTTACAACCAGCCGCCGCATTAGTGCCGTGCAGCCTTTGTAGCCTTTGTCGCCTTAATCCTTCGGCGAAGACTCGGTTCTCCCCACGCTTGGTTTACGAGAGCAATTCCTCACCCACTCATAATGCTGTCACACATTGGCAAAACTAGCTGTTAGTCACGCACCTTGGCACATGTAATGAATCATAAACTCGTTTATTCTCACACTTTCTCACAATGTCACATTTCATACACTTACGCATGTTAAACACACCTCAACAGACTGATCAGATGGTAAAACCTGTGACTGTGGCCATCCTGAGGAGTTGTTTAATTGGTCACCAGGGTTGCCCATCTGTGGTAGGCGGTGCTTTTGAAAAGACAAATGGAAAAGTTAGGAGAGACATGAGCAGGGGCGGGAGCTGCTGAGAGTGCAACTGAGTGATGGGATAGAAAAAGAGGAGCAGAGGAGGGTGGAAAGCAAGTGACAGAAGGACTGAGAGGGGGCACGCTGATAGGGGAGGTAGTGGGTGCCAAAAACCCTGGAGCACAAGCGGCAAATTCTTTGTACCTTTTTTTTTTTTGTATAATCCATGTCACCATGCCATAATGGTGCCTTGAATAAGCTAATCATGAATTCATTCATTTTATTCATTAATCATGATTTTTTTTTTTTTTTTTTTTTGGAGGGAAGAATGCTAATTCTAAGTATTTGACTCCGGAGGGGGTGTGTAAATAGGAACAAAAGCCTGCTCCATGTTACAAAACTATAAACATTTCCATCACATTTATTTACATTTCTACTCTATGTAATTGTTTGTCTAAAAGGATGGTCTGATTTAGTTTTATAGGTGAAGTTTACAATTTTTCTGTTACTTTCTCATATCCCAAATTAATATGTAGAGACAACTACCAGTAATTCATTCATAGGTAATTGTCCAACATGGCAACGACACAGTTTCCATCAAAATATTTTTAAAGAGCCCCTATTATGGATTTTTGAAAATTACCTTTCATGTAACATTTCTAAGTGAATGAAAACATCCTGCAAAGTTTTAAATCTGTAAGTGCAGCGTATACACTGAGTCAACTGAACGAATAATTTTTCGCAAGCCGTTTCGTTGTGACGTCACGACGAAACATTAGCATATTTCCTGTCCATTTATTGCACGCGCATGCCACGCAGAGACCAGGAAACCCTTGAACACTGCAGCAGATACTGGATGGCAGCATGTCGAGAAGATGCTGTGCTCTACAATGTGTTTTTTGTGCAAGTATCTGGCTAACCGGCTAACTCACGTTATTACTGTCTTACTGAAATACTACTGTAAATCAGCTGTGGGCTGCAGTATTTACCTAAAACTGTCCATTAATGCAGATTGTCTGTCATTCTTACTACTTTGAGTAAAGATAAAGGATGGAGCAAGATTTGTTTTGCAAACGTTAATGTTTACATCAGGCATTCACGTTAGTGCTTTGCTAAGGTATGAGTTGTTAATGATAAGGTTCCCACATGTGCACCACAGTACATTAGATATATACACACACACACACACACACACACACACACACACACACACACACACACACACACACGTTAATACTGATGGTGAGGAATATAACCTCCTGAGGAATACATCTCATAATGTACCTCAAACTGAGTAGCATCACCAAGAAATGTCCTGCTCAAGGTTTGGGTTAACTAGCTCTTCTGATGTTTCGTCATCGATTTGAACTTGCGCTGGAATTGGTGTAAAAAAAGGCATCCTCATTACTGTCTTTAGTGTGTACAGACGCTGAGCTTTAGGAAGCCTCCTGACGGAGCTGAAGATCAGTTATGGTAATGGCCGTTTGTTTCCGAAATCTGCGCTGTACACGGTAGACCAATCACAACAGATTGGGCCATCTGACCAATCAGAGCAGAGCAGGCTTGTGGAAAGGAAGGATTTGGAGAGATTGATTCATCCGTCAAGTCATTTAAGAATCATTGAACACTGTGGTGATGCGTAATGCATGTATGTTTTTTGACCTTTGATGCATGTAAACATGTTATTGGAGACCTCCAAAACTAAATTAGGAAACTTTAAAATAGCAAAATAGGGGCACTTTAAGCAAATTAAAAATGCTCAATGGAAACACTTCTTGAACACATGGAATTAAAACTGTGTTTGTGTTATTTGCTATATTCCAGCCTTTGGCATAAATTAATTTTGCAACTCTGATGTAAACAGAACTCAAACATAACCAGTGGCAGATTAAGGCAGTGCTTTGGAAAACTGTTTGAAAACAATCACAAGTTTGCTATTTCGTTTGAAATTCACACTTCATCTTCACCCAAATTGCTGCGAATATGTAAATTAAGTCAGTCTCCTGTTAAAAATATCTTCATTTGTGTTCTGAAGGTGAGGGTGATAAATGATGACAGAATTTTCATTTTTTTGGGTGAACTGTACCTTTAAACAGACACGATAAAAGCTTGTTGTTACATAAATAGTGCATCAAAGAATCACTGGTCATCTTTTTTTCTTATGCTAATACAGAAGCAGACGTTTGCTCACTGTAAAGTGTTGGAGCCCGTTTATTATCTGCAGCACTGTGATCTGATTGGCTCTGTTCTCCAGGAGGGAGATGGATGCGGGAAAGGATGTTCATGTGTTTTGTGGAGAGTAGTGGCAATCACTTTCCTGTGTGTCTCTATACCATTTGCGTTTCTGCTGATCCAAGCAGTCGTATGACGGGGCGATCAGCCCGATCCGCTGACAAACTCCAGCAGGACAGCGAAGTTAGAGCTCGAGAAGAGAGACCGATTCCTGAAGGGGGTTGGAAGTTATCGAAAAATATTGAGAGCTAAGAGAGAAGTACTCACTTCTGTCCTCTGCTGTTTACTTCTCTCTTTTTTTTCTTCCTCTTGGATCCATTGTCCCATTGTTCTACATCAATCCTTTGTGCCCTCTCATCCTTCTGCTTTCCTATCTAGCTTCCTTTCCTGCTTTTGTCGTGTCGTTTGTGTGTGTGTTATCCTCCTTTCTCCCTGTTCTCTCTGATTCTTTATCTGTGCCTTTCTTTGGTGTGTCAGGGCCTTGCTTCAAGTGGGAACATCAATTGTCCGATTCATTTCTGAAAGGGCCTTGGAAGCCACAACACCACACATTATGGTAATGAAACAGTGACTAGATGTCACAGATGTATTATCAGTAATCATTTTAGTGCTAGTTTTCTCTAGTGCGTTCAATTACAGCACTAAAATTCTTGATTCGTTTGATGAGATTTACAGATTACCACTTTCCTATTGATTTGTTGTGGTCCTTATTGTTTCCCTGTTCTGGAAATCAAATAGCATAACTTCACTTGATGTTTTGGGGAATAGAGGTATGGCTAATGAGCTCATCACTGTAATCAGATTACAGGGCTGTTGTACCCCTAACATCCCATTAGATTTCCCCCTTAATTATGGGCTGATTATCCCAATGATAAAGAGCTGGTAATGCAGCGCTAATCCCAGCTCTGAGAGCAAACGGGGTCCAGACATGCAGTAAGACTCTCTTGAAAGACTTCTCCATGTTTTATTCACATTTTGATGATGTTTGGTATGGTTATTTATGATGAAATGATCATAAACAGAGCCTCCATCAAAGTTTTTGTTAAAGGATTAGTTCACTTCAAAATGAAAATTTCCTGATATTTTAATCACCCCCATCTTATCCAAGATGTTCGTGTCTTTCTTTCTTCGGTTGAAAATAAATTAAGTTTTTGAAGAAAACATTTCAGGATTTTTCTCCATATAATGGACTTCAGTGGCAACCAAAATGTTGAAGGTCCAAATCAATGCAGTTTCAAAGGGCTTCAAAGGGGTCTGCACAAGCCTAGCAGAGGAATAGGGTCATATCTCATATCTAGTCATACCTCATGTCATTGTCTTTAAAAAATTATAAATGTATATACCTTTTAACCTAAATTGCTCATCTTGCGCTGCTCTGCGTCACACCATGGATTGCGCAATCACATCAGAAAGGTCATGCTAGACGTAGGAGGAAGTACCGCCCTAGTCTGCACACTTTTGTTTGGTGCGGTACTCCTGCCTACGTCTTTCCGACGTGATTGTGCTATCCTTGACACGTTGCAGAGCAGCGTAAGATGAGCAATTTAGGTTAAAAAGTATATACATTTTTATTTTATTTTTTGAAAATGACATGGTTTCGCTAGATAAAGACCCTATTCCTCACCTGGGATCGTGCCGAGCCTCTGAAGCCTTTCAAAGCCCTTTAAAAACTGCATTGATTTGGACCTTCAACCCCTTGGTTGCAATTGAAGTCCATTATATGGAGAAAAATCATGGAATGTTTTCCTCAAAAACTTCGACTGAAGAAAGACACGAACATCTGGATGAGGTGGGGGTGAGTAAATTATCAGGAAATTTTCATTTTAAAGTGAACTAATCCTTTAAGTGCAGACCCTCCTGTGAATGTTGTTTGTTTGTTTGTATGGTTTGTTCCTCCAGTTGGAAAAACGTCTCCTGGTGAATTTTTACATTTTCTTTATTGCTAGCTTAGTTTGGCCTTGATGCATTTTAGCAGAGTGTTATACTCTAGCAGTCATCACATAACAAAGGTAATTTTCTTGCCATGGCCATGCAATATCATTGAATGAGCTGTCATTCTTAATATTTGCCTTATTAGAGAAATAAGTTTTTGTCTTTGATTAGTGATGGCATGATTTTAAAGGTCAAGTATGTGTGATGCTAACAATCATTGTTTTCAAACGCGTCTTAAATATTCTGTCTGACATTGGTCAACAAGTAGATAGTCCTGCCCAAAACTGCCATTTGAAAATGTAGTTCTCGGGGGACTGCCTTGGTGGCCAGTCCCTATAAGAGTTTCCTATAACTAAAAGCCCCTATACATATACCTACTGTTTTACCTACTATTTTAATATCAGCCAACTTGGTCCAGTTCAACGCTACTTCAACTGCCACCCACAACAACATACTGTCATCCCTCATTCTCTCATTTATTTTCTTCCCACCCTCTCTCCTGCTTTGCCTCGAGAGTGTATATGGTAATATGATACAGAGATTTTATATTATGTTTGAGGTGCTGGACAAGTGCTAATGAAGTCCAAATATCTGCCAGCACTCTTCACTGTTTCAGGCGCCGTGTGCCTGTTGTTTGAAAACCCCAGACTTCCCTCACTGACTCAGCACTCTGGTTAACAGTGTTACAGCTCCAGTTGTCTCTCTGGCATCAGCAGTTTTCCGTTGAGGCGGACCAGTTGTCCTGTTTCAGGTCTATAAGCATAATTTTTCCATGAAAGGATTTGTAAAAACAGAAGACACACAGTTGTTCATAAGATGAGGCTGGGGGAAAGCCCCCAAATGCCCTCTCTTTGTGTGGCAGCAACAAAGCCAGCAGGCAGAGCTGACCGCACTACTGTGTCAGGTTGCTCACTGCACCCATGCAGACACACAAATGTCTATGTACACAAATACAGGTTGTGTGCCCAAGGCTAGGATTGATGAGACCATTTTTAATTGGACATTTTCTCTTCTTTCTTTTGTTGTTATCCATTGTAGTATTGAGAAAAAGAGCAGCTGTGCCCCCTGGGGTCAAGGACGGGCATATCAGGGTGTGGCTGTCAGTTGATGAGTGTGACAGCTCTTGTGTTACTACAGAATGAGAATAGCCCTTTTTACTGTCTTGTGACCTACCAGAGTAGGTCATTCGGGGACTTTCCGCCTACTGTTTTTCGAATACTATATATTCAGACATACTACTCTTTTGGCTTCCTTTTTTCATATACTATATAGTAGTGAAATATTCGATTGCGAACACAGCAATAATGTTATTTAGTGCAATATTGATGCGCAAGTGAGATACTTAGTAGTGTGACGAGTGGAGCATGAGCTTAGTTTGAGGGCAGCGTTATGTCAAATGTTCTATATTGTCAATATTATCGTTCTATATTATCGTTCAATTCCTAGCAAATAAAATACTTTAGATTTGGCATAACTAGAAGAATGTATATTCATTTAAACTCTGTTGGCATTTTTAGTATTCAGGTTTGAAGTAGAGACTGTGGAATCCCTGGTTCTTCAAAAGGAAACAAGCAGTTATTCAGGGGATAAATTAAACTAACCCTTGGTAGTTTGCTGAGTCCCCCTAGTGGGCACTGGCCCTCTTGTTTAGAACAACTGGTCTAGATTACTGTGAAAATAATGCAAGGTTATTGATCTCAATGTAGTTAGAATGTTACTATTGTTAGAATCATTTCACATATTGTTCTGCATTGTTCTAATACTACAAGAAAATACTTTTTGTAGTACAAATAGTTATACAAATGTAAATATTTGCTGTAGTATGAATATTTTCATGTTCAGATTACACTTTACTGTGCCGGTAAAGATATTGAGATGTTCCTGAATTCCTCAGCCTTTTTTGTGCTCCCTATTTTTGTGTGTGTGTGTGTGTGTGTGTGTGTGTGTGTGTGTGTGTGTGTGTGTGTGTGTATTAGTGTGCATTCATTGGTGAGCACAAGAGCAGAGATATCAACATTCAGAAAGCAGCAGATATGAATATGAAAACATAAAAAGACTGAGAGTTGCTATGGACACCCTCTACCAGCAGTGTTTGTTTAAGTGATGGTGTGTCCAGAGGATTACAATATAATTAGCATGACATAAGATGAGAAAAGTATGCTGAGTATGCTGTAAGAGGATTCAGCTTTCCAACTCGCTTTCCAGACACCATTCACCTCCCACTTCACAGGTTATCTCAGCTTGTCAATACTTCCATCAGATGCAGGGATGTTACTCTAATAACCTCTGTACCTACTGGACTCACAGCCAACTGTGAATTAATCTTATGGGCAGATTCCTTTTAGTGATTCAACAACATAAAGCATTGTATAGGCCTACTCCAAAATGAATGACTTTTATAAGTCAGTTCTTTTCAGTGACTCAAAAACATAAAGCAACCAGTATGGTTCAATTCCCAAATGAATGATTCTTATGATCAGAAACATCAGCGTAACCATTTTTGTTAGATTAATGAACATCTAAATGTAATATCTAAATTATTTCATTATTTTACAATGGAATTGCACTTCTTTTTTAATCTTTCTTCCTCATAAGTACTAAATATATTTTTATAAGAAACAATAAAGAACCAGAATCGTTTCAGAGATAAATTCTTGATTGTATTTTTGTTTAGTATGTATTCTAGT
The DNA here is from genome assembly GCA_018749465.1 of Paracanthobrama guichenoti. Taxonomy (NCBI): domain Eukaryota; kingdom Metazoa; phylum Chordata; class Actinopteri; order Cypriniformes; family Gobionidae; genus Paracanthobrama; species Paracanthobrama guichenoti. Next base: position 21,764,198 of record CM031951.1, read on the forward strand.
CCGTCTATGCTATTTCTTTGCTTTGTAGACGTCAACACCCCCACGCTGCATGCTGATAGTTTAAGGGGAGTTATTAATCGTTCATCTCTCTTCAAAGGATGCTTTTTGCATAAAAGATGGTATCAGTTGCTCTGAGGTCATGTTTTCTCTGTCAGCTTCACTGCAGATTTCATCAGCTGATTAGTCAGAGTCGGGAAAATCAAAGTGATTTTATGTCTACTGTTGTCTTTCATTCGGTCCACAGATGCATCGCATCTGTGAGAATGTGTGGGTTTTTGTTTGTAGCGTGTGTGATTTACTCTAAGTATCATTTTTGTGACTAGGGTGGTAATAGATGTCATATGCTTGACAAATGTATATCGTGTATGTTTATTTCGAGATGGTTCAATTGAGTGTCAAGTTAATGCTCAAGTCACAATATAGAGAAGCTTCATGTGTAGGTGGCGTAATGTGTTTTATTGTTTTACTTTTGGCTTTAGTTACACATCCATGGTAGTTCTGAATTCAATGCTATGCCGGACGCAGCAGCTTGAGGCTGTCTACAATGGATGCGACAAAGCGTCCATTGCAAATCCATTTGTTCATCGTGTCAGAAGTAGTGAGAGCACTTGGAGTACATCAGAAATAGAACTGGGCATTAGTTTACTGTCGGGAATTTGTTGCATCCAGTGTAGACAGCATCACCGATTATAATGGGGTGTACCATGGCGTGTCCTGTGAGTTTGGGTCCTTTATAATCTTAGCCATTTCACCACTGCTTATAATATGCATTTGGGACAACAACATGAACCAACCATCTTCCCAAACTTGTAATGAGAAGCACTTCATTCAACTGAGTTCAGTTCAGCTTGTTTAGATGGCAAACACTGATCTGTAATGAGTTAACATATACTAGTTCTTGTGCATCCGTAGTGCATCTGTCATCTGCGGCATGTAGTGTATTTGTCTTCCTGTAATGCCTCAATACACAGATCAGCATTAAGATGTGCGGCCGTCTCCAAGACGGGACGCAGCCGTTTGCAGTTGTGCTGCAACTGGGGACAGATGGCCGTGTGCTGCCATGTTTGATGCGCTGGCTGTCTGGACCCCTGCAGGGCAGCTCTGTCTCTGGGGACACGCATGCCCGTCTCATGAAGCCTGTCTCCATCTGAACACAGGTATAATGAGCATGTATATCCACGGGGGCGCATGCATTTAGATGTTGCATCACCGTGCCGAATTGTAGACACGTGTACATGCATACACATAAAACCAGAAACAATCACAAACTGGGAAGTTGGGTAACAGCAAATTGGTCATTTTGAAGTCTGTGCATAGATTGGAAGGAAGAAAAGAGAGAGAGGGCTCAGGGCTCTAAATCTTCAGGCTGATCTGATTGATGTATAGATAAATGGTAATGGAAATGAGAGTGCCGTGACTTTGCAGATGCTGTGGTGTTCTTCTTCAATGCAAAATGGCCATCACTCTTCCACCGACAGCTCAGCCTTGCCCCATCTCTGCTGAGATGTGCACAGATGAAGACGCAAGGGAATGCCATGCTTAGTGGTTCTACAGTTTGTAAATGCATGCAAAACTACCATGGGTGTAGGTGTCTTAAAGCGCATCTTCTGGTGTTTATTTGAAGTCATGCTTTGTCATATTTCCAGTAAATCCCGTTGTTGGCAGCTCTGGGGTCATTAGTGATGGACTAAACCGCTCTCCTCCTACAGATAGTCTTACTGTGTTCTGAACCCTAGTGAGCTGCCATGAAAAAGAAAGTTGTTGTAACTCGGGCATACAATGTCCGATGTGCCCCAGACTTCACATATTTGAGAAGAGTCCTGCCCTGAACATGTCTACATGACAATATTCAGTTATAGTCATAGTGTGGCAAATATAAATGACTGACGTAGTCCTCCGATTTTTATATACTTAAATGCATATTGCCCACCGTGCTCTGTTGTCCTAAAGCCCCGGGAGAACCCACCTGCCCGGACGGGACCTTTGCTGCAGGGTACGTGAGGGACGCATGGAACAACTGGCAAGTCCTGTGCCTGGAGGCTCTGTCCGTGGAGGATGCGGAAGATTTATACATGATTGGATTATTGATGGCGGGGATTTTAATAGGAACCGGGGTTCCTAAAATTTACTATTTTACTTTCTTTTACTCTCAGTTTTTACAAACTTATCATCTGCATTGATCTACTACGACAGCAAAACTCTTTTGGACATTGGTTACCTCTACACTGGACTGTTTCAGGACACTTTCGCCGATCCTCTGTGGCCATCTGAGATTCTTCGGAACGCCGAGTTGAACAATGGACAGAGCCAGCGGCGTAGAACAAAGAAACACCGTGGGAAACGTGCTGGTATCCGTAACAGACTGAGGAAAAGGGCATTCAGACCTCCTCTCCCGAGCATTCTTCTAGCAAATGTTCAATCCTTGGATAATAAGATGGACGATCTTAGAGCCAGGATAAGTTTTCAACGGGACATGAGAGACTGTAATATCTATTGTTTGTCTGAAACATGGCTCACGCCCGCGGTCCCGGACACAGCTGTGACGCCGTCGGAGAACTTCTCTGTTTTTCGGATGGACAGAACAGCCGAGGCCGGTAAATCCAAAGGCGGTGGAGTGTGTTTCATGATCAACAAGAAATGGTGCGATCCCAGGAACATCACCATTCTCTCGCGGTCCTGCTCACCTCATCTGGAACATTTAACAATCATCTGCCGCCCATTCTATCTGCCGAGAGGAGTTTTCTGCGGTTGTCGCGACCGCCGTTTACATCCCACCGCAGGCAGACACAGCGCTGGCTTTATCTGGCCTTCATGATGTTGCCAGCGGCGTCATAAACCAACATCCCGACGCGGCATTCATTGTCGCTGGCGATTTTAACAAAGCAAACCTAAAGAAAGTCCTGCCAAACTTTCACCAGCACGCCTCCTGCCCCACACGAGGAGCAAACACACTGGATCACTGCTACTCTCCGTTTAAGAACGCCTATAAAGCGCGGTCACTTCCAGCGTTTGGCAAATCGGATCATGCCGCCATTTTCCTCACTCCCGAATACAAACAAAAGCTCCTCCAGGAACCCCCGGTGAGGCGGGAAGTTAAGCGTTGGTCGCCCCACTCAGAGACCGCGCTTCAGGCAGCTCTTGATGACGTTGACTGGGACATGTTCCAAGCGAGTTCAGCTGACGTAAGCGAGTTCACAGACGTGGCGCTTTGCTTCATCAACACGCTTACAGAGCAAGCCACGCAAACAATAACAATAACGTCCTTCTCAAATCAGAAACCGTGGGTGGACAATTCAATCCGCGCGGCAGTGAATGCACGCACTGCTGCTTACAACGCCGGTCTCCATTCAGGGAATATGAATGAATACAGATCGTCCTGTTATGCTCTCAGACGAGCAGTTAAAGCCGCAAAACTCCGTTATAAAGACCGAGTGGAGTCTCATTTCCAACTCAACGACTCGCGGCGCATGTGGCAAGGTCTGAGGTCCATCTGCTCCTTTGGATCTAAATCCTCTGCAGAGGCAAGCGTTGATCCGTTGCTCGTGAACGAGTTAAACTCTTTCTATGCTCGCTTTGACTGTAACGCGCGCAACGCGACTCCGCCAAGTGGCACGTTAGAGGAAATTACTCAGAGCAGCAACAATCACGTGATCTCTGTCTCGGAGGATGAAGTTCGGAGAGCACTCAAGCGTGTGGACGTCAGGAAAGCTGCTGGGCCGGATGGTATTTCAGGTCGCGGTTCTGCGGTCCTGTGCTGATCAGCTCACGGGTTGTTTACATCTATCTTTAATGAGTCCTCGCTACATCTGTGGTCCCCACCTCCTTCAAAAATCCACCATCATCCCTGTCCCTAAGAACAGTAAACCCTCTTGCCTAAATGACTATCGTCCAGTGGCTCTCACGTCTATAGTCATGAAGGTCTTTGAGAGACTCATTAAAAACACCATTTGCGCCTTCATTCCTGACACTTTGGACCCTCTTCAGTTTGCCTATCGTCCCAATAGATCGACTGAAGATGCCATCTCTCATGTCCTCCACTCCTCCCTCACTCACATCGACAGCAAAAGTGGGAACTACGTAAGACTGCTATTTATTGACTATAGCTCAGCCTTTAACACCATAGTTCCCACCAAGCTAACCTCCAAACTCCTGGATCTCGGCCTGAATCCTTCTCTCTGCCACTGGATTGAGGACTTCCTCACTGGCAGGCCTCAGGTGGTGAGAATAGGCCAGTCCACCTCCACCTCCATCACCCTGAGTGTGGGAGCTCCACAGGGCTGTGTCCTGAGCCCCTGCTCTACTCTCTCTACACGCATGACTGTTTGTCCACACACAGCTCCACCTCTATCATCAAATTTACTGATGATACTGTTGTCCTGGGCCTCATTTCCAACAACAATGAGACGGCATACTTGGACGAGGTGGAGCATCTAACAGCATGGTGCCAGGACAACTGTCTCTCTCTGAATGTTGGCAAGACCAAAGAAATGATTGTGGACTTCAGGAAGAGACAGCAACGGACATACTCCCCCTCATGATCAGCGGGTCACCAGTAGAGAGAGTGAGCAGCTTCAAGTACCTGGGAGTAAACATCTCCGAGGACCTGACCTGGACTGCTCACATTCAGACACAGGTGAAAAAGCCAGGCAAAGACTGTACCACCTGCGCCAGCTGAGGAAATTCAGGCTTTCACCAGCTATCCTGAAAACTTTCTATTTAGGGGCGATAGAAAGTGTTTTAACTCAGTGCATCACAGCGTGGTATGGGAACAGCACCAGTCATGACCGCAAAGCCCTGCAAAGAGTCGTGGCGCTTATCCGAGCGTATCTCAGGGTCAGCTCTCCCGTCTCTGCAGGACGCCTACACCAAACGCTGCAAAGGTAGAGCTACCAAGATCATCAAGGACTCTAATCACCCTGCAAACCCTCATTTCACGCTGCTACCATCTGGTAAGCGCTCCAAGCCTGATGGCCAAAACTGAGAGACTCAGGAGGAGCTTCTTCCCCAGGCCATCAGACTCCTGAACTCAGTCACTTAACATCACGTGACTTCACGTCAGGATAAACATCGATACACTGACATTGCACTGCACTTTCTGTTCTCGTTGTTACTGTGTAACAACCTGTCATAAACCTGTTTGCACATTATACTCTTTATACATTTGTTAACCACATATTTATAAGTCTACAGTTTACTCACTGCAAAGTCTACTTCAATTATTTTATTCCACTTTATCCTTATTTGTTACCTTTTTTTCTCTTGACTTGATTATTTATAATTCTACAGATATAGACATATATATATATATATATATATATATATATATATATATATATATATATATATATATATATATATATATATATATATATATATATATATATATATATATATATATATATATATAGATAGTACTTTTTTTTTATATCCTATTTCTATTATAATTTCTTCCTTGTGTTTTTAACTGTGAATTTGCACTGTCCATGGAGCGGACCTGTTTACATTTCACTGCCGGTTGTATATTCTGTATATAACTGTGTATGTGACAAATAAAACTCTTGAATCTTGAATCTTGAATCTCCTATTCTTTGGCTTTGGGATTGCCCTGACCTATCGGAAGATTGGTAAGACAGCTGCAAGCAAATTCACCCAGCCGCTGTCTGTGGAAATTAAGGAATGCTTCGGGGCTGTGTGTGACCGTTTGAAGGAATTAGATCAGAGAGTGAAAGGAATTGAGGAACTGAACCGTAACAACGCAGTCTGGACTGCGGATACGCAGGGAAGAGTGGGCTCCATCGGGGGTCAGATCGGTGAACTTTTACGGACTGTAACCGGTCTGGCCATGAGGCTGGACGTAATGTCTAGGGAAACTGCACAGACCGGACGCTAATGCTGAGGACCAGATCTGATTGATTGATTATGATCCGGACAAATTACCGAAGATCATCAAATGGATTAAAAAAAAAAAAATTGTATTTGCCTGACCTAATCAACTACCCCAACGAACCTCACTGTCCCTATCTCTCGGTTGGGAGGTCAGCCTAACAGCTGGTCTGCTATCTTCCCCTGTGCACTGCCTTATCTCCCTTCAAGGACAAACCATAGAACTGAACTCGAAAATATCTGAAGTTATGGCTAACATTCTCACACAACACAATCTCAGACTCACTCGCACCATACACAACCTACCCGATCCCACCCCGCCTCCAACCGTCTGCCTGTCTTTATCTATCTCCTCTCCCACTTCCATACAAAAAATCCCATCACGTGACCACGTGTACTGTGTCATGTTTATGTTTATGTTTTGTTGTGTTTTGCTATGTAATGCTTGCTAAACTGCATTCTTGTATTTCTGGAGAGCGTGTGGCGGCGCCTGACTAATCGGCTGCGGCCCGGAGGCTTGCTCCAAACTTCATTTCGTTATACTGTACTTGTACATGTGTAATGACAAATAAATAACTTGTAAACTTGTAAACTTGTGTGATGGTGGCATGGGTGCGAGGGCCCTTTCATCGCTGCTTTTCATAATGGGTTCCTCAGAAGGTCTTCCCTTTTTTGTGCCTGGAGGATGATGTATGTCATTCCTGATGAATGACCACCAGTGAAAGGGAGACATAACCGAAATATAGCAATAAATCGCTGTAACACACTCCTCTCTGGAGCGAGACACACTTTTGGAGCCTCTGACTGACTGCTTGATGAATTTGTGGGAATGGCGGTTATCTCACTATCAGTGTCGATTTATAAAATATTGTGTTTGACTTAGTGATGCGACTGTTGCTCTTGTTGATAAGCATTGCCTGCATCTCATCACCGATGTCAGTGTCAGCACAGCTTCATGATGGAGAGGTTATGGCCCAATGTGTTTAGTTTCACAACCATTGCTTTATAGCTACTCAAGTGAAGCATTTTCTTAGCCTTCGTGCACCACTATAGCCATAACTCTACCCAGACCAAGGTTTCTTTCTCAGAAGGGAAGGCCAGATCCTTCACAGTGATGTGCTTGCAACCGGCTGGCACACATTTATACAAAACTTGAGAGCCAGACTTTGTGGCTATTGATTACTTGGACTGATTTAAGGGAAGTGCTGACATGGATGCAGTGTGAGTAAGAGTTCATTCAGTTACTTTCAATGACTTTTCACTACTGGAAAGCGTTTTCTTCTGCGCTTGTGCATCTCACAACCGAGAGATAGAGAAATAATAGCAAAGAATAGAAATAATTGGATGTTAAGGAACGAAGATGCATAAAGGATTGGAGACTGAGGAATGGACGGTAATTCAACTTGAAGACTGATATTATGACAGGAAGAGAGAAGAAAGTGGTAGATGCACAGTGAAAGGGTAACGGTGCTCTAGAGAACAAGGGAGACAGACTTCCTGCCAATATAGCAATTTCAGGTTGATGAGCCCTGAAAGAATAACTAACTAGTAAAAGTTTCACAAGAGTCAAGATGACTCATGTCTAGGGATGCACCAATGTTAAATTTTGTTAATAGTGATATGTGACGATTCAATGATTATTTTAATGTTATGGCCAATATTAAAATTCCATACTATTTTGTTTTAGTAAAAATAAAACGCTCAAAACTAAAAGTAGTTTGTAGTACAAGATAATTTAGGCATCACTACATTATAATGCACAGTATAAAAATGTTAATTTTGAGGTGCTTATGTTACAACTCTTTTAAAGAATAACTTTAAGCAGAGCTATATGTTAAATTAGTTTGCCCATCAGAGGGTGAACGTTTTGTAGCACAGGCCACACAATTGTAGCGCAAGTATAAAACGTCCATTACCATCTCTGAAAACAACCACAAGTACTGCAGTTCATCACTTAAACAGGCATGCGACTGAACAAGGACATTCATTTTCCATACAGGGCACACAAAATACAAACTTTAAAGGGATAGTTCACCCAAAATTGAAAATTGTCATCATTTACTCACTCTCAAGTTGTTCCAAACCTGTATGAATTTCTTCCTTCTGCTGAACACAAAGTAAGATATTTGGAAGAATGTTTGTAACCAAGCAGATCTCAACATCCATAGACTACCATATTTTTTTTAATGTGCTTGCTCCCAGACTGGAAAAATGGAAGATTATTGTTTTGTTTGTTGTTCTTGTTTGTTTTAAATTTTGGGTCAGATTGTGCATTCTCTGGCCTTGACATTGAGCTGCGGCCATTGTGCCGACTAAATTTCCAGGTGCTCTTCCTCCTGATTGTGGACTGCAGTGAATAGACAGCTGAGAGAGTCGCAGGCAGAGGGCAGATTACTCTCTGGGAGCTGTACGTCTGATGGGGGTTACAGGTGGAGGCAATGGCTGCTTGAAGGACCGTCTCCACATCTCTGCCCCACAGAGCACAGCACTATAAGTGCCTCACAATTGGAGCTTCTGTCGACAATAGGGCACAGTCTTGTCTCGCGCCCTGTCATTATGAGTCTCTTGGCAGCGGAAAGCCTTTTAACCTGTGTCATATCTCTGTTTATCAGGTTGAAGCTATATGTTTTTTTTTTTGTTTTTTTTTCTTCTCCCAGTTGAGAACCCACATGTTTGTCACACAGGCTGAAACAATATAGTCTAGCAGTATCTATTTATATAATTTATATAGTGTTTTTATAAGAGGTCATTATGAAAGTGAGTAACTTGATTAATATTATTATTCTTGCAAGGATTTGATCAAATCCCCATCTAAAATTACCTTTTTAAAACAACCAAAATTGTTTGTTGGAATGAGGAAATATTAGAGATCTTCTATTCACAATATTTTATCAGTATCCGCTGATATTGCTTTTTTTAAAAATTTTTTTACTTTCCCACCATCTTAACCTTTCCCACCATCTACCACTTACTTAATCTTTAAAAACATTAATAATTTAATAATACTGTTAAATGTAATCTTAATGCATTTTTAAATGCAGATCCATTTTTCATATTGTACATATTGTAATGCTTAAATTCACTTGTAGAATTTAAAACAATTGATTTTAGTGTTTTTAATTTTATTTATTTACAATGGAAATAATTTATAGTTTATTTAATGCATATTCATTTATAATGTTATTTATTTACACCAAGTTGTACAGAATTTTAATACAAGCCATTTATCCGTCATTAGCAATAAACCAAAATAATTATGACCTTATTGGTGTCAGCTAGATTTAAAATATACGTGCACTATATTGCTAAAAGTTTTGGGATGCCTGCCTTTACATGTACATGAATTTAATGACATCCCATTCTTAATCCGTATGGTTTAATATTGAGTTGGCCTTCCACAAGGTTTAGGAGTGTGTTTATGGGAATTTTTGACCATCCTTCTAGAAGTGCATTCGTGAGATCAGGCACTGATGTTGGATGAGAAGGTCTGGCTTGCAGTCTCCGCTCTAGTTCATCCCAGAGGTGTTTTATCGGGTTGAGGTCAGGACTCTGTGCAGGCCAGTCAAGTTCCTCCACACCAAACTCGCTCATCCATGTCTTTATGGACCTTGCTTTGTGCACTGGTGAGCAGTCATGTTGGAACAGGAAGGGGCCATCCCCAAACTGTTCCTACAAAGTTGGGAGCATGAAATTGTCCAAAATGTCTTGGTATGCTGAAGTATTAAGAGTTCCTTTAACTGGAACTAAGGGGCCAAGCCCAACCCCTGAAAAACAACCCCACACCATAATCCCCCCTCCAGCAAACTTTACACTTGGCACAAGGCAGTCAGGCAACCACCGTTCTCCTGGCAACCACCAAACCCAGACTCATCCATCGATTTGACAGACAAAGCGTGATTTATCACTCCAGAGAACACGTCTCCACTGCTCTAGAGTCCAGTGGTGACATGCTTTACACCACTGCATCCAACGCTTTGCATTGCACTTGGTGATGTAAGGCTTGGATGCAGCTGCTTGGCCATGGAAACCCATTCCATGAAGCTCTCTACGCACTGTTCTTGAGCTAATCCGAAGGCCACACGAAGTTTGGAGGTCAGTAGCTATTGACTGCAGAAAACATGCGCTGACCCCTCTCTGTGATTTTACGTGGCCTACCACTTCGTGGCTGAGTTGCAGTTGTTCCCAATTGCTTCCACTTTGTTGTTATACCACTAACAGTTGACCGTGGAATATTTGGTAGTAAGGAAATTTCACAACTGGACTTATTGCACAGGTGACAACCTATCACAGTATGATGCTTGAATTCACGTACCTCCTGAGAGCGACCCATTCTTTCACAAATGTTTGTAGAAGCAGTCTGCATGCCTAGGTGCTTGATTTTATACACATGTGGCCATGGAAGTGATTGGAACACCTGAATTCAATGATTTGGAGGACTGTCCCAATACTTTTGGCAATATAGTGTATATCATATTCTGGTCCCTAGATTCTTGGAATATCCAGCCAGTCAGTCTTGAGTGGCTTTGGATGCCAGGAAATAAAACATTCAAACAGAAGCCACCCTAGCAACCAAATAGCAATACACTGAAAATCACTCATAGCACACTATCATCATCATGGTGACCATTGTTGCACGGACAATCACTGGTTACTTTTTAAATTAAAAAAAATATATATATATTTAAGTCAGAAAATTTAAATGTCACATCCTGTGCAGACATCCTGTGCAGAGTCTGCATGAACGAACAGGCTGTTTTTCTCCAGACTAAGTCTCAAATATGCACAACTTCCTCTGTCCAAAGAGGTATTAGCAGGGATGTTTTTGCTATCTCTTTTTCTCTCTCAGAAAGCGGACTCCATGCTGTTGAGATTAGAGGCGATTGGACACGGTGTAATTTTAGAGTGAGTGTTTCTAGGTCTTTGCATGTAGATGTATGCGTGAGAGTGAACTGCGACGGTGTGAACGGCGCAGATGCTACAGAACCACAGTGACCTTTTTAAAGGACGGGGTCTAATGAAGTGTGAACGGCAAAGTGAGATTTAAGGAGCTGTTGGTTTTGCGCTGTGGGAACTGCACATGCACACCCACACAACAGACATCATGAAGACGTTGCTTCTTATACTCTATTTCATTTTGCTCTCTGTAGATTGCATGCATTGCATTGTTTAAAAGAGCTCCTTGTAGTGCTTCATGTTAAAAGGGAAATATTAAAGTACAGGGGCCAATCGGCCTGTAGATGTGAATGAGGATTGACAGCCGCTCTGACAGCACTGGGGATGCTCTCTTTAGAGAGATGGCTAATAGTCTCTCATTATATAGGCTGCTATGAATTATAGATGGAGCCTGCAAAGCCTGCCTGCCCTTAACTACACGACTATCGATCCCCACTGCAGCGGCAAGCGCCAGCACAATTAAGACCCTGCCAAATTAATGTACTGTGGAACCTGTGTCAAATATTCAATTTTCAATCTAGATATGCTTTATCAGATGGACGGAATTACCTCTGTGACTGATATACTTTCAGGAACAGGTCCAGTGTGATTAGTAAAGCACTTTAGGACTATCTTCACAAATAATATATAAAGAAATTAATATAGATAAAAAGAGCACTTGGACACAGAAGTATCCTCATATACAGTACACAGTACATACACACATAAACAGCATTTTCATATGTAGGCCCATACTGAAATTGTGCTCTTTTGTTTTTCCTCCACATTTTCCATGCTTTATTGTGGGAAAACGGCTCTTAAAAAAAAAAAAAAAAAAAAAAAAAAAAAAAAAAATATATATATATATATATATATATATATATATATATAGAAGCCTATTAAGTGAGTAAATTAACATCATTACATTCTTTTTATAACTATAAATATTTTTACATTTAACACTAAATGTAACATGTAATTACATTAAAGATGATTGTGAATACATGTAGGGTAAGTGAAAATGCGTGAATAAACTAAGCTATCAGGCTAATCAGGTATCAGTATGCTGTGCTAGAACATATGCTAGCTAATACAAACATCAATGGTCATAATGTAGTTCGAACAGCATTTATCCTAATATATGATTTAGTAAGAATTGTAAATGGGCGCCAAAGAGAGTGAACACGGCGACTTTTTGGAACTTTAGCTTATTCACCGTATACCCCCAGAGTTAGATAAGTCCATACATACCATTCTCATCTTCCGTGCTTGCCATAACTCTGTCTGACACACCCACTGCTAGCCTAGCTTAGCACAAAGACTGGAGGTAAACAGCTCCAGCTAGCCTACTGCTCAATAAATGACAAAATAACGTCAACATTTTCCTATTTACATGTTGTGTTTGTGTATAGTTACATTGTGTACTAAGGAAAATTAAAGTTGCAGTTTTCTAGGCCGATATGTCTAGGGACTACACTCTCATTCCTGCGTAATAATCAAGGAACTTTGCTGCCGTTCCATGGGTGCAGAGGCGCAATGATATTACGCAGCACCTGAAAATAGTCCCCCGCACACTCTCTGTGCAAGCAGCTTGTCACGTTGGTTATGTTGACAGAAGTTAGCCTATTTTCAGGCGCTGCATAATATCATTGTGCCGCTGCACCCATGGTACAGCAGCAAAGTTTATTAAAAAATGTACATGAAAAGGACGAAAGATGTGTAGAACTTAATTCAGATTGTGCTGAAATCTGCCAAGCTTTCTGCATGATTCTGTTGGTGGCGATTCTGTGCAAGCCCGGCTACTCATAAGTCCAGCTGTGGAGTGTTATATTATGGATGGATCCCCCGCTGTGACGACCGCTCACATCTCATCTCCATGGGTTAAAAGCTGAGCCAACTCACCACTGCAAGCAACTTGAGAGCATTCTGTCTCTCTCTTATCTCTTTACTCCTCTCACTGCTTTATTCATTTGTAGCCCCTTTGCATATATTTTCTTTATGTAACACTCTATTTAACAGTTTTCTATAGGAGACGTGTGCTTTTGCGCAATTATCTTCTGAGTATTTCAGATTGTCACAATAGAAACTTGACAGTATAACGACTCAAACGAACATCACTGTAACATTTTTGGATTTGTTCTCACTTGTCGTGAAGCCACGAGGGACAGTTAAAAATAAATTTCTTTAGATATCCTATGGAAAACCAACAGCACAGAACTCAACAAAGAAACGAGTGACAGAGAAAGGAAGTTAAAAAAACCACCTGTTACCTGTCCACCGAGAGACACTTTCTGCTTCTCTAACACTTTTGATAAACCCCCGACTAAAGGTGCAGAAACCTGGAACTTCTCAAGAGTTTTTACCTGCTTCTGAAGGTATTCCCACAGTCCCTCTGGAAGAAAATGGATTAAATGCGACAACAAGTCTCTCCGCCACACACATAAACACACACACTCAGACACAGCTCTCGGCAAGTCATTGAGTGACGCGATCAAAGCATTGGAGTCTCTATTTGCACGATATTCAGCATAGTCTTGAGAGATTACTTGAGCGTGATACTGTGAGTTTGCAGACTTTTCTGCTTTTGTCAAGACTGTCCTGAATGAAGACAGGAATCAGTATGGACAAACAAAAGGAAAGTTCAGTATTTGCTTTCAGTGTTTGACTTGACTAAATCAGCTTTCAGTTTGCCTATGAAAAGCTGTGTGAACTTTCAAAATTGAGTAAACAGTGGTGCCCTATTGAGCATCAGTCTGATTGAACCTGAACTCCAGCTGTTGGGTAGTCGATGGTCTTGTGTAGCCAGATGGCAAAGGCCTGGTCCACATTGCAGCTTATTCTGTTCAAGAAATGTACACTTGGACAGGAGTTTGCCATGTATCTGACATATAAAGCATCCAATCACAGCTCATTTTAGTGGTTGTTGTGTTAACTTGGTATTATACCTGGTAAAACACAACTTTGTTCCCAGGTGGAGTAATAAAAACTGTGTGCTTTTACTCCCATTAGGTGTGTAATGGCAGCTAATCAGATGAGCAAATGGCAGTTTCAGCCAGCTTTTAACATTTTTGTGTGCATCTAATGGTCATTGAACAGACGGTGGATGTGCCGCCTAAGGCTGAGACTAGGTAGACAAGTACTCTTGTCAGTTTGTTTTTAGACCTCTTGATGATCGCATTTCGGAGCTGCTAGATTTGCGTACTGCTACATAGTGCAGGTGCTTATGTTGGGAAACACGCACTGTTTTTCAGTTTGCAAGAACACTACTATTACTCCAGTCTTCAGTTTCACATGATCCTTCAGAAATCATTCTAATATGCTGATTTCCCACTCAAGAAACATCATTTGTTATTACCAATGCAGCTTTGGTAATAACATTGTTTCTTGAGTGGCAAATCAGCATATTATAATGATAATAGTAATAGTAGTGTTAATAGTAGTAGTAGTTAAGTGTTACTTCTGTTAAGTGCTGCTTAATATTTTAAGATTTATAGATTGAGATTTTTTTTGTAACATTATAAATGTCTTTAAATGTCTCCTTTGATCATTTTAATCAATTAAATGTCCTTACTGAATAGAAGTATTCATTTTATTAGTATAAAATTAATAGTTTTTACTGACCTGAAACCTTTGAACGGTAGTGTTCGTTTACACACAAATTTATTTTAATTAGGATTATAATGATTTATTCGTTTTTATAACACTTTACACCAACTAAAATTGCATTTATGCATTTTAAACTTTATTTTTTCACTAGCCTTGTTTCCAATACAGATGTGCGTATTTTTTTTTTCTGTCGATAAAAAACGATTGCGAAATGACAGCACTTCCATTAACCTGTGTTATGCGACTAAAACTTATTTTTTTTCCTCTCGCGATAAGTCATTCCATCAGCCATCAGTATATCAAAAATCATCAGTATATCCCAGCCACCGCACTAGCCATTATTTTTAAACGAAGGAGACGCAGGTGTGTTATCAAAGCATTAATGCCAAGGAAAGCCCTTTATATTTTGGAGCGGCCACGTGTGAGGTGTTTCTGGGTGTTTCTCCCTCCTATCTGCTTCAAAGTCTTGATAAATTGTGGCATTTCTTTGTTATTTAGAATCCAGTATTCCCGTAATTCTTTTGTCTTTTTATGAGTTTAATAAAGATCCTCGCCATCTTTAAAGAATGTTTGACTTTAACATATGCCAGGTGGACTGTAAATGCGAAAAAAAGGTTTTTGCAAATCTGACGTGTTTCCATTGGGTATATTTTTTTTAAATGCCAGTTTCAATTTGCACAATTTGAAGAGCAATGGAAACGCAGCTACCGGTTTGTTTTTTGTCTTTTTTTCTCAGTTCTGGCTTTAGGTTTGAAAAGTTTGTGGTGAAGGGAGAGATATCTTTGTTGTGTATTTTTAAATTCAGTAAAGACGCTGTCTGAAAGGCTGATTTTAGCAGAGCACAGCTGAGCAGCTTATGACTGTGACACTGTATACTGAAGCACATTTTCTCTATGATTTGCACTTCCTCCTGCATGCCTCCCATGACCTCCACCCCTACCACACACATGCACACACCATGTATTATCTATTCTTTCCCTTCTCCGCCTCCATCGTTCTTCTCTCTTTGGCCTTTTTCTTTCCTCCTGTATCCACCCTCCATCTCTGATTCACCACCCTTTCAATGGCCATAGCCTTTCTATTCCTGTCATTTGAGATTGTGTGCGCAAAGTTATTAGTGAGGATGTGTGTGTGAGGGCAGTGTTTTGTGTGTGTTTATTTGGCCATTCTTCATGAGATATAAGGCTTCATGGTTATTAGAAAGAACCAGATAGCAATAATTACCAGATTTCAACTTTCTAGGAATTGGCTCATGCAAAATGCACTGATCTGATGCTGGAGTATTGTGGACTGTTGGCAGAGCATTGCCATGCTTTTTTTATGTGGTTGCTACTTGCTAGGTTGTCCTGTTTCTATGTGTATTATTGGCCCCCCAAAAACATCATGATACCAGGAGCAAAAGCATATTTGATTAAAAATGTTAGATCACAGCCATAAAGTGCTTGTGAAAGTTGATGTAATATTTAATTATTGCTTATTGCATTTTTTTAATTTATTTTTTTAGCTGTTTTGGTGTAAGTAACATTAGTTAGAAGTACCCGGTGTACTTTTATACATTTGCATGTACACTATCATTCAAAGGGGTCTGTAAAAAAATAATTCAAAATATATTTCAAAGTGTAATATATTACTGTTGTGGCAAATCTAATTTCCAGCATCATTACTCCAGTCTTCAGTGTCACATGATCCTTCAGAAATCATTCTAATATGATGATTTGCTGCTCAAGAAACACATGTTTTATTGTTACCAAGGTTGAAAGCAGTTGATGCTTAATATTCTTCTGAAAACTGGTCAATTTTTCCAGATTTATTTGAATAATTGAAAGTTCCAAAGAACAGAAAAATGTAAAACCTTTGCTGTCACTTTTGATCAGTTTTATGTTGTTGTGGAAGGAAAAAAAAACTAAATTTATTTTGAGCGGTAGTGTATGTGTTATGCATTTAATCCACGCAAATTGTAGAACCCAGCTCATACACATTTTCTTTTCAAAGAAATTAAAACCATGTTAATTACAAAAGGTGTGATTTTAAATAATTGTGTTTATGTACCAAGTACCTAGTAAGTGGTAAGCATTTTGACATACTAAGCACTGGATAGGTTAATGTAAGATTGCTTTCACTATTTTAATTTTCATGCACATTGCAATCTGAGAATTCACTCCGCCAGCAGTAATGGCACATTTCAATTAACCTTGGTAATATTCATCTAGAATGGCCCTCAATTTATCTCTACCAGACATCAAACATATTACTTTTCTTCTTGCTTCAGTTGTGTGTGTATGTGTTTCGTGATTACCCTTTTCGTGTGTCTTGTATACATGTGTTCTTGGTTTGCGCCAACACACATTTATGAAAAAGCAGTTTATTTCTTGAGGCCATGTAAAAAAGAGCCAGTTATTGAGGTGTTTTAGCCTTATTTACTCTGTGTTTCCATTCGCCAAACCAATTACTGCACCCTCATTGAGTTCATATTGTTTGACCTTTATCAGAGAGAGAAAATTAGAGCGAATCAGAGACGAGGAGAGACACTGCGTGTTCCTGGAGGAGAAACTAGCAGTGTTCATTCTCATATCCCTATATTCAATATTTCAGAATGCAATTAGAGGAGCTAATTACCTTAGCAGCCTTTACAATGGCTGCGGCTCTGATGGTCTCTAATTAGATTTGGAGTGGAGAGAAACCCCCATAGAGTTCCCACATACACTCCAAAACTGCGGAGAAAACCTTAATTCTTCTATTTCAGACATGGGTGAAGTACGTTCGCTCAGGCAGATCGTAACATTGTTCGTTCCTTGGTGTTTGTTCTTTGCATGTCAGTCCCCTTTGTTATGTGGTTCCATGTGTCACTTGCTTTCTCATCCTTGTCATCTGTATATACGTACAAGCGCAGTGTGCTGGTGTGGTTACTGTTTTCATCTCTGAGTGCAAGAAGTCAGGATCAAAGACTGTGTCAGGCTCAACAAACATGCTGGCTGTAAACAAACCTAAAATAAAAGCCCTGCCCATGCAAACAATGAACTTGTTGTTTTGACTTTTTTTTTTTTTTTTTTTTTTTACGTTTTCTTCATCCTTCTGTTTCCTCTCTGTTTGTTGCTTCAGGCCTTTTGATGCACTGTTCTCCCAATCTTTGGTTTAACTCATTTGTCTCTGTCCCTCATCGTCAAGCATAAAATACTGGTGTTGGCAGGGTTCATTATGAGGCTACTTTCACACAGCAGCAGGATACAGTTGACAGTCCAGTTTTAGAAAGCTAAATGTGGTTACTGCCTGTTCACACACCGTTCAGTTGTGAACATAAAATGATTATTAACATGTAATGAAGTTTGTAATAAGGAAGAAGGAGGCGGGAACCGGCGAACATTTAAAGACTATAAAACGAACAAAACAAAAGTAACACGGGCAGCCCCTCACGGGCGACTGACACGCACACACATAATAAAACGTAAACAAAACGCAACATAAATTCCTGGTCCTCTCTCGTCCTTAACTGGTGTCGCTCGTCCTTATATGCCTCCGAGCTCCCTCATGAGAGGACTCGAGACCTCGATCTTCCCATGTCTCTCGCTCGTCAACCTCGTCACATACCCTCATCACCCCTCGCAGGCTGGGGGGTACACCTGAGACGGCGCCTACTAGCATGTCCGAGGGCTCTCCGACAGCATGTCCCTCCTTCCACCCAGGTTTTCGGCACTAATGTAATGAAGTTCGTAATAAGGAAGGAGGAGGCGGGAACCGGTGAACATTTAAAGACTTTAATAAATAAAACAAACAACCGGTGTTACAACCGGTGTCATACCGGTGTTTTATTGTTATAAATAAAACAAACAACCTGGTGTCGCTCGTCCTTATATGCCTCCGAGCTCCCTCATGAGAGGACTCGAGTGTGCCTCGAAGGTGATGCTCATTCTCAATCACGCACCGGTCTCGCTCGCTCGCTCCTCCCAGGCCTCTCGCTCGTCAACCTCGCCACATAACCATAGCAAGACTTTGGCCAGGAAGATTGGTTTCAGATTATTGGCACAGTACAGCTTATTATACATAATAAAGTTTTCAGCTTTATTTTTGCCTCCGTCTCTCGATATGGCCATCAATCAATAAAAAAACACCCTTTCAGCTGATGACTAACACAAACCAATTCTCAGATATACCTCTACTTGCTGGACTTCTGCAGGTCGAATCATATTCTTTGTTTGCGCACATTGATAATTCAACTTTAGTAACTTACAGAGTGAGACTTAATTTAGGCAGTGCAGATAGTAAGATTGAAAAGGGCAACTCACCCTACAGTCGCTCACAATCAACCTAGAGCTTTATTTCTTTAGCAAGCCAAACGGAAATGACATTTACCTCTTTACTGTCTAAACACAGTGGAGTATATTTATATCTCTGGAAAAGAGACAGCGATTCAAGCTTGATAGCCTAAAAAAGCGAGTTATGCCCTCCTCAGAGTCCTGTGGAGAGTCATTAAGTATTCTTGAAATGTTCACGATTGAGTGTTTGAACTCCTGAATAAGCAGTAAGTGTCGGCTTGAATCGGTTTGTGTTTCTGCCATGGTACTTGAGCTGGTGCGCATCAATCTTTTTGTCTGTGTTTCCACAGAGGGTAGGCTGTCACACTGCTCTCCGTAGAACCCCAACAGAACACTCCCTTAATGTCCGAGCTGAAGAAAGGAACTGTGGCTTTCCTCTCTAGGGAATGCAGCTGAATGTTTAGCTCTTTAAGAGATAGATAGATATATATGTAATATAATTTTTATTTATTTTTTTCCAACCTTTCAGAAGGAGAGAGGGGAAAACTGATGGCTGGTTTTGAGAGCAGATCTCATTTGAGTCTGGCATACTGATGTCTTCCCCTGGGCAGGGAAGGTTTAATGACAGCATGGAAGCACTTTCAAATGTTCCCAGTGCTCAATACTCAGAGCAGGCTTCCGGAAAGCCTTGTATGATTGCACATAGATCACTGGATAGTGACTAATGACTCCAGTGGTTTGGAGATTTTTTTCAATGCCTGTTATGAATTGAGAGCTCTTGAACCTGATTCATGTGGGTCTCCTTTCTCTCTCAAGACCGATTCTCCACGGCTTTAATTTGAAGATTGTGCAGTGCTATGTGCTCTCGATCACAATCTTCTCTCTTGTGTGTGTGTGTGTGTGTGTGTGTGTGTGTGTGTGTGTGTGTGTGTGTGTGTGTGTGTGTGTCTTTGTTAATGACTGTGTGCTTGTTTGATCATTATCTGGTTTGTCCTGAAGCTGTTCTCTGTTGTGGAAACCAAAGGGGTCAAGGTTTGGCTGGTTAGCATGGTCCAGTTAACCTCTGCTGGTAGATACTAGATCATTATTGTATCTTTATCCAATTACAAACTGGTTGTAAGCATAAACAAGTCGGAGCTTCTACGTCGGTGTTAATCTCCTATCATTTCCCTCTGGTTTTAGGGAAAAGTTATGGGTAGGGTTAGGTTTAGGGATAGGGTTAGGACTAAATTTTCAGATGGGAATGTTGTTCCAGGCAAAATCACTGTGACCACCAGACCACAATAATAAAAAATAAAAAAAAAATTAAAAAAGCAAAATAAAAGCATTCAATTGAAATTGTTTTAACAGTGACCAATTTATTTTTCCCTCTCTGTTTGCATTTGAAAGGTTTCTGACAATCAACAGATAATGTCACATTACATATACAGCTCCAAAGCAACCTGTATCTGAAACTGAGCACCCATGAACAAAGATGGCCTTGGAGGAAGCCAATTATGCATGCCTTTCTCTTATATTCAATAGGTCTTTTAAAGCCCCAGTATACTTCAAGTGAAATTGAAGAATAAACTGACTTGACAACATTTTGAACAAAATCAGGCCAAAACATGTTTTGTTTGGAGTTCGTTTGGGGAATTTCCAGAAAAGTTCGCTCCGGCTGGTAAACCATTGGCTTCACCTTCTTTCACATGGAAATATTTTCTGCTTAATTTCTCCTCACGGGTCCGTGAAGGTCAGAAGTCTGAGAGTAAAAACATGAACACTGGAGAGCTGCTTTATAGTAGAAAATTAAGCTGTACTTCTGATGAAACGAGACACTGACACCTCTTTTCATGTTTAATACCGTAAAGCTGCAGTCCGTAACCTTTTTTGGTTAAAAATGATCCAAAATCAGTTTTTGAGCAAGTACACAACAAGCCAGTATTCAAAACTATCTCCTTCCTTTAGCCCGATTCACAACGGTAAGCTTGTAATAATGTGTTGTTATTTGAGTGGTACTGGTGGATTTCCATGGGAAATTCAAGCATGTCTTTGCGTCGTTACGTCACGTCTGTATAAATAAAGGAGGAGTCTGGCTAATAGTAGTAACGCACGTGAGGAGCATGTTTTTCATCGGATCATATAGCCTTTTCTCACAGCAGCTGGAGTAATTAAACTTATTTTGATTAGCGGATAGTAATCCAGAAAGGCCCAAATGACATCATCAGTGACAACTGGAGATTCACCCAGTCAAAAGCAAAAGATTAGACTGTATGGAATTTGAAATCTACATAAACATTAAATACACAGTCACACAATGCTAATGCTGTTAACATTTAACAATTTGAGAACAAAGTATAACAATAATAATAATTTGCACAGTTTGATGTCATGTGAGCGATCGTTAGATTTATTTACCGTTAGTAGCGTGATTTATTGTAATATTTTATTCCCAAAAGTGGCAGACATGTTACTTCCTTTTTCAAATGACATTTTCCGGTGAAAATTTTTATATTTTTAATAATTATTTTCTTATTTAGGTTATACTCCACGATAAGGATGTCACGGTACCAAAATTCCAGTAGTCGGTACCAATACCATAAAATCTTATGGTACTCTGTACCAATTTCGGTACCACAGCTAAATGTTTATTTTTATTTTTATTTATTTAACCATTTAAGAAAAATGGATTAAATGTATTAAGTTTTGATTATATTTATGATGATAATCATTATAAGTAAAAATACAAACATTTAAAGGCTGTATGCTGTTTAAAAGTAAACATTGTTTATTAAAAAAAGATCAAGTGAAAAATAATCAACCATCTAGGCATAATTATTATTATTATTATTATTATTATTATTATAGAGATGTATTATTAGAGATGTAGCTACTGTAGGCTACAACAGTAGCCTAATATATTCTGTCAATTTAAATTTTTTTAAACCAAACTTTTATTTTGACGGGTTGCCGTGAAGACCTTTTAGTGTCTGTGCTGTTTTCTGACAGTTTTCTCAAATGAAACAGTAAATTCTCATGAAATGACGGTTTATGCGTTCGTGTCCTCATATAGTGACACACGGCAGAGACTACAAAGACAGCGAGCGAGTGTTTGTGCGTGTGCACCCGACGTTATTCCCATAGAGACGCAGAACATGCAGGAGTAATATTTAAATAGTATTTTGCAGTTTAATATTCACAGACACTAATATATATTCAGCTACAGTCTGGAGCCCTGCGCCTGACGCAGCTGCGGGTACCGCGGGAGTCGGTACTACAGTAATGCTGGTATCGTCACATTTTTATAATTTCAGTACTGACTTGGTACCGAAGTACCGGTACTTGTGACATCCCTACTCCAAGACATAGAATCTGTGATTCTGAAGTACAGTATCCACACTGGTGCGGTGACTGACAGCAAGCCACACATTAAATTCATCCACGCTGAGGAGGCGTGATGATGCACAACTCGCATATAGACGCTAACTCCACAAATAACTGCAATTGCAGGTTTCAAACAGAGATGGTGACACAGAGGCAAAACTTACGGACTTCTATTGTATAAAGTGCTATATAAATAAACGTGACTTTACTAGAGTGCCGAATTGCAGAGCTTGTGTAAACATAATCACGTTGCTATGATGATCAGATGCTTTTCTTATGCTTTATTAAAAAATGCTTGCTGTTTTCTCAATTTTGTTTTGTCTGTTTTGTTCTTGAGAGGTAGGCACGCAGCACATATTTGCATATTCATCTAACAGTCGCTCTCAGTAGTGTGGGCGGCATCAGATGTTCGCTAACAGTATATCGCTGTTCACGTATTTTGAACTTCGTTTTACCTCTAAACAAAGAATGGGGAAAAATATATATATACTCACAGCTTTTTTTCAGGGCATGCTGTCCTAACGTTACCAATCATACCTCAGGTATTGGCCAAAATGCTGCAATAACAGTCCGAAAAAATAAATATATATTTTTTCATGATTCATGATTGATCGTCACTGTCATGTCCGAATACTCATGCATATCCCTAGTAATGAACCACATTATCAGTGCAGGAATAAAAGAGACGCAACA
>CM031951.1:22391924-22546924 GCA_018749465.1 Paracanthobrama guichenoti
GATAAATATGTACACCTGCTTCTGTAGACCCGCCCACCGACTCGTGGAGCTAAACGGATCGCACTACCGAGCAATAAACATGCCGAAGATATTGCGCTGTGCCTGGTTGTGGAAGAACACAGTCCCTGCATATGCTTCCTTCGGATTCTAATATTAGGAATGAGTGGTTGAACTTTATTTTTAATGAAGCTCCAGCTCACGTGGGGAAGACATTGCGTTTGGTCGCTTCATTTCACCGCGGAATCGTTTGTAAATAAGATACAGGTCAAGAGATTAAAACACAATGCTGTGCCTTCTATATTGGATCCGACAGGAATGGTGCAACACACTTATGTGAGTAAAACATGTTTTTATATGTGATAGCATTACATTGTTACAGATCGTATTGATTATGTGTACATGTCTAACAGAACATACCTTAGCACGCTGTCACAGGCTGGAGAAACCTTTAATTGTTGGTTCATTGCGATTCGGGATCAGATTCGGATATGTATGGGCCAGGGCTCGCAAAGCCCAACGTCCCGGGCTATGTGTTTTCCAGACGGGCTACCAAAACGTAAGCCTGTCAGCAGGCCGGTGAATCTTAAATAGTGAAATAACATTCCTTTCTTGATCTGTGTTGTTCACTCTCTTATATCCACCGATCAGGCAGGCCAAGTAATAAAAAAATTATATTCCAATCATTGTGTTTGTTTGATTAAGACGTTTTGCGAGCCCTGTGAGAGAATCATTCCGGTTGCCGCTTTAAAAACAATCCTGACAGGGAAGAAGCTCATTAAATATGCAAATCTAATCCAATCCTAGCCGTGGGCGTTTACTTCCAAATCTACATTGCGACACGCCCATCAAAACCGAGCGTTTCTTGAGAGAGCCTCAAAACCAGTGTAGAAAATAGCCTATTACTATTCATGATGATGTTTTTGAATGTAAAAACCACGCAAACATCATTAGTTGACCTCAGACAACAGTATAATGATAGAATAGAGTTCATGACAGAATAATGCCTCAGAATAACAGTTCATGACACCTTTAAATAATTGTATGCCCCGGGTGTCAGTGAAGAGCGGCTCTGTGATCAGTAGTAAACGCTGCTCTGTCTGAAAGATCGCTTATAACGTGTTTGAAAAAAAGAGAAAAAAAAAAGATAACATTTAATAACATGTTTTAACTCACTTCATATCGTCGGTCGAGTGTTTGATATTTCCTTTTTGTGAGTTGATGTGGCTTCTTATCACAGAATGGCCGACGATTATGATACAGTGATGCAGTCTATGTCGATTAGCACTGCATTATAATATACTTTATTATTATGAAAATACCCGAGAAGGCTTGAAGAACTCAAATACCCCATATATTGTCGCAGTCTTCATGTTTAATCAAAGCGTTTCTATCTTCTTTTTATTCAGCTACACAGTCTGAAAACGTCATTACATTACTTCTCTCTGAGGCAAATGTGGCGTTTCTGCTCGAGGGTGCCCTCTGGCCTCCAGTATGAATGCAACATGAGGGTGTTTAGTGCCCAGCAGTGCTCACTCCATCCTATTTTGGGTAAAAACTAGGAAAAATAATACTTCTCTAAATAAATGTATATGACAATCCATGTTTTTCTCCAGTGTACAGGAGTTTTTCACAGTGAATGCATAAGAGTCTCATATTTCATATTAAAGACATAGACTGGTTCTTGATTTTGCATACTTCTTGACAAAAATTAAGAAATTGATATCACAGAATTTTATAATAATAATAATAATAATAATAATGATAATAATAAATGAATAATAATATAATATTTTATAATAAATGCTTAGACATTTCTAGTGATTTTAGTCATAGGCTGCAGTTTTTTGTAATTAATATTATTATTGTTATTATATTTATTCTTAAATACTCTTTTTATTAATGAAAATGTTATTGTAATAGCAATATTTCTTATTTAGTTATAATATATATATATATATATATATATATATTTTTTTATATAATAATAATAATCATAATAATAATTATTAGTCATAATATATAAAGCACAACAACATATATATATATATATATATGTTATGTATATATATATTATGACTAATAATTATTATTATATTATTATGACTATTAACTATATATATATATATATATATATATATATATATATATATATATATATATATATATATATATATATATATATATATATATATATATAAAAATACACACACTTTTCATTTGTAAAAAAAAAAAAAAAAAAAAAAAATAATTATTATCGAATTTTAAAATCGCTATTTTAACCAGAATAATCGCAATTAGATATTTTCCACAAAACGTGCAGCCTTACACTTGACAAAATAGTGCTGTATCTGAGGCAAACATGTAAATCGAAAAGAAAACGAGATTTAAATAATAAGACTAACCGTGTTGAGCTATAACAATGATTAGTTTTCTGTTGATAAAGGTATCCAAACAGTTGGTCACCTGTCTAATAAAACACACCAATCAGGCATAACATTATGACATTCCTAATATTGTGTTGGTCCCCTTTTTGCTGCCAAAACAGCCCTGACCCGTCGAGGTATGGACTTCACTAGACACCTGAAGGTGTGCTGTGGTATCTGGCACCAAGATGTTAACAGCAGATCCTTTAAGTCCTGTAAGTTGTGAGGTGGGGCCTCCATGGATCGGACTTGTCTGTTCAGCACATCCCACAGATGCTCGATTGGATTGAGATTTGGGGAATTTGGAGGCCAAGTCAACACCTCAAACTCGTTGTGCTCCTCAAACCATTCCTGAACCATTTTTGCTTTATGGCAGGGCGCATTATCCTGCTGAAAGAGGCCACACCATTTCCATGAAAGGGTGTACATGGTCTGTAACAATGCCACATGGATGGCTGGACAAGGTTTCCCAGCAGAACACTGCCCAAAGCATTACACTGCCTCTTCTGGCTTGCCTTCTTCCCATAGTGCATCCTGGTGCCATGTGTTCCCCAGGTAAGCAACGCACACATACCCAGCCATCCACGTGGTGTAAAAGAAAACGTGATTCATCAGATGCACAACAAACTGCGATGCACTGTGTATTCTGACACCTTTCTCTCAGAACCAGCATTAACTTCTTGAGCAATTTGAGCTACAGTAGCTCGTCTGTTTGATTGGACCACACAGGCCAGCCTTCGCTCCCCGTGTGCATCAATGAGCCTTGGCCGCCGGTTCACCACAGTTCCTTCCTTGGACCAATTTTGATACATATTGACCAGTGCAGACCGGGATCATCCCACAAGAGCTATCGCAATTTGGCCCTTGTCAAACTCGCTCAAATCCTTACGCTTGCCCATTTTTCCTGCTTCTAACACATCAACTTTGAGGACAAAATGTTTGCCTAATATATCCCACCCACTAACAGGTGCCGTGATGAAGAGATAAGTGTTATTCACTTCACCTGTCATAATGTTATGCCTGATCGTGTTTTAAAGCATCTTTGATGTTTCCATGGTTTCTACAGGAGTAAAACAACTGATCAATATAGAGAATTGGATTGCTCATGACGTCATAAAAAGTGAAGCCGCTGCGCCGCCATATTGGTATTCCCTAGTAAGTGAACATTCTATTGAATCAATAGGAAATATGATTGTACTGAGAAAACATTGCCTAAGGAGACACCATTTTTATATTTGAAGTCTCCATGTACATTCTTACAGCACAAACGTAATGAGCCGGGAAATGGATTATTCATTTAAAGTCTGGAATTTTCTACTGTTCATATTCATTACAGTAGTGAACATCAGCTTGGCAGGCGGATGAGACACTTGGCAATAGCGCATGTATTACAAATGTCAAAGCACATTTTGAAATCGGAATAAAGATTTATGCCTTGTAACCTTGAATCGCTTTGTAATGTAATGTATTTGTGCTGTAGTATTGTTTTTATTCATACAGTAGACTAGCTAATGTTTCAACAATGATTTTGTTATGCATTTCGAAGCAGTTAATGATTTAAATGATGGTTAAATTAATTCAACAATATGGCATACGTAACCCTTTACTCGTATGGAAACTGTAAACGGAATAAATTTGCGCTGTCTTTAAGAGTCAGAAATAGATGTTGCTCAACCAGGAAATAAAATACATGCATCATAACTTGTAACTGACTGCTTTATTTCCGAGATGCGTCTTTCACACAGTCCTTACTATTGACCTTAATGACAAATTAATGACAAAACAATGGTAGGAGAAACACTGACAATGTTTTATTACAATATTGTTCTCTTTATAATGTTATGTACAAACCCGATTCCAAAAAAGTTGGGACACTGTACAAATTGTGAATAAAAACAGAATGCAATGATGTGGAAGTTTCAAACAGATGACATATCAAATGTTTAAACTGAGAAAATGTATCATTTTAAGGGAAAAATAAGTTGATTTTAAATTTCATGGCATCAACATCTCAAAAAAGTTGGGACAAGGCCATGTTTCCCACTGTGTGGCATCCCCTCTTCTTTTTATAACAGTCTGCAAACGTCTGGGGACTGAGGAGACAAGTTGCTCAAGTTTAGGAATAGGAATGTTGTCCCATTCTTGTCTAATACAGGATTCTAGTTGCTCAACTGTCTTAGGTCTTTGTCGCATCTTCCTCTTTATGATGCTCCAAATGTTTTCTATGGGTGAAAGATCTGGACTGCAGGCTGGCCATTTCAGTACCCGGATCCTTCTTCTACGCAGCCATGATGTTGTAATTGATGCAGTATGTGGTCTGGCATTGTCATGTTGGAAAACTCAAGGTCTTCCCTGAAAGAGACGACGTCTGGATGGGAGCATATGTTGTTCTAGAACTTGGATATACCTTTCAGCATTGATGGTGCCTTTCCAGATGTGTAAGCTGCCCATGCCACACGCACTCATGCAACCCCATCCCATCAGAGATGCAGGCTTCTGAACTGAGCGCTGAGAACAACTTGGGTTGTCCTTGTCCTCTTTAGTCCGGATAACATGGCGTCACAGTTTTCCAAAAAGAACCTCAAATTTTGATTCATCTGACCACAGAACAGATTTCCACTTTG
This sequence comes from Paracanthobrama guichenoti, assembly GCA_018749465.1. Taxonomy (NCBI): domain Eukaryota; kingdom Metazoa; phylum Chordata; class Actinopteri; order Cypriniformes; family Gobionidae; genus Paracanthobrama; species Paracanthobrama guichenoti. The sequence goes on from CM031951.1 coordinate 22,396,972, forward strand.
CCACAGTCCATTTTAAATGAGCCTTGGCCCAGAGAAAACGCCTGCGCTTCTGGATCATGTTTAGATATGGCTTCTTTTTTGACCTATAGAGTTTTAGCTTGGCAGCGGCGAATGGCCACGGTGGATTGTGTTCACCAACAATGTTTTCTGGAAGTATTCCTGAGCCCATGTTGTGATTTCCATTACAGTAGCATTCCTGTATGTGATGCAGTGCCGTCTAAGGGCCCGAAGATCACGGGCATCCAGTATGGTTTTCCGGCCTTGACCCTTACGCACAGAGATTGTTACAGATTCTCTGAATTTTTGGATGATATTATGCACTGTAGATGATGATAACTTCAAACTCTCGCAATTTTTCTCTGAGAAACTCCTTTCTGATATTGCTCCACTATTTTTCACCGCAGCATTGGGGAATTGGTGATCCTCTGCCCATCTTGACTTCCTGAGGCTCTTTTTATACCCAATCATGTTGCCAATTGACCTAATAAGTTGCAAATCGGTCCTCCAGCTGTTCCTTATATGCGCATTTAACTTTTCCGGCCTCTTATTGCTACCTGTCCCAACTTTTTTGGAATGTGTAGCTCTCATGAAATCCAAAAGGAGCCAATATTTGGCATGACATTTCAAAATGTCTCACTTTCAACATTTGATATGTTATCTATATTCTATTGTGAATCAAATTTTTAAAAGTTCATGAGATTTCTAAATTATTGCATTCCTTTTTTATTCACAACTTGTACAGTGTCCCAACTTTTTTGGAATCGGGTTTGTAATATGACAGCCCCAATCATAGTCATTATTAGTTGTGCATTGCTGTTTGAGCCACACTATACTACTATTTTGAGCGTGGCATGGTTGTTGGTGCCAGACGGGCCGGTCTGAGTATTTCACAATCTGCTGAGTTACTGGGATTTTCACCCACAACCATTTCTAGGGTTTACAAAGAATGGTGTGAAAAGGGAAAAATATCCAGCGACTGCATCGATTAAGCAGGGTCATGATGCTTAAGTTGTATCGATTAAAGGTATTATCAACAATTACTCGATCATCGATTAATCGTTAACATCCCTAATTGCAAGCCAACGCTCTCATGCAGAGTAATATTTAGGTGCATTTCATTTCATATTTAAGTAGAGCTTTTCAAATCAACCCTTAGAAGACAGCTGCCTATGAAGAGAGAAGGCAGCAACGAAACTTTGAAACATAGCTTGTATCTCTTTTTCTCTCTGCTGCCAAGCTCCTTATTCTCTTTTCGTTTCCATCTCAGAGATAAATTCCAGGTTCCCCAGTGATCGCTAAAGAAAGACAGTTTAGAAGAGAAATCTGATGCACAGGAATAGTGTCATCCCCAGAGGACAGCAACCTTTTAAACACAAACAGCTGAGCAGCGGAGACTACAGACCCTGTAGGAAAGACGAATAGAGTAGGGTAAAAAAAAAAATATGTGAGGGGAACAGGACATATTACTGGAGTAAACACTAAATCCCCAGAAGTAAACTACCAGCAATGATAATCCATTAAGAATTAGTGCATAGAAAATATGGGCTTATGCCTCACTGCAGCGGCGGTTATTGATTGAGAGCCAGTCCGTCCTGAGAGGGGGCAGCGGCATTATCATGCAGCCTACGTAATGCCATTTCATTCAGGCGAGACCGGCGAGCTTTTGATTAAGAACAGATGCTGCTCACACCTCCCTTTCTCTTATGCGCCGCTTATGAAAATGGCAGATTTAGGAGCTTTATCATGGTTTAATATCTCTAATGTCTTATATCCTCAACCACTCCCAAAGCCCTCTTTGTGTTCCAAAAAATGAAAGGCACATTTTCCCCTGTAATTGGGTGCTATTAACTGAAATTGTGGCCTTTGAGGGTTATTTAACGCAAATATATTGACGTTATAACCTAAAGCGTTCTCCCCAAACTCAAGACTGTCCCTTTCAAATCATACCTAAAAATTGTTAACAAGACCACATAGCAGCTTAAAACACCCTAATGCCTAAGACTAATGCCTCACGGAATAGCACAGCTCTAACTATTGTCCCTTTAAATAAAGTTGGATAACTATGTCCAGCTTTATCTGCATGCATACAGTATCCTCACAAAGGGTGATACTGCTTGTATCATTATAAAATATCTGCTAAAAGCAACATGGCATGATTAATATTAAGATATTATAAATATTAACAAAATCCTCTACTGTTAAAGGTGCTCTAAGCGATCCTGGGTGGAGTAACTTCTTGTAGATGTTCGAAGTGTTGTCAAACAAAACAGAGGCTAGCTAGACCCTCCCTCCTCCTCCCCTTCCCTTCCCCTCTGTGCTTCCCGAAACAGCCCTTCTGCCACTGTAGTTCTCGCCACCTTTCGAAGGCTTTTCCGATGTAAATTCTGTACTTTGCTTCTCCTTTTCTCTTTTCGTTGAAAGTTGTTCAGAACGTCGTCTCTTTGGTCGTGTGTCGGCCATATCAAAATCATACAATTCGAACTTCCCTCTTTATGCTTCTCTCTTCTACACACCCCCCTTCATGTGCACGCGCACTAACCCCAAACCTCCACCCCCAAATCATTCTTGTCGGTTATTAGCTGGAGCACTGTTTATTATGTTTCGTTGTCCAGACTGCACACGTTTGTTTTTGTTGCCGTTTGTGGAGCTTGTGCTGACTACAGAGACCGCGTTTTTTACAGTGTGTTCAGGGGACAGGCAGCTAGCGGATAGCGAGGAAGATGTTTGCTGTATGTGACAAAAAATCTTTTGGCCTAAAAAATGCGTGACATTGCTTATAGCACCTTTAAAACAAACACACAAAACACACCAAAGTCTATTGAGGATTGTATGAATGAGACTCTAATGTCTCTTGCCATCACACTTTGACTGACATCTAGCATTGTGGCACTGACACCCTCATAAGTGACAGCCACTCCATTATCACATTATCAGAGACGCCACATAAAACTTTACAGCGCCGACAACCAGCATTCATCACACCCTCACCTCGAAGAGGGCACATGGTGAGACTCTATCAGATTGACAAGTGGCCTGGGGTCTGACTGAAGCCTGACAATACTCCCCCAGAGCCCTATTTATGAGTTAGCGCACACCGGCCTCGACGTCAGGACTTCACAACGCACAAAATCGACCTTTGCTTTGTGGACGGTTCAGTGCCCCTTTAGACGGCACCCTGTTTAATAATTGCCTCCTTGCCATGTTCAGATTGGCCGTAAATACCCCCTCCCCTCCCCTCCCCGTGTTTCACGGTGAATAGCAATTAGGAAAGTGATGACAAAGATTAGTATTTATGCAGTTGGTTCAAAAGAAGGACATATATTGTGCAGCTGTGACAATCCAGCAATAAAATCAGGGAGCGGCAAAAGTTTGATTACAATTTCCCAGAGAGGGCGGGAAGTGGTGGCGGTGGGGTGGGGAGGATTAGGCCTCAATGTACCCCCGTCTGTGATTGTGTCTGCCACATTACATTACCCCAGACGCTCAGAGAGGAGATATAATGAGATTATCACAAAGAAGCATGAATCGAATCCCAGATGAGACACCAGTAGGCAGTGAATGGGAGTCACTGTTACTCACACCTGCATGAGCGCAGCTCCTCAAGCATGGAATGAGCAAAGCACTCGAGCGTAACCGCAGTGAAACGCGAACAGAGATGATCCATTGCTCTCCTGCAAAATATCATTAAAGAAAAAATTAATAATCTTTTAACCGAAGATCTACATGAGACAATACAGCTAATGGCTCAATGTTAAGAGACTTTCTAATGTCTTGAGTGAATCTGTAATGTGTTGAAGTATCACTGCTTTAGATGCGTCTGAATGACATGGTAGCATATCAGTGATTTCATTTGCAGTCAAAGTAGAGGACATATTGTGTAACCAAGGCTCGACATGAAGGTTTTCCAGAGATAGTTCACTCGAAAATTTAAATTGTCATCATTTACTCACCTTTATGTCATTTCAAACCTGTACAATTTTCTTTGTTCAGCGCAGCACAAAAGATAATATTCTAAAGAGATTATAAAAAGTCAATGTGCCTCAAAACTTTCAAGCTCCAAAAGGTGCTGTCAGATTAAAGGTACATTGAGTAGTTTGGTGCCAATTTAAAGTTTTACATATTAAGAAATTAAATTGTGGTTTTGTTAAGAGTCACCTGAATGGTGTGCACTTACATGATACTACTCATAATAGCTTTAAATAAAAAGGTTTTAATTATAATGGTGTGGGTCACCCACCTCAAAATGTACCTCCATGTTGAAGTGCTTCACTAAACTTCATCAAAAAGAATCAAATACATTTTTAACAGTTGTGTGTTGATCATAGAAGACATGTGGGAGAAAACTAGTTAATTTTAAACCTTTTTGCTCTATTTTCAACTTCCAGGTTTAAATTGGTCTTCCTATCAACGTCATAGGTTGTGCCGTTTTCTCGCACTATAGTACGGCGATGGCTCATGCTTCTTTTTTTGTTGGATACTAGGCAAGATAATTAATTATTGTGTTGACCGCTCTTTAAAACGGTAATATCGGTACTTAAAGTACACAAAGAAAACCGATGCTAATGCTAGCCCAAGAACTACTGAAAGCCACGTTAATCTATACAACTCAACTGGTGTGCTATAAGCACAGTATTCTGAAATGAAAATATGTTTTTATTAAAAATTTATTGAAAACTAAGATATTATTCAGTCACATTTCAGATCAAAACATTGATCCATGCACACAGACTACATCAAATATGGCGAAACGAACCTCATTTGGACACAATGTGCAAAAACCAATGAGGTTGGACATTAGTTTGCCTCCCGACTAAATGTAAATAGGAACTGAGCTGCCTTTTTGTGTTTGTGTGTCACACGGGCAAGTGGACAACCATTAATGTCGAGCCCTGTGCAACATTGGCATCAAACACACACAGATGGCATCCTTCCACGCTCACGCATACACTAACCACCTAAATTATCCCAATGAACTAAAGGTGAAATTCAGAGGCAAAAGTCAAATGTATCCGTTAGATGGCCAAAGAGAAGCTGTCAATTATCCTACAATATACAAACACAATAACCTCCAAAGGGGCTTTTAGTTGTAGCTGCATAAATACCATTTCATCAAAGTGAAAGGTCAAACACATCAGTCTTGCTGGTTGTTAAGATAAATAAACAAACGTACTAACCGTGAAAGGTCGACAATCAGCACAGACTAAAAACTACAAGGAGAATAAAACATGACCTCAGACAGGCCATGATCGCATGCTGCAAGTTCCTGCGGTAAACCCTTCACCTCTTGTCTCTCAATAATGAAAACGAAACTCAAAACAGAGCTTTTAGAATAATTAACAAGTGTCAGCCAGGAGCAAAAACGTTATTATTTAAAATGGGCTGAATTAGCTGAAAATTAGTGAGCTGCGTATGAAGAGCCGTCATGTTGTCACATCACATTTAATGTGGGATCAATCTTCATATAGTACGAACTGTGCTGTTTACACTGCTTAAAACATCGATAGCTCATTGTCATCATAAAATGAAGTGGCGTTACTTGGATGGCATAAATATTTCAGATGAGTCATAACTGAACATTTCAGTGTGGAGGTGACACCGCTGACTTTGGGAGCAGAGGAGAAATGAACTCTACATGAGTTTGACATCGGTCACTCTGGAGTCTTGGAGATGAAAGCTCAGCCGAGGGATCTTGTCCCCTGCACACAAAATGAATTATTCATTGAGGATTTGGAGACATCAGTTAGAGGATCTGTCGATACCAACCCCCATCTCCCCCAAACACACAAAGACCGGCCAGTAACAGTACGCTCTGCCCTTTAATGCAACCTTTAAAATGTAGTGTCTCCTGATAGGTGGGTCATTGCGTTTAGAAATCTTGGAGAGAAAGGATGCATCCAAAACAAACGCTTAGACTAGATGGCTTTATGCTTTTTGGATATTTCGAGAACAGTTTTAAAATATCACTTTTAAGAATCACTTTACTGGAGCACAGAGACACGGTTTAATCTAAAGGTCAGGAATTGTACAAAACATCGACAGCTGGCTTTTGAAAGCAAGAGTTTTTGGACACTGTTCAACTACGAACAACAAGAAAACTTGTTATATTTTCCATGGGAACGTCATGTATTTGAGAGCTGGATTTAAGAAATAAATTCATGGGTCATTGATCCACAAAAAAAAACATGGCAAGTTCTTAGACACATACTCTTTGTGTTCATACTAAAAAACATACTAAATTCAAAAAAGTTTTAATTTAATGATGCTAAAAATATTTGCCTTACAAAAAAGTTATTAAATATATTTCACGTCCTTAAAAGTCTTTACAAATACTTTGCCTTGCAGTGCCTACACACAGTGAAAGAAAGTTTAATAATTTAATTGAACCAAAAGTGTAACTTGAAAAATCAAGTGTAGTCAGATTAAATTGTGTTGGTCACCAAATTTCACCAACAGGGCCAGACCGAACAAATAGGGGTATAACAGTACACTCATGTCACGATTCGGTTTGCATGATACTTATTTTATTTATTTTTTTATTTAACAGGGACAATGCAGTCCGACATAGTTACAATACAAGTACTGCAACTGATGCTCTTTATAGCTAGTGCTAATTCTCAACTCCTGTCCTTGGTTGGGCTTTTCTAAATACATTCTAAAACATATACATGCAAGTATAAAACATTCACATTTCTTCAAACATACTCACCCATTCACCCACTCAGAAAAAGAAAAGAAAAAAATATATATTTAAAAATGTTTTAAAGGTTTGTCTTTAGCCATAACTTAAGCCTAAAAGTGAACTAATGTCCGATGGTAATGAATTCCATAACTTAGAGCTCTTGACAGAAAAGGCTGTGTGAGCGAAGCTTGTCCTGCAGTATGGTATCATGCAGTTATGATTTGAAATGCTTCTAGTAATTCTTTTGCTGTTCTGTATTTGAACATATTCACTAAGTGGCTCAGGTGCTAAATTATAAATACATTTGAAAATTAATTTTAGAAAACAAAATCACAAAAGCTTTCAACGCTTAGTAAATTATATTTCTTAAGGATATGACAATGATGATGCCGAATTGTTTTTTTATCCATAATTTTAATTACTAGATTATAGAGTGAACCAATGTGTTTGCGCCCAAACTGTCATGCGGTATGAAATATGTGAAAAAAATCATAGCATGCATGTACAGCATGGCTGCCTGGTTTGGTATGTAGTGTCTGATTAGTTTAAAACCGTTAAGATTGCTTTATATTATTTTAGAGATTTTCTTTATATGTTTAGCAAAATTAGGTTGAGGATCTAAAACCAATCCAAGATATTTAAATTCTGTAACAGAGTGAATTTTTTTTCATTTTGTAGGTTAAATTTAAATCTTTTGTTTAGATAAATTTTCTTAAATGGAAAAACACATGGAAACTGTCTTTGTCAAATTTAGCACCAACTGATTTTGATTTAGCCACTGTCTAACATCAGCCATACATGTAGAGAACATTGGGGACACCTAAATTTCAACTACATTACCGATCTGCCCGCATTGACACTATATGTTAACTGAACTGAGCTGGATAACATCACCGTTTTCACCAGAGTGGCTGTACAGCCAAATCAAATTCTGTTGCATTATTTTCCTGTTAACACTGTGAAGCTGCTTTGAAACAATTGGACTTGTAAAAAGTGCTATATAAATAAAGGTGATTTGATTTGATTTGATACATCAGCAGCCAGCTCTGGTGATTTTGCAGGTGCATAAACAACTGCATCATCTGCATAGAGCTGGAAACTGGCACCTGAACAGTTTAATGGTAAGTCATTTATAAAAAGACTGAACAGCAAAGGACCAAGTATAGAACCCTGTGGTATGCCCATCTTGATGTTCAAAAGCGATGATTTTTCCTGGGCAACTTTAACACACTGTACTCTAACTTGAAGATAGGACGCAAACCAACATACTGCCTCATTAGAGAAATTAAAAGATGACGTTTTAGTTAAAAGCAAGCTATGGTTGATGGTATTGAAAGCCTTTTTAAGGTCAAGGAATACAGCTCCCACCACATCACCCCTATCCAGGCATTTTACTGAGCTCACAACTTGATATTCAGGATACTTCGAAGTCAAAATAAATCATGTTTTAATTATTTCTTCTGACACATAAACAGTTAACAAAAAGTACTGTTCATTAAAAGGTTAAACTTGGTATTACAATTGGAATGTACATGATGTATTACAATCAACAATCAGCTTATTCTCCTTATGCACAGGGCTATGGTGACACCAGAATAGAAATATCCATGATTCTGCTATAAAATATAAATATAAAATTATGAAAAAAAATATAAAATTATGTTACACACATTGCACTCTATCCCTGACTAAACTTTTATTTGTAATTTGTTAATTAATAAACTGAATGCTCAAATGTGTAAGCTTCTGGATTTTTGATGCACCGTTGCAATGTTTAATGCTAAATTAAATCAGTGTGAAGTGTGAACTTTAAACAATACATATTGTCGCTATCCACAAAACATATTGTGGCATTTTTGTATTGCAATATATTGTGCAATATGTTTTCCTTTTTTATCTGATGTAAAATTTTGCACCAGTAGAATATCCCTTGTACACAGTATGTTATCACTGTATGTATGCATGCAACAGGAATGGAGACTGTTTTAAATGTCTTCACTCTCTCATAGCATTAGACACACAACTACAGCAGACCAGCAGCGTGCTGGCAATATAGATAGCTTCATTTATTTTCAACAAGTGTATTGCAGCATGCAGCTCACTGATGTAACCGTTTGAACGTCATATTGAGAGAGAGGATGTTGTAGCACTGAACCACTCGCATCATTTTTGAAATTACAGTCTGACAGAAAGATTTCAAATAACTGATTTGATCCGTTCATCTGTGAGGTTAATTTACTCATTCAACCTAAATGTTAGTGGAATTTCTAGCATTATGAAGGCAGAACTTGCAAGAATGATTAAAATTATGTACAATACCCACACCAAATTCAGGCACTGAAAGACATAAATTCTTAAGCCATAATTCATCTAGTTTAGTCTGTATGTTTTTGCCCTTGCCTTAGGAGTGCATAAACAAAAAGTCGCCCAAAGTTAAATGTGTTTTGTTAGGAAGGCCACCCTCTGTGAAAAACACCCCATGGTCCCGTCTCATCATTTTGGCATTTATATGACACTAAAGAGGCATTCAGGACCACATCAGACATTTGTGGTGAAATTGTAGCATTTCACACTGTTTCCGTCAGGAGTCATTTCCTCGATTCCTTCCTGTTTTGCTTGTGACAGTCATAAATTCTCAGACAGGGCCATCCATCATTCTTCTCAGCAGCATGTTGATGGGACCTGTCTTGGATGGGCTGTTTTGCAAACTGTCTATATTTAACCAGCATGAGGTAAATATTTAGTGAGTGGTGTGACGGTATGCCCCTGGAAAGCAGTGCAGTCGCTACGAGCAAAAGACGAGACATGGAAGCTGTCAGAACAAATGGCCGGACAGAACTCAAGAGGAACTCAAGGTGGAGCACAAACCCTGAGACAGTGAGCTTTATGAGGCACTTCCCGAGGGTCAGGCTATGAAGACAAACACCCCTGCTGGAGGAAATCCTACCTGGTCACCCACCACAGCATGGCATCCTAAGCTTTTGCTACAGAGTCATTTAAAACGCCCCAGCATTGATATTCAATAGAAGCTTTTCAAATGGTAACCTTTTATAGTATAAAAACTATTATACAATTAACGATTGTAAGGCCGATCATGAAATGTAGTTTGATACTTACAACTGATCATGCCCAATCGGGTCGGGTCTGGGTCTGGGGCTGGGGCTGGGTGCAGGAGATCGGCTGAAAAAAAATAACAGAAAACAGCTGTTGCAACACCGTTCAAGTGTGTGAATAGCGGTTGGCGCTCTGCTTTTATAAAACGGATTCCACTGAACCACTGACTTGTCGCTGTCTGAAAAAGCCTGACATGGGGCTTTCGCCGAATAGTTACTCAGTTATAGAAACTAGTACAGAACTAATGTTCCTCCAGGGCCTGCATTCGCACCGGCAGTAAGAACTCTGAAGCGGCCGACATCAGCATCTTTAAGATCTGCATTTACAAACGTCAACAACCTGTGGATGGAGGACGCCGTATTTGGTGCTGTGTTTGTGTCATGGGTTTTGTGATAATAGAGATGGACTGTACATGCATTATTTAAGAGACCAAAATCTTTTATGAAAACTTGCAGCATTACATATCAAGGTGGAAAAGAACAACGCTGTAGACAACAGGAAAATGTTTGTGGAGTAAATATGTTTACACAGCTTTTTAAAAATCCCAGGTGCCAGTGTTTGACATGCATTTGGCCAAATCAACACTTGCGTCACTGGTAGTTCCTATAGTACTGGTTTAGACCCTACTCTGAAGTAGGAGCTAGTTCCCCTAAAAGGAGTTCCTAGAACTAAAATCGTTTCTAGTTCCTGCAGTGCGAATACAAGTAGCATCTGCCTGCAGACCCGGAGGCTGCATTTTCAGAACAGCATCTCTAGGACCCTAGCAATGATTTAGTAGTTTCATTGATTAAAGGGGTGCTGAATTGAGAAATCAACTTTCCCTTGAGCCTTTGATATATAAAAGTTCCAGAGCTGAAAACTTCCTTGTTAGTAAAATAAAAGCTTTTATTGACACCATGATGACGTTGACTGGGACATGTTCCGAGCGAGTTCAGCTGACGTAAGCAGTTCACAGATGGCGCTTTGCTTCATCAACACGCTTACAGAGCAAGCCACGCAAACAATAACAATAACGTCCTTCTCAAATCAGAAACCGTGGGTGGACAATTCAATCCAGCGGCAGTGAAGCACACACTGCTGCATAACGCCGGTCTCCATTCAGGGAATATGAATGAATACAGATCGTCCTGTTATGCTCTCAGACGAGCAGTTAAAGCCGCAAAACTCCGTTATAAAGACCGAGTGGAGTCTCATTTCCAACTCAACGACTCATGGCGCATGTGGCAAGGTCTGAGGTCCATCTGCTCCTTTGGATCTAAATCCTCTGCAGAGGCAAGCGTTGATCCGTTGCTCGTGAACGAGTTAAACTCTTTCTATGCTCGCTTTGACTGTAACCGCGGCAGCGCTCCGCCAAGTGGCGCGTTAGAGAAATTACTCAGAGCAGCAACAACCACGTGATCTCTGTCTCAGAGGATGAAGTTCGGAGAGCACTCAAGCGTGTGGACGTCAGGAAAGCTGCTGGGCCGGATGGTATTTCAGGTCGTGTTCTGCGGTCCTGTGCTGATCAGCTCACCGGGTTGTTTACATCTATCTTTAATGAGTCCCACTACATCTGTGGTCCCCACCTCCTTCAAAAAATCCACCATCATCCCTGTCCCTAAGAACAGTAAACCCTCTTGCCTAAATGACTATCGTCCAGTGGCTCTCACGTCTATAGTCATGAAGGTCTTTGAGAGACTCATTAAAACACCATTTGCGCCTTCATTCCTGACACTTTGGACCCTCTTCAGTTTGCCTATCGTCCCAATAGATCGACTGAAGATGCCATCTCTCATGTCCTCCACTCCTCCCTCACTCACATCGACAGCAAAAGTGGGAACTACGTAAGACTGCTATTTATTGACTATAGCTCAGCCTTTAACACCATAGTTCCCACCAAAACCTCCAAACTCCTGGATCTCGGCCTGAATCCTTCTCTCTGCCACTGGATTGAGGACTTCCTCACTGGCAGGCCTCAGGTGGTGAGAATAGGCCAGTCCACCTCCACCTCCATCACCCTGAGTGTGGGAGCTCCACAGGGCTGTGTCCTGAGCCCCCTGCTCTACTCTCTCTACACGCATGACTGTTTGTCCACACACAGCTCCACCTCTATCATCAAATTTGCTGATGATACTGTTGTCCTGGGCCTCATTTCCAACAACAATGAGGCGGCATACTTGGACGAGGTGGAGCATCTAACAGCATGGTGCCAGGACAACTGTCTCTCTCTGAATGTTGGCAAGACCAAAGAAATGATTGTGGACTTCAGGAAGAGACAGCAACGGACATACTCCCCCTCATGATCAGCGGGTCACCAGTAGAGAGAGGAGCAGCTTCAAGTACCTGGGAGTAAACATCTCCGAGGACCTGACCTGGACTGCTCACATTCAGACACAGGTGAAAAAGCCAGGCAAAGACTGTACCACCTGCGCCAGCTGAGGAAATTCAGGCTTTCACCAGCGATCCTGAAAACTTTCTATTTAGGGGCGATAGAAAGTGTTTTAACTCAGTGCATCACAGCGTGGTATGGGAACAGCACCAGTCATGACCGCAAAGCCCTGCAAAGAGTCGTGGCGCTTATCCGGCGTATCTCAGGGTCAGCTCTCCGTCTCTGCAGGACGTCTACACCAAACGCTGCAAAGGTAGAGCTACCAAGATCATCAAGGACTCTAATCACCCTGCAAACCCTCATTTCACGCTGCTACCATCTGGTAAGCGCTTCGGAAGCCTGATGGCCAAAACTGAGAGACTCAGGAGGAGCTTCTTCCCCAGGCCATCAGACTCCTGAACTCAGTCACTTAACATCACGTGACTTCACGCCAGGATAAACATCGATACACTGACATTGCACTGCACTTTCTGTTCTCGTTGTTACTGTGTAACAACCTGTCATAAACCTGTTTGCACATTATACTCTTTATACATTTGTTAACCACATATTTATAAGTCTACAGTTTACTCACTGCAAAGTCTACTTCAATTATTTTATTCCACTTTATCCTTATTTGTTACCTTTTTTCTCTTGACTTGATTATTTATAATTCTACAGATATGGACATATATATATATATATATATATATAGATAGGATATAAAAAAAGTACTATTTCTATTATAATTTCTTCCTTGTGTTTTTAACTGTGAATTTGCACTGTCCATGGAGCGGACCTGTTTACATTTCACTGCCGGTTGTATATTCTGTATATAACTGTGTATGTGACAAATAAAACTCTTGAATCTTGAATCTTGAATCTCACCAGGCCCAGCAAACGATCGATCTCAGAATATGCCAACCTGTGACGTCAGAGTGTGGTGAAACACCACCCCAAGCTGCCCGCCCGCCAGCCTGCCAACCAACTCATGGAGCTAAACGGATCGTGCTACCGAGCAATAAACATGACTGTTCCAGCTCACGTGTGTAAGACACTGCATGTTTGTTCGCTTCATTCCACTGCGGAATCGTTTGTAAATAAGATACAGGTCGAGACTGGATTTGCAGACATACTGAGATTAAAACACAATGCTGTGCCTTCTATATTGGATCCGACAGGAATGGTGCAACACACTATGTGAGAAAAACATGTTTTTTTATATGTGATAGTATTGCATTGTTACAGATCATACTGATTATGTGTACGTGTCTAACAGAACATACCTTAGCACGCTGTCACAGGCTGGAGAAACCTTTATTTGTGATGTTGTCATTGTGTGATCAGACTTGGGCATGTATGGGCCAGGGCTCAAAAGCCCAACGTCCCGGGGCTATGTGTTTTCCAGACGGGCTACCAAAATGTAAGCCCGTCGGCAGGCTGGGCTATCTTGAATAATGAAATAACATTAATTTCTTGATGTGCGTTGTTCGCTCTCGACTTGATATTTGAAGGGTGCGCGGGTGTGCGTGCGGTTCGCGCTTATATTCACCGATTGGGCGGGCCAAGTAATAAAAAAAATAAATCATTGCGTTTGTCTGATAAAGACATTTTGCGAGCCCTGTGAGCGTTTCTCCACACGCTTTCAAAAATATTCCCATATGTACTGACGAGGGAGCAGAAGCTCATTAAATATGCAAATCTTATCCAATCCTAGCCGTAGGCGTTTACTTCCAAGTCTTCAGTGCGGCACGCCCATGAAAACCGAGCGTTCAGGAGAGAGCCTCAAAACCAGGGCAGAAAATAGCCCATTACTTAAGATGTTTTTGAATGTAAAAAAAAAAACAAACATCATTAGTTGACCTCAGACAACAGTATAAAAAAATAAATGAAGCCAGTTCATGACACCAGTGTAATTGATATACTGTCCTAACCAAACCCTAGCCCTAAACCTACCCATTGGTAGCCCTATTGAAATTTAAACTAATTTAAGTAAGTTTAAAATGGCCGTGCCTGCTGCTTTGTTAAAATTAAGGTGGGAAAAGTTTGAATCAGGTCTCCTCTGTTGGAATACAGTTGGCTAGATGGCGCTGTCACAAAAAAACTAGGGTCCTAGAAATGCAGTCCTGAAACTGCGGCGGTCCTAAAAGTGCAGCCTCCAGTACTGCAGGCAGATAATATTGGCAAACACGCCAAAAAGCGTGTACTTCCACCAACAGTTCTAGGAAATATGAAAAGGTTCCGCCGGTGCGAAAGCCTCTAGAAGTTCCTCTCCATAAAAATAAATAAATAAATAAATTCACCTGTTCAGTGAACAGAATCACAAGCTGCTATTGTGAACGGCCTGCTCCACTGCTGTACGTGTTCCAGTGAGAAGACTGTCAAAAGAGCTCACTGCAGCCACTGACTATATATTATTCATCCAAAGCATCACTGAAATAGTGTTATATATTTGTAATATTTACATTTTTTAATTAAAAGCTATGTTCTCATCTATTATTCTCTCATGCTGTTGTATTTTTCAACAATCCAACGATATTACAAAGTGAAACTTGCACGTTTTACAACCAAAAAAAGTTTGAGAACCACTGTAGTCAATGTATGCTTTTTCCTGTGAGCTTTTTGTTTTTCCTGCATTTTCTTTTTGTATAGTAAAATAAAACCTGTAGCTGCAGTTTGCCTTTTTTTGTGTAAAATAATTGTCATAAATACCTTAACCAAGTTTAGGGTTTTCTTTTTCTCATAGTTGAGAAAAAAAAAAAAAAAAAAAAAAAAAAACAGAAAAAAAACAATCCTCATATTTTGATGATTTAAATCAAACTTGTAGAGTCATTAAAAACAAATATCTCCTCTGGACATCACTTTTGGCCACTAATATATTTTATCAGGCAAATGTATGGATGTGTAAGTGCAGATGTTCAAATTCACTGAATGGGTTTTTAAGAGATGTGAACTTGTCCTGTAGCATTGTTTCCATGACAACTGATCTCACTCACTCACTGATCTCACTCACAGGCAACAGTCAGAGGTCACAATGAACTCAAAGCAGCAAAAATCTCTGCATTCACATTTTACTGTTACATCAAACAATATATGTTGTCATGTACTACATGATGTTTTACATGTGATTAATTTGTTACACATCTTAAACTTCAATATTTTGGTGATTACGTTAGAAAGCCATTCACCTTGAGGTAGCTTAAGTGCACGTTATGTACATACATGACTCTCACCCCCAGTTTCACAGACAAGGCTTAAACCTAGTCCCAGATTAAAATGTATGTTTAAGCTGTTTTAACTGAAAACAACTTTCATTGACTTTCATCTTAAAATGTTTAAAAGAAAGAATCGACTTTGAACCGCAAAAATTAGTTGTTAGTCATTTCAATCTGATTGCATAATGTACATCTATGGTCTTCATTGGCTGCCCGCAAACAACTAATCCGCAAACAATCTACTTCGACCCGCCCTCAAACACCGTAGATGGTTTGAATTGTGTTGAGATGTTTTCTGCTCTACAAAAGCAAATTCTCTTTGTAAACACTTCCAAAGGATGAGGATGTCAGTGGTTAAAATGACCACAGCGATACAACAGCAGTATAACCTTTGATGACTGCTTCTCAAATCTGAGGTCTAAATGGGATTTACAAAACACTTATCCATCCAGATGGGACGGTACTAGGGCTGCACAATTGATTGAATTTCTGATCACGATTAAGGATGCCATGATTATTACGTAATTGTTCAAAACCTTGATTACAAAAAAAAAGTACATTATTCAGCGTGCTTAAAGAGGCATGTTTAAAGCATGTCACGTTGTAAGAGGCGAATCACGACTTTTAATAATAGTGTGTAGGCGTGTCCTTATCAATGACCTGATTATCCATGATGCATGTCTATCTCATGTCATGTTAATTTCATAAACGTGTGATGATAAAGAAACAAATTCAGACATCTTGCAAAGTGTTGCTCCAAATCAATCATTAGAACTGAAAAGAAAAGCTTCATCAGTGGTGTGGAATTATTTTGGATTCACAAGTGATGATGTCGAGCAGCATGTTATACTGTGTAAATTATGTCGAACAGCTGTTTCTGCACCATCAAGCAACACCACGAATTTATACAATCATTTAAAATTCCACCACAGAGTGCAATACGAGGAGTGCCTCAGCTTGAAGAAATAAAGCACCAAGCGATGCAAGAACTGCTACACAGACACCCATCACAAAATCGTTGTTTTGTGCTTCTCCATACCCGGCAGGTTCGCAAGGGCAGACTGAGAAATGAAGTGATCACGCATTTCATTGCAAAAGACATGGTGCCGATTAATACAGTTTGCAGCGTGGGGTTAAAAAAAACAAATAAACACACTGGACAAGAGATATATCATCCCTAAATACACTGGGTTAACAAGGTGATTAACAAGACACAGCTGAACATAGTAAACTCATAATGACAAAGATGAGGGAATGGCGGGAAAACTGGAACAAATGAACATGTGACAACCCAAAAACCCAACTGACACAGACTAAACATGTAATGGGGAGGGAGGGGGGGAGGGAGGGAGGGAGGGAGGGGGCTCTGGAGGAGGGAATGGAAACAACACAAATGTCCAAAACAAAGAAAACCAGTCCATGGGGGAGTCGAAGGTGGGAGGAGCCAGTGGAGAGCCTGGAGCAGGAGAAGCCAGAGGCCAGCCAGGACGAGGCCCCAGGGCGGAGTCAGAGGCAGGAGGAGCCATGGGGTGATTAATACGGAGGAAACCACCCTGGGGACGACCGACGACGAAGCAGCCACAGATGGAGCCACTGGATGAGCAGCTGGGTCAATGGGCCCGCACGAGATCGGAGGCCCAGGAGACTGAGGAAAAGTTGCAGCGACAAGCGTCCGAGGTGGAGCCGGATGACCACAGGACAGAGGCTGAGCCGGTGGGACCGAGGATGAAGGCGGAGCAGAGGGGAAGGAGCCAGACGAAGCCAAGGGTGCAGACAGGTCGACGACTGAGGAACTGGCTGACTAAGGAGGTGGAAGAGGGAGGCTGGGCGGGATTTTTTGACAAGGAGACCCTTGAGAGACAGGAGGCACTAGAGAGACAGGGGAACTGGGTACCACATCTCCAAAAAAGTCAGTTAAGTAGTCCACATCAATATCTTTCAGTCCCTCCATGTAGCCACCAGAGGTTCTCGTTGCCTCCACTGCAGCAGGGTGGTGGGCTCCTTTCCCAGCCCTCAAGCTCCAGGAGGACTCCCTCCACAACGCATGATGTTGCCGGCTCACGCACTTGGTCAGACCCTTGCTGTGGTCCGTGCTCTGGGGCGATGACTCCTCTCAACCTCTGCCTGGGTTCAGGCTTGTCGATCGCGGCAGGCCGGTCTCCACGGTCTGCGGGGGGCATAGGCAACTCCCTCATGCCGGTCGTGGTCGGTGGTGGATGGCTGGTCTCTGGCAGTGGTGGAGTGGGACTGGTAACGCTGTCCTCCTCAGCGGGGCCGATGGTGAATGGCAAGTTGTTGGATACCAGTACCCACTCCACGAATGCGGCGAAATCCTCTTTTGGACCGCCCGCTGGATTGTGTGCCTTTGACCGCTCACTCAGGCTGGCATGGAAAAAGACACAGAGCGAGCAGTCTGGGAAGTGCGTCTGCCACGCAAGGTCAAGGAAGAACCTGCTGCTCCAGGCATAGTAGACGAACAGTGGGGAGGGCCATGGGAAATGGGAAAAAGAAAAAGGGGAAAACGCCACAAAAAACAAACAAAAAAAAAAAAAAAACCTGTTTTGGTCCGTCGATCTGTTACAAACTAGTGTTGCTCAAACTCCAGGAACTTTTAATGAACAAACTCACAGGGACCACTCAAAACCCCAGTACACATAGACGTCAACGGACAAACATTGAGTGGAAACTGAGGACTAAATACATTGGATTAACAAGGTGATTAACAAGACAAAGCTGAACATAGTGAACTCATAATGACAATGATGAGGGAATGGCGGGAAAACTGGAACAAAAGAACATGTGACAGAACCCAAAAACACAACTGACACAGACTAAACATGTAACATGCGCTACCTTCACTTTATGCAAAATGCCTGGAAAGAATTGAAATCAGATCTGCAGAAAATAAGAGTTCTATTCCACCACAACTGATTTATGGTCGAGTAGAACTATGGAACCATATATGAGCCTAACCATTCATTACATTGATGACGAAGTTCAACTCAAAAACATTGCATTTCCCACAAGATCACACTAGAGATGCGATTGCTCAAGGATTGAAAGAGATGCTGGCTGCCTGGGATTTAAAGGAGGAGCAACAAGCCTGCGTCACAACAGACAATGCAGCAAATATAGTGAACACTGTTGCTATTAATAAGTGGAGCAGACTCCAGTGTTTTGGTGTTCTGCACCTAGCAATTGGTGAGCAGCCTGCTATTACTTAAATATTAAGTATCTAAAAATGTACACATAATATCATTATTATGCCATTGTAATATGCAAATGTTTAAACTGAGAAAATGTAGAATTTTAAGGGAAAAATAAGTTGATTTTAAATTTCATGGCATCAACACATCTCAAAAAAGTTGGAACAAGGCCATGTTTCCCACTGTGTGGCATCCCCTCTTCTTTTTATAACAGTCTGCAAATGTCTGGGGACTGAGGAGACAAGTTGCTCAAGTTTAGGAATAGGAATGTTGTCCCATTCTTGTCTAATACAGGCTTCTAGTTGCTCAACTGTCTTAGGTCTTCTTTGTCGCATCTTCCTCTTTATGACTTCTGAACTGAGCGCTGATAACAACTTGGGTTGTCCTTGTCCTCTTTAGTCCGGATGACATGGCGTCCCAGTTTTCCAAAAAGAACTTCAAATTTTGATTCGCCTGACCACAGAACAGTTTTCCACTTTGCCACAGTCCATTTTAAATGAGCCTTGGCCCAGAGAAAACGCCTGCGCTTCTGGATCATGTTTAGATAGGGCTTCTTTTTTTGACCTATAGAGTTTTAACCAGCAACGACGAATGGCACGGTGGATTGTGTTCACCGACAATGTGTTTTCTGGAAGTATTCCTGAGCCCATGTTGTGATTTCCATTATAGTAGCATTCCTGTATGTGATCCAGAGCCGTCTAAGGGCCGAAGATCACGGGCATCCAGTATGGTTTTCTGGCCTTGACCCTTACGCACAGAGATTGTTCCAGATTCTCTGAATCTTTGGATGATATTATGCACTGTAGATGATGATAACTTCAAACTCTTTGCAATTTTTCTCTGAGAAACTCCTTTCTGATATTGCTCCACTATTTTTGGCCGCAGCACTGGGGGAATTGGTGATCCTCTGCCCATCTTAACTTCTGAGAGACACTGCCACTCTGAGAGGCTCTTTTTATACCCAATCATGTTGCCAGTTGACCTAATAAGTTGCAAATTGGTCCTCCAGCTGTTCTTTATATGTACATTTAACTTTTCCGACCTCTTATTGCTACCTGACCCAACTTTTTTGGAATGTGCAGCTCTCATGAAATCCAAAATGACCCAATATTTGCCATGACATTTCAAAATGTCTCACTTTCAACGTCTGATATGTTATCTATATTCTATTGTGAATAAAATATAAGTTTGAGATTTGTAAATTATTGCATTCCTTTTTTATTCACACTTTGTACAAGGTCACAACTTTTTTGGAATCGGGTTTGTAGATTGTAACCGTAATTAACTGAAATAAATTGTATAATTGTAAATAAAATATATAGCTTCAATAAACTCTGTGTGTGTGTGTGCGCATGCGCGTGTTTAGAACATGCTTTGAAAGATGGACGGATTGACTGTGCACTAAATGTCTTCAAAAAGGTGTTGGGGTGCTTCTCCTATAGCTGGAGACGTTGTCAAGGCCCAGAAAGAGCTCAAGTTACCTGAATACAAGCTCAAGACTGAGTGTCCAACGAGGTGGGGCTCAAAACAAGCAATGATTGCCAGGGTGTTGGAACAACAGAGCGCCATTTCTTGCGCCAGACACCTTGTCCCCACATGGCAGGATGTAGAAGTCCTCGAGACGGTCAACAACTCCCTTTCTCCACTTGTTGAATTCACTGATTCTCTTTCAGGAGAGCAATATGTAAGTGTATCATATGTGAAGCCTGTTCTACATTTGTTCAACAATAAAATCTTGGCAAAGAACGAGGGAGAAACAGAACTGTCAAAATGCATCAAGATGATGATCCTGAAGTTGAAGTTGAAGTTTATTCGTCATTACACATGTACAAGTACAGTATAACGAAATGAAGTTTGGAGCAAGCCTCCGGGCCGCAGCCGATTATTCAGGCGCCGCCCTACGCTCTCCAGAAATACAAGAATGCAATTTAGCAAGCATTACATAGCAAACACAACAAAACATAAACATAAACATAAACATGACACAGTACACGTGGTCACGTGGTGGGATTTTTGTATGAGTGGGAGAGGAGATAGATAACAGACAGGCAGACGGATGGAACCGGGGAGGGAATAAGGTCGGGTATGTATGGTGCGAGTGAGTCTGAGATTGTGTTGTGTGAGAATGTTAGCCATAACTTCAGATGTTTTCGAGTTCAGTTCTATGGTTTGTCCTTGAAGGGAGATAAGGCAGTGCACAGGGAAAGATAGCAGACAAAGCTGTCAGGCTGAAATCCCAACCGAGAGATAGGGACCAAGTGAGGTTCAAATCCTGGACTACCTGAATGCGAAGTATGATGATCCACACACTCAAGAGTTGCTTGACATGGCTTCTGCAATTGATCCCAGACTCAAGCTTAAGTACGTCAACGAAGACAGAGTTGAAGCTGTCAAGATTTGTTTGAGAACTGAAATGGCATCAAAATCTAGTCATGAAGGTAAGAATTATAGGTTGTGTGCCATGTATATAATATAATTTTGTTTGGGCCATTTTCAGTATTAATTTAACATTAATAAGTAGTCCTTACCATAGTAGTAATAGTATATGATTTAACAGTACATTATCTTGAGTTAAACTACATTTTTGCCTTTGTTTTATTAAAAGCCTCAACCATTTTTGAGTGTGACTGTTAGAGAGGAAGCAGATGACCAAAATGCACCAGCACTAAAGAAGACCAAAAAAAAACACTGGGCAGCTCCTTTAAAGTGGATGAGGACCACAGACCAGCGTCATCATCTCTCTCCAGTCTCCAAGACATGGCCATAACTGCTGAGCTACAATCTTATTCTCTCTCTGCTGCTGTTGATAGTGAAGAGAATCCTTTGGTCTGGTGGAAGGAACATGCAAAACAATTGCCAGCACTCTCCAAGTTAGCACAAAAGTATTTGTGCATTCCTGCGACAAGCATCCCTAAAGCCTGGAAGTGTGGACAGGCTTGTGTTTCTGGCCAAAAATCTTTAAAATTCAAACTTGGTGTTGTTCATTCCTGAAAACTTGAAGTGTTTTTATGGTTTGTTTTCTAGGCCAAAATACTTGAGGCAAATTCAGTTTTTTTGTTTTTGTTTTTTCCTCTTCTACAGGTTATCTTGAGTTTTTCCGTTGTTTTAGTTTTATTATAACATTATTATACCATGGATATTACATATTTTAACTTTTTTTAATTAAAGAAAACAAACCAATGTATGGTTGACATTTGTGGCAACAAGAAAAGCAATACAAGTTTTTCAGGAAGAGTGTTTTCAGCTAGTTTTTTTTATTTTTATATAATATGGACTGCAGTTGCTTCAAACAATGGTATAAAGCCATTTAAAACATTTAATGGAAATTGTGATAATCGTAATAAATCGCACTTACAATTTCAAGGGAATAATTGAAATTATGATTTTTGTCATAATTGTGCAGCCCTAGATAGTACCCACTTTATTTACATATAACCATCCCTCAGGACCTCCCCGCAGAGCAGGTTCGGTGAGGGTTGCCTGGAGGATTCGATCAAGGAGGGACCATTGAAAAGGGCTAACCACCATGGCTGGAGGGAGAATGGGTTCAAGAGGACTGGAGTCAGATTCAGGATGATGCAGACGGGACAGGGCATCCGCTTTGCAATTCTTAGTACCGGGTCGGTAGGTAATGGTGAAATCAAACCGGGTGAAGAAGAGTGCCCAACAGGCTAGTCGAGGACTGAGCCACTTGGCTTCTCTGAGATATTCCAGGTTCCGGTGATCAGTGATTACCTCAAAATGATGCTGAGCTCCCTCCAGCCAATGTCTCCACTTCTCCGAGGCGAGTTTGATGGTGAGCAACTCACGATTTCCAATGTCGTAGTTCTCCTCCACCGGGGACAGCTTCTTGAAGTAGAAGGCGCATGGATTGAGTCGAGGAGGCTCAAGGAGGCTCACCCTGCCGCTGGAATAGCACTGCTCCAACCCCGGTAGTAGAGGCATCGACTTGGACCACAAATTGGAGTGGTCGTGAAGGCATCTTTGAGGTGTTGGAAGGCTTTGGTGGCCAAAGGGTTCGAGGACAGAGACTTGGGCCGGTTCCTGAGGAGTGAGGTGAGAGGTGAGCTGAGGAGACTAATTCTGGATGAACCTGTGGTAAAAGTTGGCAAATCTTAGGAAATGTTGGCGTTCCTTGACGGTGACAGGTTGGGGCCAGTTGTGTTTCCACCTTCCTCTGGTGTTTCCACCTTCCTCTGGTCCATTTGGATACCTCATTGGTTGATGATGTACCCAAGGAACTGGACAGATGGTGTGTGGAATTCGCACTTCTCCAACTTGAGGTAAAGGTGGTGTTCCCTCAGCTTCGAGGACCTGCGTTGGCGATATTCGGCCAGGTTCCGGGAGTAGATCAGGATGTCGATGTAGACAATGACGAAGCGTTGGAGGTACTCCCAGAACACCTCATACATATACCCCTGGAATACGGAGGGTGAATTGGACAGGCCATACGGCATCACCTGGTACTCGTAGTGGCCTGCCGGGGTGAAGAACGCCATCTTCCATTCATCACCCTCACGTATACGAATGAGGTTGTAGGCGCTCCGCAGGTCCAGCTTGGAGAACATGCAAGCCCCACAGAGCTGTTCCAACACAGCAGGGACCAGAGGAAGAGGATAACTGTACTTTACAGTCTGTGAATTAAGGGACCAGTAATCAATACATGGCCACAAGCCTCTGTCCTTTTTGGCCACAAAGAAGCTGGATGTCAATGGACGGATGAAGTGTTGGTTGAGAGCCTCCTGAATGTACTCCTCCATGGCCTTCTGTTCTGAGACTGAAACTGCTGGGCAGTTTGTGATGTGGCCTTCTCTCCCCACAATAGAGACACGTGGTGAAGTAATCTTTGTCGCTCCGAGTGGGACAGATGATATGAGTCTACCTGCATGGGTTCAGGTGCTGGACAGACGGAGTGGTTGGCGAGGGATGCGGAGAGGGCGGATGCAGAGCACAGGCTGAGAGACGCGTATGGCTTTCTGGATGAAACTCTCCAGACCGACGGTGTCGTCATAGATGACTATCTGGTGGCGCACTTCAGGATTTAAACCCTGGCGAAAGGCGGTGAGCAGAGCAGTCTCGTTCCAGCCACTAGATGCCGCTAAGGTGCGGAACTGTAAGGAATGAGTGCTGATCGAAGAGTTACCTTGGCGAAGGTTGAACAGTTGATCATGGACGGATAATACTGAGGCGGTTTGGCCAAAGACTTCCTTGAAGCGACTGGTAAAGGTGGCTAATGAGCTTGTGACAGGGCCGTCTGATTAGGCCATGGTACAGGCAGAGGCAGGTGGAGAAGGGGGAGGTGCAGAGGGGAGATGTTGACTAACTGCTTGCACGAGTTCGACCATAGGATCCAGAAGATGTTCCACGCTGGTTTCAGCCGGACTCTGCATTTAGGTCTGGTCTTCTGTCACAACACAGAAGGAAACAGACAGGCAGGTAAGTGTAAACAATGTTTATTGAAGCAGAGTGATGGTGAAACAGCGGGAACCAGGCAATGGGAAGCAGATGGTGATCTACTATTTATCTGTGCAGGTGACGAACACGAAGATGGGAGATTGAGAACCAGGAAGATGGACTGAAGATGGACTGAAGACAGGAGATGAGACAAGACAAATCACAGGTAGTTTCAGAGGTAAGGAGTCTGACGTAGAGCAGTATATACTGCGACGAGACCAGACAAGGAGTGGAAGGTGAACAATGAATCCTGGTGAATATGAGATGATTGGGGCTATGACGGTGTAGCTTATGCAGAGTTCACACTGCCCGATTTTAGCCCCGATTTTTACTCGCCGACAGGTTGTGAAATCGGCGACAAATGCCCCAAAGTCATAGGTAAATCAGTGCTCGTGCACATCAGTAACAATCATGCAGTGACTTAAAGATGTGATCAGACAGACTTGCCGATGAGTCTCTGACGCCCGTGAGATATTTGGTATGCTAAATATCTGGACTTGTCTACTTGTCAAACTCCTGCTGTGTGAAATGTGTTCTTACTGAAAAATACATTGGTGATGACCTACAGCCAATGAGAGAGAGCAAGATACAAGGCAGCAGGAGGTTCAGGGAGGAGATATAGACCAGAATCAGTATTTTAATAGATACATTTACAATTATATCAAACAGAAAGCACAAATTGCAAAATTATTTAATTTACCTCAAACTCTCTTTGCAGAACACAATCCTTGCTCCCTAGTGTCTTCCCAACCATTTCCTCCGCCATAATCTTTTTTTCTTTTTCTCCTTTTCGCTGCAAATCAGTGCACAGACAACTTGGATCGCAAACTTTCTGCAGTTTATCATTTTTAATAACAATTCTTGTCTCGTTCAAGAACTCCAGTCTGACGCACATGTGTTCATGCGCTGTTTACTTGTCACATCTCACGTTGTGGTTGTGAAACGTAGTTTGCGCACCGGTGACAGGAGAGAGTTAAGTCATGCAGTGTGAAACCTCCTGTCGCTGATCCATCATGCAGTGTGAACACAGCAGTGACTGAATGCTACCCCCAGATAGTCATGCAGTGTGAAAAGAGCAGTGATCTGACCAGTTTGAAAATCGTGCAGTCTGAACTCGGCATAGCTCTGTGACAGTATGCTTGCGATTGATTATGGGTGGGACCTTCATGCCACAGCTCCACTTCACACAGATTTGGGTTCCGAACAACGTAATTAGTGCAAGATGTTTGCGCCATCTTGGGCATTTGCTTATGGTGAGGAATTAGTTGCAACATCTCATAATGTATCTCAAAATAAGTAGCGCATCACTAAAGTCTTCCTTGCGGTGGAGGTTTGAGTTGAATAACTACGCCATCATTACCGTCTATACAGTGTGTATAGTGTGCTTAAGTTCAGTTATGGTAATGGCCGTTTAGCTTTCCACACGCGCTGTAAGAGGTAGAGCAAATCACAACAGACTGGGTCCTCTGGCCAATCAGAGAAGAGCTCTTGTAAAGGAGGGATTTAGAAAGCCTGAATTCTCTGACGAGTCTTAAGAATTTTTGAAAAATGTGTAGTGCATTGTATATTATGAAAATGTAAGTGTTTTTTGATCTTTGATGCATATAAACCTGTTGAAGGAGTGCCTTGTCTGTGAAACCGGGCCATAATCTTATTTTTCACAAATATATCAGCAATGTCACATAACATAAGAAATAAAAAAAGTTCACACATCTACATCTGTCTAGCTAATCAATAGAATGCATGTTATCACAAGGTAACACTCAATAGTGATTTACTTCACAACTGCAGCTAGGGCTGCAACAACTAATCGATAAAATCGATAATGAAAATCATCATAAAGATTCTCAATAACCGATTAGTCGCGCCAAATGACAGCACTGAATAATACAATTTTATGGACAAAATGTGCATCTAGAAATAGTGGAGTGAAAACAGTGCAGGAAAGGTACATGATCCAAGCGCCCAAAACAAAAGTCTTCGTTTTAAACTTCAAGCGAATGCATTAGCGTTTAACATACTGTCATGCACTTTGACCGATGTGTGTGCGTCTGCGTCCTCAGTGCAAAACGTTCAGTTCAACATTAATTTAACTGAAAATCTGCTGTTGGACACTAAATTTAGGTTTAAAAGTCAACATGTAATTCAAGTATTTTATGAGAGTAGTAACTGTAAAGGGATAACAGCGTGTAATTGAATATAAATGTAAGACGTTTTTACAGGATAAATAAATGATAGTAACAGGTACTGTGTGTGTGTGTGTGTGTGTGTGTGTGTGTGTGTGTGTGTGTGTGTGTGTGTGTGTGTGTGTGTGTGTGTGTGTGTGTGTGTGTGTGTGTGTCTGCAGAACATTCCTCTTATCTGGTAACACTGAATTTGTGTTTGGTTTTGCGTTTTCACATTCTGGTAAAAATGTGACTTGTTGGTGTGTCGGTATTTTCAATGTCTTGAGGTAGCTCCAACAATTTGTAATCAGAAGTCACTTAAATAGTCAGGCCTAGCATTAGTCATTCAAACATAAAACAAAAAAAAAAAAAAAAAAAAACGTTTTACTCCTCTGCAAAATTACATTTGACCATCAGATTTTTTTGTGTGAAAAAAGCAACATCCC
Source organism: Paracanthobrama guichenoti (assembly GCA_018749465.1). Lineage (NCBI taxonomy): Eukaryota > Metazoa > Chordata > Actinopteri > Cypriniformes > Gobionidae > Paracanthobrama > Paracanthobrama guichenoti. Next base: position 22,423,598 of record CM031951.1, read on the forward strand.
ACTGTAAAAATTGAAGATATATTGTGCACTTTAGGAAGATTCATAGAACAAAATGGGAAGTGTGCCAAAATCAGTGAGCTTCTGTCAGCGATTATGAAGGGAGAGCGCGGTGCTAACTTTTCAGTGTAATTAATTCGCACTAAAAGTTATTGTTTTTCATAAGACTTTGTAAGAACTTCATACTTAACCTTGGCCATTTATTTTTAAACCCATTGATTTTGTGTTTTATATTTATTCAAAATCAAAAATGTGTGGAAAAATTACTGGAAATGGCGAATATGAGCTAATAAATACTCTGTCGCCATCTCCTGGTTATAGTGGCTTTTTTAAATAAAATTGTTTTTTCAAATGTTGTATTTCCTACATCTTGAAATGTTCGGTTTTACAAGAGGGGACAGTCTCAGAAGGATGAACAAATGTTTTTGGTCATTGTATTAAATTTTGCATGTATGTGTCCAATTACAGACTTCTTTTTTCAAAGTTCCCATTAGCTTCGTCTTTATTGCAACCAATAAAACTGGTTTATTGGCAAAATTAGGTTATAACTGCATTAAAATATAAATACAACATTAAAAAGTCATCCATTGATGGTTTTGTGTCCATGTACAGAGACAATAGAATGACAGCTAACAGTTCACTGGAAATGCCCAAGCTGGCTTACTGAAAACCAGGAAGTAACCGTGCATTTGGTCAAATGCTACATGCTAAAACAGACATACATGACCTGTGTACATTGAGTCGGTTCTTCAAATTAATCATTAAAAAAAATAAAGACTCAAATTTAGTAGGTTTCTATCAGTCTGGTGAATCTTACACTGATTGAACTCAAAACTAACTGAACCCATCAGAGGGGGCTACCTAATATAACAATATGACAAAGAAAGTAAAATATGTCAAGTAAAAGACAACAAATGTGTTTCTCATAATAAAAACAAAAATTTGGTGGGTCTCAAGATTGGTTATTCCTCTGGTGGCTCATAGGATGAAAAAAGGTTCTGTTCTCTACTGTCAATGTCAGGACTCTGAACACTTCAGTAAGGTTTTTTTCTTTTTGCCTAAAACAGTCTACTCTACGAATATAATTAAAGGTGCAGTGTGTAGTATTTATGAGGATCTACTGACAAATATAATATACACTCACCTAAAGGATTATTAGGAACACCTGTTCAATTATCTAATCAACCAATAACATGGCAGTTGCTTCAATGCATTTAGGGGTGTGGTCCTGGTCAAGACAATCTCCTGAACTCCAAACTGAATGTCAGAATGGGAAAGAAATTTAAGCAATTTTGAGCGTGGCATGGTTGTTGGTGCCAGACGGGCGGTCTGAGTATTTCACAATCTGCTCAGTTACTGGGATTTTCACGCACAACCATTTCTAGGGTTTACAAAGAATGGTGTGAAAAGGGAAAAACATCCAGTATGCGACAGTCCTGTGGGCGAAAATGCCTAGTTGATGCTAGAGGTCAGAGGAGAATGGGCCGACTGATTCAAGCTGATAGAAGAGCAACTTTGACTGAAATAACCACTCGTTACAACCAAGGTATGCAGCAAAGCATTTGTGAAGCCACAACACGCACAACCTTGAGGCGGATGGGCTACAACAGCAGAAGACCCCACCGGGTACCACTCATCTTCACTACAAATAGGAAAAAGAGGCTACAATTTGCACAAGCTCAGCAAAATTGGACAGTTGAAGTTGCCAACAAAAATGTTGCCTGGTCTGATGAGTCTCGATTTCTGTTGAGACATTCAGATGGTAGAGTCAGAATTTGGCGTAAACAGAATGAGAACATGGATCCATCATGCCTTGTTACCACTGTGCAGGCTGGTGGTGGTGGTGGTGGTGTAATGGTGTGGGGGATGTTTTCTTGGCACACTTTAGGCCCCTTAGTGCCAATTGGGCATCGTTTAAATGCCACAGCCTACTTGAGCATTGTTTCTGACCATGTCCATCCCTTTATGACCACCATGTACCCATTCTCTGATGGCTACTTCCAGCAGGATAATGCACCATGTCACAAAGCTCGAATCATTTCAAATTGGTTTCTTGAACATGACAATGAGTTCACTGTACTAAAATGGCCCCCACAGTCACCAGATCTCAACCCAATAGAGCATCTTTGGGATGTGGTGGAACGGGAGCTTCATGCCCTGGATGTGCATCCCACAAATCTCCATCAACTGCAAGATGCTATTCTATCAATAATGGCCAACATTTCTAAAGAATGCTTTCAGCACCTTGTTGAATCAACGCCACGTAGAATTAAGGCAGTTCTGAAGGAGAAAGGGGGTCAAACACAGTATTAGTATGGTGTTCCTAATAATCCTTTAGGTGAGTGTACATAACTGTTTGGTTTCAGTGGTGTATAACAATGAACTTATGTTTTTATTACCTTAAAATTAACCATTTCTATCTCCATACACCGCGGGTCCCCTTACAGTGAAATCGCCATTTTGCGCTGTCATGTTTCTACAGTAGCCCTAAACGGACAAACTGCTCTACAGAGCGCTAGTCACTCTCAGCTCTCTCCGACAACATTTTTATCCTGTGTCAGCCCCCGTAGCTTCTCTATGTGCTTCGAAAGGGTGGGGTGAGTGGTGGGTGATTGCAATTCACAACCTCGTCACTAGATGCCGCTAAAATTCCTTTAAGACACCTTTGAGAAAAAGGGATCTTAGTTGCAAAAAAAAAAAAAAAAAGATAGTTGATAAATGGACAAAAAAAATCTGGTCTTATTCTGACCTCGAACCTTTATTTAAACACTTTTCTTATTGTCAAATGTTTGTATTATGTTTATCCTGTCAATTATTTTCTCTGCCACTGCTTCCCTTGTCTCCTCAGAGAAAATACCCCTGCTGTATATAGCACAGAAGAGAGCTGTCTTCATTCATCTCCATCAACGGTTACAGTGATAATGGACTCTCAGAGAACAAGATAGCTTCATTCCATGGGCAGGTATTGGAAATCACTCAAATAGACAAACTAGCAAAGAGAGGCTGCATCTGTATAACCTGGGAGGATTAAATTCTTTAACAACAAGGTATCATCAACATCCCACTCTTTAATAATGATACAAGCACATTATAGTGCTCTACAGATACATAAAAACCATAGGCTCCTCATAGATAGGGGATTGGAGCCATTTAGGACATGATCACTGGTACAAAACTTAGTCGTACATTAGAGACAGATCCTTTACAATCTGGGAAAGTTATTTCCCTTCCAAATACTGCTATGTCTAGCGGTACGATAAAAAGCAACGCTTCAGCAGTCTTTTAAATGACCCACAGGCATGGCAAAGTAGAGGCAAAAATGTATTATGGACCTTGACAACAATCCAGTAGGCCTAATGGAGCATACACAGCATTCCACCAACAAATATATTCTCTGCTAAGTGTATTTCTACTTGCCCTAACATATAGAGGAAAACAAAAGAGAAAAAAAAAAAAAGTTCTTATTCAGTCAGACACAATAGCAACATTTAACTTTGTAACCTCATTCATCTTGCGAATCGTTTAAGATTTAGCACTGCATAAAGAGGGGTTGATTCACTGGTTTAACACTTGGAGGGTGGTGTCACACTCTCTCTAAACACATTTACGTCAAAATGGGGACATTCCATAGATGCCTATTTGTTTTTATATGTGGGTAGGTAGGTATAAAACCCACATTAACCCACACTCTTACCCTTACAGAAAACTTTCTGAATGTTTAATTTTTTTTTTTTTTCTCATGACATGAGAAATTATATTTCCCTTGATCTTTGGGTATATAAAACATCTTGCAAGTCTAGTGCTTAAAACATCCTCATTTACAAAAAAAGCATTTATGTAACCAAGCTACAAAAACGGTGTAGTTGGATGTCCAGAGCAGGACACTGACAAATCGTTTTACACCATCACAACATAGGCTCCAGCCACTGATGCCTGTTTACAGATTGCATTGCTTCAAAAACATATAGAAACGGTATACAAAAATACACATTCAATTTCTGATATACTCAAGTCTGTAACAGGACAAAAGTATGAGTAAAAGAACATTCACTCTGACACATCTGGTTTGTGTCTCTGTAGACTTCAGAAGGACCTCAGCATCAGGAACAAGTGGATGCTTTATTTTTAATGGCTTCCCAGACTGCGTCTGAGGATTATGTTTGTTCTGAGTATTTGACTGCAGATTGTTTTGTAAAAGAGAGTGTAATGCAGAGAGTTAGCAATGAAACTTTTGTTGAAAGATGAAGCAGCAAACTTTAATGGATCTGACAGCAGCTACATCACAAACCGCAAGTAAACAATCTTTGATGCTTTATCTGTAAATTGTGTTTATATACAGTAGATGTTTTCAAAACTCATGCGCAATAGCATTGATATTGAGTAAGAGGGTGTTGATACTGTACTTTTTCCTTTGCAATGGTGTCAGCCAATCATTACAGTGCCCCATTATGTTTTTTTTTTTTTTATATTCCCTTTCATACTGTGTAATATAGCTGTTTGTGAAAGTAAATGTTCTGCAAAGTTTTAAGTCCAAAGAGCACAATAAAGTTATTGTCTCCTAAACGAAAGAACCTACTCCAAACCGCCTATGAGTCGATTGTATTTCGAATCCTAATGCGTGACTTTCACACTTCACTAGAAAATATATTTGCATAATACCCATCTATGTTGTACATTGTCCTGCCTCTTGCGGAAGAACATTGCAGCCGGAGCTACTTCTCTCCGTTTATGTCTATGGCGAGTCACGCAGGAACTGTGCCCCTCCGCAGCGGTTCCTACCAGACCGGTCTGAAATAGTCCCAATATAAAACTTATTATAAGTATACCATAATGATTCAGGGTAAGACAAAAACACGGTTTTTGTAAATCTCAAAACAATTAATTAATGTCATGACTCCTTTAAGAGCCTAATGTTTTTACAAATGTAAAAATGTCCCAAAAATGAGGTTGTCAAATAAAGCTCACTTAAGGGTACACATTCGGCCCCAAAATATACTACACACTTTAAAACCACACCTTAGTAATGTAATGTAGAGTTGTTCCGATTCCTATACTAGTATCGGAAATATCACCGATACCGATGCCAGAATTTGTTGTGGTATCGGCGAGTACTTGAACCCATGTACCGATCTGATACCATTTTCTTAAACAAGACCTTGTTATTATGACCGCTAGCTTTGCCTAACCGCTGCACGGTTCTTCTTCGCTGCTCAGAATGCATTGCAAACACAGGAAGTTGTGCTGTGTTGCCACAAGCAACCACTGTTTAGAGCAAGAAGAAATGAAAACGCGTTAGCAGTGTGTCCACTGTTTAGCAGTATTTCAGACTGGACCAAACCAGCCAGTAAAACGGCGACTAGGGATGTCACAAGCACCGGTACTTTGGTACCAAGTCGGTACTGAAAATTAAAAAATGCAATGATACTAGCATTTCTGTAGTACCGGTAGTACTGACTCCCGAGTATATCCGTACCGGTTCAGTCGTTTCCGTGTTAATCTAAGCGCAGGGCTTCAGACTGTAGCCGAATATATACCAGTGTCTGTGAATATTAATGTTTTGCAGTTTATTTAAATATTACTCCTGCAAGTTCTGCCTCTCTGTGTGTATGACGGGCGGAGATGCGTGGGCAAGTGCGCGCGTGACACTCGCTGTCTTTGTAGTCTTTGTGTCACTATATGAGGACACGAACGCATAAACCATCACTTCATGAGAATTTACCGTTTCATTTGAGAATGTTCAGTCATATCATGAACAGACACTCAAAGGTCTTCACGGCAACCCGTCAAAATAAAAGTTTGGTTTAATGTGAAGAAATTGACAGAATATATTAGGCTACTGTTGTACAGCAGATTTAGCTGTCTCTCTCTATAATACGTCTCTACCACCACCACTAATAATAATTATGCCTAGATGGTTGCTTATTTTTCACTTGTTTTGTTGTAAAGATATTTTCTGATTAAATGTATAATTTTTTTATATTCCTAGATTTATTTGTTGCACTGTTTTTTTATACAGTTACATTGTAAAGCTAAAATACGTTTCAGTTTGCGGTGTTAGATGTGGCTGCATTTGAAGTTCTTTTTCGCTTAAGAAAAATAAGTAATATTGCTGTCAAATGCATGTCAGATAATAAAAATACTATAATAAACAGTAGTTCACTGTATGTATTTGTTCATGTTTATTAAGGGATAAGTCTGAAGCACACCAGTACTCTGTATCGTAATCGATATCGGGATGGGAAAAAGGGTATCGGAACATCTCTATAGTAAAGGTTCCTAAATCTGGACAAGACAACAATCTCCTCGCAACTCCTCTTCATCTTAGGATGTCATAGTGATGTAACCGATAAGAGATTGTAGAGAATTGCATGTGTTGGAGAACTGATATCTCGGTTTCCTGTACATTACAAACTAAATCAGCTGTGATTTAAAACTGTCAGCAGCAATAACAAAAAAAAAAAAGTTTTTGGAAAATAAGTTCAGTGCACAAGGTCCAATGGTTGATGACATTAAAATGAAGAGAATTAAATTAATACAATTTACAGAAGCCATTAAAACTAGCTAGCCATTATTAAACCCTGGCCAATAAATCGTTAGGTAGAACATATGCTTTCATATGTGAAGCAGACTATATTTTCATGTACTAAAGATTAATTTTATCTGTGTTCACTGAGAAATAATGTCTGTATGAGTGCAAGGTGAGGTTCTATTATGCCCAAATTACAAACAACGGAGGAGAGATAATTGTGCTCGTTCAAGAGGACACCTGCTGCTGTGCTTCTCAGAATCCTCAGTGCTGGACTACTTGTGTAGCTCATCTACATGTATACATCAGTAATCCTGTTTCTGTTCCAACACACCACACAGGAACTCGCTCAAATGCAGCTAAACTGGAAAACATGCATTCAAGAACACAATCCTGATTCCTGTCTGTTTTTAACCTGTAGCTAAATGTAGCCAACATAATATAACAAACTAAATTAAGATTTGTTCGCACATATAAATGTATTTATATACAGAAACCAGCCCTAAAGAAAACCATCCTACAGCACATGGGAAAATACAGCAGCAGAACACGAGATAATATCACCAGCCACAGGGAGACTGCAGCAAACACAAATGTTGCTCCACTGGCATCCTATATTTCATCTCCCAGGGTTGAAAGAGTCACAGAAGTAGTAAAAAAAAAAAAAAAAAAAAAAATATGTGGAAACGGGGAGAAAAAGAATACAACACCCTGAAGCCAGTCAGAAAAACACCAATAACTAACATCACAAGTTGAATAATGAAAACCGCATCATTTCTTTGGCGTTTTTTTTTTTTTTTGTAAGGATAAGGGGGATGTTCTTTGGACCCATCCATCGCACTTCTGTCTGTGTTTGAGCACTCTAGTGTGCACTTTTATAGAGAGCTTGAGTTTTTCCAGACAGAGTGAGAGGCTGTCAGTATTGCCATAGCCAAAGGATGCACTCTGAAGCGTGACAGTCTGACTAGGTGCTCTGAATTGTTGACAAGGAAAACGCTGTTTGCTTCCGGTGTTGGACAACATCAAATAAATGGAGGTATTTTGCGGCAGAGTAGCATTTCGAGGCTGTCCGAGTCGGGTGGGTGAATGGGCTCTGACAGAGGGGCACTGAACGTACTACCCTTGGGTGGTGCGTAATGTTCTCTTGTGACATTTTAACACACACACACACAGAGAGAGAAACATCAGGACATCCAGAGGACAGCATCTTGTTTCCTCACAGCTAAGTTTGATGGCAAGAAACTTGGTTACTTAAAAGGAACATTCTGGGTTCTGTTTTTCTTACAACTAAAATGTGTCCTATTTATTTATTCACTGTAAAAAAAATGTCAGGCCTCTCCAATTGACTGGTCACATTTACATTTTTTTTTAAATTGGATGTGACCAGTCACTAGAAAATTTTCAATTGGAGACCTGATTTATTTATTTATTTTTTACAGTGTTGTTTGTGTTTTATGCTGTTGATTGAAATTTCCAAAAATTATATCATTTACTCACTCATGTCATTATAAGCCTAACTGACTTTCTAATAATAAATAAATAGGACAAATGTCCAATAGAAGCGAATAGGACCAACTTTTGGAGAATTTAAAAGCATAAATGTGAAACTTAATTTATAAAAGCACTTGGATTAATCAGGTTTAACTTGTACTCTAATATCGTTCTCAACATTTTAGGCATTAAGTTGTCATGACAACAGAGTAAAGTTGGATATAACTACATAAATCATTGCGTTTTTCAAAAGTTTTTTTTTTTTTTTTTTTTTTTACAAACCCTAAAAATCATAACACTCATCGTTTACGTTTTGTTTCTACAGTATACTACTAAAACTGAGTATTTCACGACTTGGCTACATTCACTTCTATTGTAAGTGCCTCACTGTAACCCAGATTTTTGGTTATTTAAAGAAAGAGACCATTTGAAATTGAATTATTGTGTTAATCAGCATTATGCTACAAATGCTGTTGACTGAGCTTTACTTGTACTGAACCCGGAAGATTAATTTACTCCTTTTTGGGTTGTTAAAATTCTTTACTTAATAATTAACAGAACACTCCTGATTTAACTTGTATAACAGAGGATGATTTCAATAATGTGAATGTCTAATTGCAGGGGGAAAAAGCAGAAATGAAATACTGTAAAGCATAAAGCGTTTGTGATCTTTGAACAGCTCCTTTCATCTACTGGCACTCAAATTCGATACACTTTCATTAATGCAAGTTGATATTCTGCCATCTAGTGGCACAAGCATTATTTGACTTCTAAAATGCCTCCAAGAATCTCCTTTAGTCATAAATAAATAAATAAATAAATAAATAAACTGTAGGCGTTTGGCTTTGAATGTATTGATATTTTAATCCGAATAAATCCCTTAAAACCAAATCTATCCCTCTGTATACAAAAAAACCTAACCTCCACCATAATGAGAGGATATAGTGAGAAAAGTGCTGCTTCCTTAGACCTAAACCATTAGAATGTTAGGAAATAAATAACGAACATTTGGGGACCAACCTTGACTCCCACACCGTCCACACATTTCTCATCATATTGCTAAACATACCATTCTTAACTCTGTGTAATTTCAGTGTCTTATGGGCAGCTGTGTTCTGGATAGAGTCCCAAATCACTCTGCTGGTCTGGAGCAGAGAAATGTTAATTCCAAACCTAATGCATGATGGCACTCTCTCCTCTCTATCGAGGTGTGATTTACCCCATGTGAAAGCATCCTGACAGGCCCCTCCATCATCACACCTCTGTGACCAAATCTATAGGATGCTCAAATCTCCTGGTCCCTGGCTCATTCGCTCTTTCCATCCAGACTGAAGACTATCAACTCAGTCCTCTGAGAATTACAGCCCTGAGAAACAGAGAGAGTCAAGCCCACTGGGATGCAAGTGCGTGGAACATGGGCTCTTGGGTTGTTGGATGATGGTGTTCATTAATTAGCATGGACTTCAATCATGTGAAATAGTACCAAAGGCTTCTTTTAATGTAAATGAGATCTGCTGCACAAACACATTCAGGGCAAGTGGCACGTAGTTATTGCAGCTACACTGAAACATTTATTCATTTAGTTAGTAGACGCTTATATCCAGAGCTACTCAAAGCAGACGATATGAATGAAAAAGCAAGATAAAGCCAAAAAGTGCATGGATGCTACCTCATAGACTGTGACTGATTCACACTTGCCTCTCAAATGCTTGGTATGATACTGCATAGGAGAACACAGACTTAAGTATCTGAAAGTCTGCCAATTCAAAATGCCATTTGAAAACGTTTAACACCTTTGGGAGTTTTAGATGAGGAAGGGAAGGACTGTTGATTTCTTTTCAACTGCGCATTTCTCATTCTAATTTCATTTTAATTGCATGTGGCATGCAGCTGCTGGTATGGCCAGGGGGCAACATTTTTTTTTTTTTTTTTAACTAGTGTCTGCGTGTTTGCTGGAGTGCAGCAGAGGACTGGGGCCACACACAGTAATGGATTCCCTGCTCTTCCTGAACCATGCAGCCAAAAGTGATTTGTCAGATTGTTGCAGAGGGCAACAGTTTTTCTGCTTATTTAATCAGTTTCTTGTTGTTTGGTTTGGTAGCTGAAAAAAAGAAACGTTTACAGCACTAGTTATGATTCATAGATCATAAATCACTACGGATAAAACAATCATCCCAAAAATCAATACTTCTAAAACATCTAGCCAGCTATTTTGAATGGTTGTCAATGGGGAAAGTTGCTTCATGTCCGTGTAATGATGTAGTTACAAAATCTACCAGCAGGGACTAATTAGCAAAACTCTAATCTTGTGTATCCAGACCTTTAACTAAATTGTATTCTCTGAGATATATTATAAAAATGATATATAAAATAATAATGCAATGATTATACAGTAAAACCATATAAAAATTAAGAAATGCTTGACTATGTATGCATGCTTCAAAAAAAAAAAAAAAAAAGAAAAAACAACTCAAAACAATGGAATATTTGGTTTTGCTTGTGGATTATAATAGGATTTTTTTACATAACTATTATAATTATGAAATTAAATAGTAAAAACATAAGAAACAGCATGCCACTGGGAATCTTCTACCCCTTTTCTTAAGGGGGTTCATATACGCAAGGGTCTTAAACATTTCACTTCAAAATAAAAACAATATTTGTTACTTTTAAAATCTAAAGAAATTATATGTCCATGAATCCCCCATTAACAAACAAACATGATATAACTGTTAATATCCATTCACAGATCACAGTTATCCAAAACATCTTTAGTTAAGAAAATCACCTTAGACCATCTTTCCCTATACACTGTATGATTTTTGTAACTTAAAGGGCACCTGTTATGTCCCTTTTTATAAGATGTAAAATAAGACTCTGATATCCCCAGAGTGTGTATGTAAAGTTTTATCTCAAAATACCCCATAGATATTTTTTATAGCATGTTAAAATTGCCACTTTTGGGGGGTGAGCAGAAACAAGCCGTTTTAATGTGTGTCCCTTTAAATGCAAATGAGCTGCTGTGCTGACCTAAGAGGGTGGAGCTTTAAGAGCTCATTCTTTGGAACATGTACATTTTAATTTAATTACAGTTATAACTTAACTCTCTCCTTGCATTATCATCAACATACATAGCGAAGTACACAGAAACGCTAGTTACAATTAACAGTAAATAAATATACAGACCTTATGCCTTTTCGGGTGGTGCTTCACAAACTGGTAAACTATATCCGTAAATCAACTCCGATGAAGAGTAATGCAAGGAGAGAGAGTGAGTTTATGGATAATATGTTAATGCTCACTTGCACTGTGTTTTATTAAGCTCTTAGTGATTTTCTAGAGTGAAATGGACGCTTTATATTTTGTGTGAAGTGCAATAAATGTCATAAAACATTGGTAAAGTTTAGGCCATCATTCGGAGGACGGGGTCCGGTACAACAGGCTTGTACTAATATAGTGGATAAAAGCAAGAAGACAACACAAGTTATAACTGTAACTAAATTAAAATATGCAGCATATATTCGCAGTTTCGGACATTTATAGTGCGTCCTGACACCAAAGAATGAGCTCTTGAAGCTCTGCCCTCTTAGGTTGAGCACAGCAGCTCATTTGCATTTAAAGGGACAGGACACTGTAGGGGGAGACTACAGTGGCTCTGATGTCAGGAGTACATGGACTCTTACATCCAACAACAATAAAACACATATTCACAAGACATTCTTGTCTCAATAGCTGTTCCAGCCTGGAGAAAATGTGAACAACTCGCTCTGAGGGGATTTTACTGCTAATACGGCAGTGTCCGTCAACACTCATGGGCGGGGCCTATAAAAAGTCACTTTGCCAGGAATCTGAGACTGCTTATGATTTATGGGAATTAAAAAAAGGAGTGGGTGGATTTTTACCATTATAGGGTGGTTGTGTACACAACACTGCTGACAATAAAAGTGAATTTTGCATAATAGGTGTCCTTTAAGCAGTATTTTACTTTAATATGTACTATGATACAATTACAGTAAACAGCAAAGGAATATTTATATGTATTTTTTCATAAGGGCACGTGCTATTTTCTTCTGCCTTCATTAAAAGATTTTGCCAAATGAATACCTTAAATTAAGATTACTCGTGTTCTGTTCTAAGGGGCTTGGATAACTTTATTAACAAAGGAGAACATCTGATCAAGGTAATTACGCAATGTTAATTATGGTTCTTAATCACACTGCTAATTATGGGCACCCTTGCTGGTTCAATCTAAAAATCAAATTGTGCTGCCTTGAAGGTGTGGCAATTTGTTTGGTGAATCTCCATCTAAAGCGGTTTTCCAGCACACTCAGCAGTTCACCTGCTGAGGAAGAGGGGGATGAGGGGAAAATCAAGTACAGAAGGCCTATTTTCATTATCTTGCTACTGTTGGATCTGCATGTCTAATGTGCATCATTTTACCTTCTGAGGAATCCTGGAGTGTGTTGCCAGGCAACATGCACATGGTATGGGGCGCATGTGGAGGTTCACTAGTTTGCCTTGTATAATAATCCAAACAAGCTGAGCAGTCAACAGTGTGACACTTTCAGTAAATGCAGGAAATCTGGAGCAAAAGCTCCTTTGGTACTTTAAACCGCTTTGCTGCTAAAAACGGACATGGCTGCTAGAAGGTATTTTTGGGAATGCATCATATTACTTAAAGGAATATTTCAGCCAAAAAAAGAAAGAGAATTTTTCATCGTTAATTGCCCAGTGCCGTTCCAAACCTGTATGACTTTTTCTTCTGTGGAACACAAAAAGACACATTTTGAAAAGGTTCTGGTTGCTCTTTTTCATATGTAATTATTCCCCATGAGGACTGGGGGCTTCCAACTGGAGGCACACTAAAGTGGGTCATACCATTTGTGAGCTACATTACCATTATTCTGAAGCCATACAATAGGCCTGTGTGAAAAACAGATAAAGGTAAGTCATTATTGACTGATAACCCTACCCTCAAAGCGGTTAACTGCTGCAACAAGATCAAGGAGTCAGGGTTTTGAACATGAGAACCAGATTGTCATGGATTCAAGGAATCATTCAGAATCAGAATGCATTTGTGAAGTACCAAATCACTGAAAGGATCTCGTTCAAAATAATGATTAATTCACAATATCACTGTAATTGCACGGAAAAGAATTAGACTTAATTGATTTAAAATACATACCACCATTCAAAAGTTTGGGGTCAATAAGACTTTTTTGAAAAATAAATTAAGGTCCCACTTTATTTTAGGTGGCCTTAACTACTATGTACTTACATCAAAACATAAGTACAATGTACTTATTGTGCTCATATTGTATTGCAAAACACTTTTGCTGCTATTGAGGTGGGATACGGGTAAAGTTAGGGACAGGTGTGGTGGGATGGGTAAGTTTAAGGGTAGGGTTAGGGGTAAGGGATGGGTCAACAGTGTAATTATAAATGTAACTACAGAAATTAATTACAGATGCAAACATGCACGTATTTTTTTAATTACAAATGTAAAAACATGTACACAATAAGTGCATTGCATCAAATTATTCATTTAAAATGTTAGTACATAGTAGTTAAGGCCATCTAATATAAAGTGGGTCCAAAATTAATACTTTTCATTAAATTGATCAAAAATGACAGTAAAGACATTCATAATGTTGCAAGACTTCTATTTCAAATAAATGCTGTTGTTTTGAACTTTCTATTCACCAACGAATCCTGAAAAAAATGCATCATGGTTTCAAAAAAATGTTAAGCTACACAACTAACTGTTTTCAACATTGATTAATAATAATAATAATAATAATAATAATAATAATAATAATAATAATAATAATAATAATAATAATATTATTATTATTATTATTAATACGTTTCTGGAGCATCAAATCAGCATATTAATATAATGATTTCTGAAAGATCATGTGACGCTGAAGACTGGAGTAATGAAGCTGAAAATTCAGCTTTGACATCACAGGAATAAATTACATTTTAAATTCATATTTCGCAATATTACCATTTACTGTATTATTGATCAAATAAATGCAGCCTTGGTGGGCATAAATGGTTTATCAAAAATCTAATATAAATCTTACCGACCCCAAACTTTTGAATGGTAGTGTAATTTTTCCAAAAATTTCTTAGTGTTTCCTGGAAGAAAATATAAATTTAAAACAACAGGAGAAGATTTTCATTTTGCATGATTATTTTTTTAACATGATTCAGCTGGTCTATGAAACTTTAACCATAATAAATGGATCAATCCACAAATTTGACAAATGTTGTGCAGAACGAACGAACGAGGCATTTATATAGCGCTTTCATATGTACTACTGTACACCCAAAGCGCTTCGCAACTACGTCAGGGGTCTCTCCTCAACCACCACCAGTGTGCAGCATCCACTTGGATGATGCGACGGCAGCCACAGTACAACGGCGCCAGAGCGTTCCCCACACACCAACGATATGTGGAGAGGAGAGAGGGTGATAGAGCCAATTCAGTGGATGGGGATTTATTAGGAGGCCATGATTGGTAAAATGAGAAAAATCTCATGCAGAGGTATCCACAGTCTTTAATTATGAATCATATCTGAACTGTGCAAGAATCACAATACATTACAAAACAGAGATCACAGATCACTTAAATCAAGAAAGAAATTCAACTCAACCCTAAAGCACTCAGTTAAATAGTTCAAGCAGCAAAAAGGATGAACATAATTTTCAGCTTTTAACCACGTTCCACAAGGACTAACTCAAGGAGAGCTCCATTGCCTGCTATTTGCATACATTTCCAAAAGAACAGAGCTTTGTTATATAAAAAAAAAAAAAAAAAAAAATTTTGGCCGAGAGTCAAAGCGACGCACTGGGGTTAGCGAACGCTCATCTCTCAGAGCTCCCGGGTTCGCACCGAGCAATGACAATCTGGCCACGTCTCATCCGTCAGTTTCCCGGGTAAGAAATGAACCAGCCTGGGACACTAGCAGGTTGCTGGAAGCTGTCCAAATTAATTATAAGGCCTCTCAGAATACAGAGAGCTGACTAGCCTGTGTGCGTCTCTCCCTGTGGCAGGGACAATCGCTCTCAAAGTTGGCAGACACATTTAATCGAATGATCTCAAGCAACAGAAGTGCTGCATTGCATGATTTATAGAAGATAATTTCAGACCTTACCTGCTGAATTTGTAAACATCATCAGTCAATCCTTTCCAGGCTAACAAATAGCTGCCATTTAAAAATATGACAGACTATTAGCATAGAGGCATGGGCTAATACTGTGGATCATAGCCTGCAGAGAAGTAAGTGAAATCTGACTGTAATTGATGAAGTGAACTTGTTGAGGGGATTTAAGTCTGTAACTGACAATGGATCTGCGGACACAGACATTAGTCGGGGTAGACAGCCCATTTCATTTGATGTGAATTACAACAAGGCCATGAGGGATTGACTTGCAGTCTGTTCAATGGGATGGACAATTGTGTAGTCAGTGTGGTGTAAATAACCAAAACATCAGTTGTGAAAAAGTTCAATAGTTAACAAAAAAAGAAAAATTGCATGACCTAAGGCATTAAGACTGCATGTCTGTTTCATCCATGTCAAACTAATCATGATATCTAGCCTCTTTTTTTGTATACATTAGTAAGTGTGCCTTACGAAGTTGGCATGTCTGTGTTGTAAATGATCAGTGCAATAGGAGTGACCTTATCTCGACATGTCAAGACAATTAATGGATTAACATGGACTGATGCGTGCCAGTCTTCATCTGTACAATACATGCTGCTCTGAATGTTTTTCCGTGAAACAATACAAACCACGTGAGCTGAGGAACCGCAGCTGAACACCGCTTCAGCAATTCAGGGCTGACAAATGAAAAGTAATTGACTCAGGAGCTAGAAATCAGACCCAGTGGAGGAGGAGTTATTCTGAATACTGATCAGCTTATGTGATTGACATCTAACAACACAGAAAAAGCCCAAAGCACAGAGGGTTTCATCAGCAAGTATGGAAACATTCAAATTGTTACAGACAGCTAGGATATCTGCAGGTGAAAATGAGTTGGACATTGTGGTCCTCTCTTGGGATGTAACCCCAAAAATAAGGACTCAAGCCAGAATTCCAAGACACATCCATATCTATGTGCATTAGTTCTCTATAGAATCATCAACAAAATACACAATACACTGTATGATTAATACAAAGCGAAGCAAAAAAACATGCCTGGTTCCTCAATTTTCTTCTTGAGGATTTCAAAAAGTCTTAGTTAGTTAGTTAGTTAGTTAGTTAGTATTTGAAAATCAGATGAAAAGACAAAAGGTACAAGAGTGTTCTTAACAGGTTTAAATTGGGAAAGAGCTACAATCCCATGAAGCACTGCAAAGGACATTATCAAAATAAAAACAATGGAGAAATATAAAACTACTGATTTAAAGATGCTTTAAATACTGAAACAGAAACAATGCATATTTTACAATAAATGTGTATGTATAAAAAAGATTTAAAAAAATGAAAAAAAAATTGAGAGCATCGAGAGACTATTACATTATTTGCAGTGCTTCATGGGAGTGGGTGAGCGGGTTATGTACTTTCTCATAATAAATGTAGTTGAAATAGTTGAGTAGTAGCAGGCCAAACAATATTATGCTGCGTTCCAGGCAGGTTTTTGAGCCCGTAAGTTACAACTTCAAACCACGACTCACAACTTTGTAGCGTTCCAGGCAAAGTCACGCCAAACTGCCTGAGCGCAAGGAATTGCGGTAGTTAGATGTAAACAAAGCATGGCAGACCGTACAGGGCTCATTTACAATCATTTCTATTGCCAAAGGTGCTTACTCCTTGCTTATTTGAGGGAAACGGAGGAGAGAGAAAAAAAAGGCGCATAAGGCAAGAAGCTGTTATACCTTTTATTTTACATTATTTGTAAAATACCGTGTACAACTTCCCTTAAACACCACATCCGTAGGGGCTGCCATTGTTGTTTTGCAGGCTATGATGTCAGAGCTCGTAAATGGGAGTACATCGATCTAGTATGAGTTCATGGGTGGAAAGTCAGGGGATTGACTGCCGTTCCTGTGCACCTTCACCGGTAGAAGTCTGGAAAAACACGAGTTAAAGGTTGCCTGGAACGCGGCATAACATTAGCCTACATCATGTAACCAACAGGTTTGAAATAAAATTGATATCAACAGGCAATGATCGGTCCCATCACTGGTCAACATAATCACTATCATTGTCCCTGCACAACTTCCTTTGTCTGCTGACATTGATTTCACTGGTTTGCATCTAGAATGACAAGCTCATTAAAGCAAGCTGGATGCAAGCTTGATATCTCCTGGTGATGGTGTTGCCAGCCAAGGAAAAATCGTGTGCCCGACTTTTGATTTATAGGGCCCTATCATACACCTGGCGCAATGCAAGTGTTTTTTGCTAGTTTCAGCCAGAAGCAGTTATCATTTTCACATTCAGCGCCACATTGTTTAAATAACAAACCCACTCGTGCCCATCTGTTTGCCCATGGGCATGCTGGTCTAAAAACAAGGTGTGTTCAGGCGCATTGTTGGCATATTGCTACTTTGAAGTAACTGAAAATGACTGTGCAATTCACCAACAAAAACCTGGTCTAAAGTCAATAGCGCTTTTTTTTTTTTTGTTTTTTTGTTATTTAAAGGGCGTGTTTGTGATAAGCGCCTATAGGCAGGTGCACAACGCATGTACACTCTACTTATTACACACACACAGGGATGCACAGCATTACACAAGTGCAAATTCCGCCATGTAAATAGCAAATCTGCCATGGTGCAAGCGCAACTGGCTTTTAAAGGGAATGGGAGATGAGACTCTGATTGGTTTATTGCACGTTATGCCATGACTCATTGAGAGACTAGGCTCCATGACTCATTGAGAGACTAGGTACAACCCTTTTAGACCATGCGCCTGGCCTGGCTGGCCAGGCGCAAAAGTGGGATGTTAGCAAAAGTGGATTCGAACACAGAGCACCTGCAACATACACTTCAGACCATGTGCTCAGATCGTTAAAATAGGGCTCATAGTCACTGGTAATCTTAAAAATAAATAAATAAAATCTAAATCGCTGGTAATATAAAGATTTTTTTTTTTTTTTTTGTAAAAAAAAAAAAAAAAAAAAAAAACATACAGAAAGTCTGCTGTGCAATTTTGTCCTAATTTCTTTGCTGCGAATATAATTTTGACTTACAGAACCCAACTGTTGTGCTCTGCTGTAATGGTTTAAAAAACAAAACAATAACTTTTTTATAATCATTCATATTAAATTATGCAATCTGCATATTAAATTTAGAATGTATCTGTGCTTAGTAACCATCTTCTCTGACAGTCTAGCTCTGATAACTCTGATATTCTGTCAGGAAGCCAGATAGATGCATAGTTTTGCTCAGTAGCCTGCCAACACGAAGAAAAAAGACTTTGCATGCAAGAACTCTGCGCTTTCCCTCAGCTCACTATGCAATGATAGAATTGGCCAATTTCACCACCTGCCCTGGGCGGTGTTTACACCTCTCTTAACTGATGGGGGAACAGGCTAATTAAAACCAAGGGAACACTTAAGTGTTGCTTGTCATTTAGGCCAGGTGTTTCCAACCTTTTAGGAAATGTGCCCACAATTTTATCAGACACTGTTAGTAGGTTTGAATTCAGGCCCTGAAGAGACAAATTAAGGCTATTAAGTCTATCAAAAATGTCAGACAGGTATGCAAGATCTGTGAGCCACTTTGGGTCAGTAAAATAATTTGCAAAAGGAAGATGCACAATCAAGCAGAGGAAAAAAAAGAAAAGAAAATGTAGCTCATTACGCAATAAAAAAAAAATATGCGCTGCAGTACTTTCCCTCTGGAGAACCACCTTACCTCCATGTACAAAAGTAACAATTCATATTCTGACCTCATTTCTTTGCACAATAGGCCAAACAGTCTTGATTTTATGGGATGAGTCTTGATGCAATTTACAATTTGTGTTGCTGTTTGAAGCACTGCGTTCTACTCTGCAAAGGCCTCCCTGTGAGTCATCCAGTGGGGGAAATGCACATGTGAAGCTACTTCACGCCAAAGCAGCAAGTCCTTTATTTTTCCCTAACATGGCTTCCGCTCTGTATGCACACACACTGACACAGCTGTCCCAACAAAGACCGAGTTTATCCAGTTTACCATTGAGTTTTCAAAAATATCTTTTCCAGTGCTTTTTTTTCCCCCGAGCAAAACAACAGATCCTCAAGCAGTTCTTTCATGACGGTAGCGGATAAATCAAAGTAGTTGGGAGGAGTTTGTCGGTCGACTCAATTTTTACAGCCCTTATTATCTCAATACTCAGTCATTTGACGTTGGTTGCCATCTCAGTGATACGCCCGGCTCATACTGTTGTCACTGGCAAACTTCTCCAAACATAGTTCTACAGACGGCCATTGCTGCTAGACAAATGAGGCTCTCTGCAATTGTATGTGGCTTTTTGGCCTTGGAAACTAAATACGCCACCTACTATGAAGCAGTAAGCGCTTTGACCGGTCATAGTTTGTTTTTGATTTGTTAATCCTGATTCTTTACGGCGAAAAGTCAACCGGTTTATCTTTTAAAATCAGGTTTTTGGTTTGAAAGTGACATACAAGTTTCACAGGTTTAACACACCTCAGAAAACACAACACAATGTGGACATGGCTCATTATTAAGTGTGATGCACAGTTGCACACAAATCTGTATTTTATGTACTGTTCGTCATTTTAGTTTTTGTAATTAATCCCTGTGTGGAAAGCCCGGATGACGTGGAGGGTTCGCCAAAAGTTGTACGGATTTCATTCAGACACTCTTCTTTTTTGTCTGACGGCTCACCTGTTTTACCATCCGTTTACACTTGCTGTTTTAAACCGTCTCTTGTCCCCTTTCAAACACTTCTTCGAGATGAGGGTCTATGGGTGGGTAAATGTACTGTTTGTTTGTTTTTTCAGATCTTTTGATCTAATGGACAAAAAAAACTTGTGCAATTTACATATGAACACACCCAGAGACAACGGAAAAACATACAGAGAGCAAGATCACACTGAACACAGTGTTAAAAATAAAGAATGGTGAGAGAACATCATGCTTGGTTTGTTTTTAGTCTTCAGCCGACAAAGTTTAAATCCTGTCTGGCTAGTACGCTTCCCATAATGTGTACACATTAAAGGGTTAGTTCACCGAAAAATGAAAATGATCCCATCATTTATACACCTAGGATGGCTTGAGGGTGAGTAACAGTTATATTAAAGAATATCCTGGCTCTTCCAAGCTTTATAATGGGATTAAATAGTAACTTGGATTTTGAAGCCCAAAACAGCACATCCATACAGCTCCGGGGGGGTGGGGGTGGGGTAATAAAAGCCTTCTGAAGCGAAGCAATGCGTTTTTGTAAGAAACATATCCATATTTATAACTATAATCTCTAGCTTCCAGTCGAGTTCTGACCAAAGAGTGAACTCAAAACGTTTTAAGCTAGGGACACACCAAGCCGATGGTTGGCCAACATGCAAAGTCGGGCCATTTTTGAGCGTTGGCCGACTTAGTTTTTTTGGTGCGTGTGAGTGCTAGTTGAACGCACATGCTAGTTGACAGTCACCTGTAGTCCTTTTGGTCTGTTCAGGTGCTGTTTTTTTCAGACGCAAGGCGACAACAGAGTCAGCTTTCATCAGCACTAGTTCTTTGCCATCCATTTGGTGCATCCCTACCTTTAGACCCTGTTTACACCTGTTCGTCCACTTGTGATCCGATCAACCAAAACGCATCTTAATACCAGACAGGGTCTTAGTGTTTAAACAAAACTGAATTTAATGAATGACATTTCCACAGCTGCAACTGTCCGTACCGTTGAAAACATACTTTCAAAGATCGGTGGAAAACAAAAGCATTGGGTTTTTCACCATTAGCATGTAAATGAGTACAGAAGTATTCTACACTACTCAAATTACCAGTACTGACCTCTTGGGATTTAAAGTACGTCAAAAGGTAATGATCTCACAAAATTTCCAAATGTTGAAATGGTTGATTCAACAGTTCCTCAATCAATGAGTAAGATGTCAGTGTTGTGGCAGAGGTCTCAGATCTGCCCAGAACACAGCAGAGGGATTGTGGGAAAACACTGCCTCCATATACCTCTCCTCATTCATCTGTCCTAGAGTAAATTGGCTGCCACCAGGGTTGGCAAGGATCATCCCGCTGTAAATGAAGACTGAGCCAACATACACGGGCCTGTCAATTTGGCCCCAGCATCTTGGGACCTTCCGGTCCCCAGACCTGCCCGCTCCAATCCTCACCACTATTAAAAGGTTTTGCAATTCAACTATGGCCAAGGGAAATATTTAACCATAGTGCTGTCAAAGCGAAGACATATAAAAATTAAACCCCCCTCTTCCAGGGCCAAAGATGAGAAAGTTGAAGCCATTTACCGAAGTGGAAGCAGCAAGGCACATTACCTGGGAAACAGAGTGGTTTGTTTATTAGAATAGTAGCACGGGTCGACATGCCTGTCAGCGGATTTTCCATCTCACTCGGATTAATGTTCCTCTTGTGCGTCTGCATCTTCATCATTTTATTCTCCATTTAGTTGCTTTATGGCTGTTTGTAAACAGAAACAAAGAGCTGCTTGATTTCCACCGCTGAAGAAATGACTGTCAGCTCAAGCACTGATATAAACAGTGGTGTAATAATTGAACTGCTTTGTAAGCTTTGACTAAAACCACAAAGGGTAGCGGCCGTTGGACATGCTGGCAGCGGGGGAACAATCTTCTATTTGCTTTGATTTGTGTAAACTTATTTACCCGACAAACCACCTGGACCAATTGAGATCAATGGTTTAATCCAAATGCTAAGTGTTCCTCTCTGTAAACGCACGTTAATAATTATGTCGGTGAGGTGTCATTATATTCCTGTAAGGTGTCTTGAGGGATCCGACTACAAATGAGAACGCTTTGTCTCAATTATGGGCAATTAAACCGGGGGTGTTTGAGATAAGGTGAAATAAAAATTACCCTAAAAATATACAGACAAACAAATTGCATAATATCAGGAGTAATGTATCAACAATCCCCTGAAAAGCCTGCCTCCCACAATGCTTAATTTTCATAACTGCGGGGAAAGTGGTTTCGCAGTCTCTGTGGATAATTTCACATGCTTTTGTTTAAAATCTAATATGGTGGAAAATTACCTCTAGTACATTTCCCAATCCTGCCTGATAAATCGTGCCATTTGAGATGAGAAGAAACAGGTGGGTTTTAAACTGCAGCTTGCCTGAGATGACTAGTGCAAGTCATTTCCATTTTGAGAGGTTTCTTTATTGCTCTCAGTTTTGTTACATCTGTTTTCTGCCATGCTCCTTCACCTTGCCTGAAGTTTCTTTGCAGCATCGGCTTGTTCAATTTGTATCCCTAAATTACCGAGCATACCATCACTGGCTTATGACTTTCTGAAGAAACACACCTGCAGCGAACCAGAACGTATCGAAACTAATCGTTTCATCTGCGCTTTACCGCAGCAGTTTTCATGTTTGTTCACCTTTTTAACACTGAGCTTTAATTGTGTTTCCGAATTAGAAGCACTCGACAACGCTTAGACAACTGGATAAATTACTCTACATGTTTGTTTTTCCTGACTAACATGAATGAATCTCATCGTTCACAATTAACAACCGAAAAAGTGGTAGTACTCACCAAGACGTACGGTTGTCTTCCAAATAAGAGGGGATTTATGTTCGCCATTAAATCGATGCGGAGTTTAAGGTGCCCCGAAAATGTTACTGTTTAATTATGCCAACATTTATCGCTGGTTGAAGTTGGTCGCACGTTGACCCAAAAGTAATCTGCTTAATTTGAAAAATCCTACTGTGTGAGCTTTGCTTCGCAACACACGCGGCCATTTTTGTCCGCGAAATTTCACTAATATGACCGCTTTACTCCCGCAACCGTCACTTCCGGGCAGAATATGTGCTAAAATCTTTGAACATTCGCGTGCAAATAGAAAGTACTGGGGATTAACTAATTAAAGTTAACTATGTTCATAACTGCATAACTTAGCTTGACGGTTATTTTCAATAGTGTATCGTGACGAAATGATTCACTTGATTCATATAGCGCTCGGAAGTTTGAATCATTGCGAACCGATTTATTTAGGCAGTTCAAAAACCAAAACTGATTCACCGCGTCTCCATTTATTCACAAAATACCATCCTCTCCGCTAGATGGCACCTACATCAAATTATAACAATGGTTGTCATTTTGCCACAAGTGGCAGTGTGCTGATATTGCGTTTCAGTTTTTAGTAGATGTTTTTAAGGTGCATGCATGTCTGCTGATTACATAATGCACAACAACTGTGTGCCTGAAATTAACAAATAAATGCGTCACATATCTGTTTTAGAACAGCAACAGTTCTGAAAATGTCTGGAAGTGATCTGGATGAATTAAATATTGTTTGCACACACATGGCATGATAAATGAAAAAAAACGTGCCAAGAACAATTTGTTCTACAGCAGGAAGTGGTTTTGATCAGCAGACCACAATCACACTTTATCTCAAGTCTGTTTGTGAAACTAAACTAAACTCAAAACCCCCTAAAATATCACCATATCAAAAGTTCACTTTTGGTTTTGACATTCCCAGTAACAATGGTTGTTTCACCACATAAAGAAAAACAGAAAACAAAAATGTTTTAAAAATTCATTATTTTGTCATTCATTATTTAGAGGCTGCATCAGCATGATTGATTTGCAGGCTTTCTCTCCCTTTTTTCTGCCTAATTAGCCTTTGGGCACTCGGTCACAATAATACAAGCCATCTTTTGTTTCCTGTGGCAGCCTTTACTCTGGGATCCATATCCACGCACACATGGGAATACTACATGTCACTAGAGAGCAACTCCCCATCATGGCTGCAGGGCAGGAGTGGAGCCACACGGTGGAACCGCCACCATCCCTCTTACTGATTTATGATCTGGAGAGCAACAATAAAACAAGGAGGAGGCCCAATTATTCTTCTGAGGGGAACTGGAGAAAGTATGTTAGCCTTGACTGCAGGAGAAGTGGGCGTGAGAGAGAGGGAAATGAGTCTGGCCCTACGCAGCAGGTTGCTTTTCACCCAAAACCCAGCCATCTCTAACTAAAGTCATGGAGATACTAATCAATATCAGGTTTTAAAACCTGAAAAAGTGGCTTTCAATCTGCAATTTCAGTTTACAGTGGATATAAAAAGTCTATATAACCACCATTAAAACAACTGTTTTTTTTTTTGTGATGTAAAAAATGAATAAGAAAATGTGCCTGATAGACTATCTAAACAGACTGTGTGCTGTAATAAAGGGGTGTGCACACTTATCCAGATGGTAATCTCTCTCTCTCTCTCTGAAATGACACTTTGATTTTCAGTGGCATTGCAGAGGCTGATATTTTCTGATATGATCTCTCTTTGTTTCATTTTTTACATCACAAAAACAGCTGTTTTATCTGGCCATGTGTAGACTTTTTATATCCACTGTAAGTCAATAGCAAATACTGATCTCCCTACAGAGTTCTTCTGCGTATTATCAGTGGGTCTCACATAAGCTTTACAGTGGTACAATCTTGAAGTGCATGCAATATAAGGAAGCTGGATATGACATTTTACATCCTGAGAACATCTGAACACCCAGAGAGAGAGAACACAAGCGCTTAAAAGAAGGAAAAAGAGAGCAGTCTTCACATGAAACGCTTTGATTCATCAAACTTTGATTAAAGCTCTGATATATGCCATCTCTAATAGCACTCAACAGAGTGATCACAGATTAAACCTGAAATCTGAAAGTCGCTTGGCATATCCTTTGATTTAAATTCAATCAAAAGAATAAGGGGAAGTTTGAGGATCCTGAATAAAGGTGTTTGGAGTGCCACCTGGTGACTGTTTATTATATTGGTTTATATTGAATGTAAATCTTGACACTCACTGTCAGATGAGGTTACTACTTTAACCCCTGAGACCCCAAGGTCATTTTAATAACTCTGAAAGCATACTTAACATTTTAATATACATTTACACATTTATAACCTATGTATATATATATATATATATATATATATATATATATATATATATATATATATATATATATATATATATATATATATATATATATATATAGAAATGATATAAAAAAGAATAATTATTTAATAATAATAATTTTAACATGCTAGTTTTCACTCCTTGGTGCAATTTAAGAAAATTACTTATTCATTATTATTCATTTTATATATACGGTATTGGGGTTTCTGAGACCCAAAATATGATGATCATAAAGTCATATCTGGAATCATTTTTGAACCCCCACAAAAAAAAAACAAAAACATAATGGTTCAACCAATATGAATACTCTTCCATCAGTATGAATTTAACCATCATAATAAGGATGCAAATGAACATCTTAATCAGCTTTCTTTCACAGATGGCAGTGCACATGTTGTTTTCCGTCTGTGCGTCTGCATTTGTGTGATGTGTTTATTTTGGGAGAATGCAGTGACCCTTCAAGAAACAAACACATTTTGTAAAGTGAATCACAAAAAATGAGGCAAACCTTACTCTGTCTTTGTTAGCCAATGAGATGCATTAATACTGACAGGACTAGACAGATTGGGAGATTTATGACTAAAGTGCCATGACTTCTGAACCCTGTTTTGCCCTGGAGTGCTGTAATGAACACACGACCCTGCCCTCGAAGCACAGCTATAACAATTAGCATACAGACAGGAGCAAGATGTTACATAATTAACTTCTCAACCATGCCATGCTAAAAAAACCATTGACATATGAGAACATAGATGTGTAAAACTGTGCTGCATTATCATTCTCCATGATAATGAGTTTGTAAGAACAGCATATGTGATATAAACTTTGTTCTTGTATGATTTGCTGCGCTCGGTGAAGAGATGATCTACATTGATCAAAGAACTGAAATGATATACGTCATTATAAACAGGAATACCAGGAATATCAGATCAGATACACCAGTACCGGTAAATACCAGAGATATTCTCTGTGACTGCAAACCCTGAACCAATATCTGAAGGACTCTTGGAGTCAAACCTTTTCACAGGCATTCTACATTAATACGGTAGATTCTATTTGAATTGTTGGGAATGGATTCAGTAAAAATTCTAATTCAGCAATTAAAAACAGTGTCAACCAGTTTGACAACCAGCACTGACTGCATCTGCCAGGCTCAACCATTTCAGTTACTATGGGAAATATAAATTTGCTAAATAATTCACAAGAGAGTCAGTCAATAAATGGTAAAACAAAGTAACTTGCATTACTTAGTTGAAAAAGTAACTCAGATATTTTGTTGTAAATGTTAAATGTATAATGCGTTACTTTACTAGTTACTTGGAAAAGTAATCTGATTATGTAACTCAAGTTACTTGTAATGCATTACCCCCAACACTGTATATATATCACAAAACCAAAATTCTCTTAACAGGGCTGCAAATGTCAAAACCTAGAAAATAAAACATCTCATTTAATATTTAGCTGGATCAACTTTCTCTAAAGGTTAAACACCTCACTGACCATTTTGTTGGAAAAAACCAAAAACTTCTTTTTAAGAATTTCAGACCTTACTTTGTACTCTATTTTTGGAAAGTGCCCATACACTGACTTTCCACCCATTGAGCAGATAATGGTGGAAAGCAGCCCGGTGGGAGGCCTTGAAACCCTGAGCTGAATGCAGTTCTGCTCCAGATGTGTCACCCTGCCATTTCCCTGAGCAACAAAGCACAATCGCCATGCTCCGCTTGCGTGCTTTCAGAATGGCTGTGTCATGTCACTAATCTCTGGGTGCTTGCCTTTGTGTGTGGCTCCTTCAGCTATTCACTTTGAGCAGGCCACACTTCACACCTCCTGTCCCTCCTGCACCCCCTCCCCTCCCCCCCCCCCTCCCCACTACAAGACAAGAGGCCATCTGCCCCTTTTAATAGATGTCAAGAACACTCCTTCTGAGGAGTGAGGCACAAGGGTGACCCCTCAGATTTTTTTTAGACCATCTTTTTCTATTGGGGCAAATGAGAATGCAAAGATTACATTTGTTGTTTACGTTCACTGCTATAAAAGTTTACTCCCGGAAATGTGAAAATGGTCAAAGTTATCTTTTTATTGTAGAAAAAGTGTTATTTGTTTTATGTCACTTGTGGCTTTAACCCTCTGGCCCTCTTCATTTAGGGGTCACATGTGGCTCCTTCACGGTCAAAAGTGACTGAAGTCTAAATGTTGTTGTTTTTTTGTTTTGTTTTTCAGGAAAACCAATGTAATATATTTTTGTTCAATAATATATTTTTTTACTATTATTTAGAAATTTGAGGGGATTTTATCATACTATGCAATATTTATAATATTATATTTATTATATATAATATTTATTTATTACATTTATGATATATTATGAGATTTTTCCCCATTGAAAATAATACACAACTTTTATCTAATATATTTTTAATTATTTTTCAATCAAAGCAGTATTCCATGTTAAAATAGAGACACATTTTTGAAGCCATCTGGTGGGAGTTATGTAATGCCATGGTGTAACCACTAGATTCCTGTATAATTCCTTATAAAGTGGCTTATACATTCTCTAGTGGTTTTTAGACATAAATATAATTTTTATTAAGTTGTGGATTTGGATTTATATACTTGGCATTCTCAAAGACTACTTTTGGTCAAGGTTTTTATTGAAATGTTGATTTGAAGTGTCAGTTTTTGCATTAATGTTACTAAACTCAAACATGAACACATTTTGTTACACATAACGTAACAGAAATGCAACAAAAATGAACAGGTATGCTTTATCACAGCTTAATAAATTTGGGTCTGATCTGATTTCAACCTCTTATTTGAGTCTTTTGGCTCAATTGTACCATATTGTTACAGCCACACCAGTTAATTTGTGTGTGTATAATAATGTGTTGTGTGTGTCTGCGTGTGTATAAGAGAGTGTATGTTTGAGAGGGTGTGTGGTTTTGTACTCTTGTGTAAACTCTTCCTTGCTGTTTTTTTTTTTTTTTTTTTTTTTTTACTGCATTGAGGCTGAATTGATTTTATTTCACACATTTGCAAAAATTTGCTCTGGTGTTATATATATATATATATATATATATATATATATATATATATATATATATATATATATATATATATATATATATATATATATATATATATATACATGTGTAGGGGGTGGATGTGTCTATTTTGCACTCTTGACATTTTAGAGTGTCATCCCTTCATTGCTGTGCACTTTTTTTCTGCACAGTGGCTGATTTGTAGTTTGTACCACCAAAAGATTATTCTCTGAGATTTTGTATTTTTTTGTACTTTCAAGCCAAGTATGACTCTTTTCTTCTTGACCCTTTAACACAGAGGTCTTCAACCCCCGGTCCTGGAGACCCACTGTCCTGCAGAGTTTAGCTCCAACCCTAATTAAAGACAGGTGAAGCTAATCAAGCTCTTCAGGATCACTTGTTGAAAATACACAGGCAGGTGTGCTGAAGCAGGTTGGAAATAAACTTTGCAGGACAGTGGGTCCCCAGGAGCAGGGTTGAAGACCTCTGCTTTAACATATCCAAATCATGTCCATGTTTTTATTGTGTGTTCACATAGCTAATGCAACAAACGTCACCAAGTGTCATCCCATTCCGATGAAGAAATTTCAAAACCTTAAATGTTTTTCGGTAATTTCTGACCAAAGAGGCCCAGAGGGATTTAAGTGAGCCAGCCAGGATATCCATTTGTACCACATCAAAAAAACAAAACAAAAAAAAAACACAAAGGCTGAGACCCCTGAGTGTAGAGTGTTAAACATTTATTCATGTCTATTTCTAAATGAACAGGGAGTTAACTCGATCAATATAGGGTCTGTGGCTCTGCGACCTTAAGTTTGCCTCCGGTTGGTTTTAAAATGTCATAGAGCATGAGGTCATGCTTTAAAGTGGCTTTCTTGATCATGAATAAGCCCCTCTCTCATTACAGGTGACACAGAGGTGAATTTGTCTGCATGAAAGAACAAAAGACAACAAGATCTTTTTCTGACAACAGAAAGAGGACCAGTGTGAATTCTAGCTTGAGAGTGACCTCACTGCATGTTCAGAAGGGAAACAAACAAGTCACAACTTCTTGTTTTTAACCATGCTCTCACGCAATAAGTGCGCAAAACAGGGAAATGGGCCTATGTGACAGTGACTCATCAATGTCCTCGACTAT
This sequence comes from Paracanthobrama guichenoti, assembly GCA_018749465.1. Taxonomy (NCBI): domain Eukaryota; kingdom Metazoa; phylum Chordata; class Actinopteri; order Cypriniformes; family Gobionidae; genus Paracanthobrama; species Paracanthobrama guichenoti. Next base: position 22,452,862 of record CM031951.1, read on the forward strand.
TGATTTAATTTCAGACAGGCGATTTTATCACGCATAAACAGGCTAGTGTGTATGTGTGAGTTAAACTAGATTTAGGGAAAGTTTCTCTGAGGTTTGAACAACATGAGAAGGAGTAGCCATCAGCAGAACACCAGCCAGGTTCACAGAGAGTTCAGCCACTGGTACACTGTGTTTGAAGCAACATGTTGAATGGCAGAAGTTTGGTAGGCAGTGAAAGGGAGAGCTAATTACCCTGCAGACATCAGCAGACGGCTTTCAAATGGCACTGGTAAAAACAGCTCTAGAGGAAGGTGCTCAGGCATTTACACTCTAATAGGCTACTTCTTAATGTAAGTGCTTTTAGAAAACTTGCTTTCTAGAGTGGCCTTGTCATTAGCTTATATCATTGAATACAGAAGTTAGAATACAAGGAAAGATACTTTTTCAGTTTTAAAGTGACTGTCTGGGAAGATATAATTTTGCTAAGATGTTCTAATGGGGTATGCTCTTTTTCATATATATATATTTTTTCAAACTGTAAAAACATCCAACCGGGAATTCTAAATTAACTATGCCCAGGGTTTTGCAGGAATTTTCAAGCTCTTAAGCTCTCTAGTCATCATTTATTATTATTATAGATTAACAATTAAATGATTATACATTCTATGCGCGTGTATTTATAACCATTTTGAAAACGGCATTTTGAAATTGCTGTAATTAGGAGATTTCAACTTATAAACTTGCCTACCCAAATTTATTGCGTGTCACTGACGTCATTTTTAGAGAGAGAGAGAGAAATTGTCTAATTACACTTTTAAGAGTATTAGGTTTCAACTTACTCAAATATCTAATGATACAAATGTAAAAATAAGTGGTTGAAATGTTGACATATCTTACTAAGATGCTATTCAGTTTATACCCTTTATTATATACAGAAATGGATCACAAAGTTTGTGAACCCTGTTTTGTTTAATATATATATACTTTTTAAAGTCTAGTACAAACGTTACGGTCACTCATCAACGGCAGCTGTTACAATTGCCAGACGACAAGAACAATCCTCCGTTGGCTAGAACGTCCAATTTAACAATGCTCAGTCCGACCTTTCGAGCCCTTCGAAGGATGCAGCCTCTGAAGTGAACTTGCTATTGTCACGTGTTGATCTCACCTTCTCGCACGTCAGACTTCATCACTGCACAATATTGGGCAAACTAAAGTTTAAGTTTTCAGGCCCCCAAAACGGACCGAAACGCATAATAACTTTCCTGTTTTTAAATGATTTGAGTAATGTCCCTACGCAATGTTCACTGCTCCCTACTCACTGAGCAGGCATCATCAAATATAGATGAAACCTGAAACGCACACATTAGATGAGTTTGAGGTATGATTGTATATTTCTATAAATAAATATAATATCAATTATATTGTTTATAGGCTATATCGTTTACACCTTGTGTAAAAACGTTTGAATTAAAAAAAATAATAATAATAATTTATTAAATTATCGCAGCATTGAGGAAAAAATGTAAGCAAACCCTAAAACAAGATGAGACTAAACTGCACAATGCATCAGTCCTATTGCAAGTCATAAAATTGTTCATATTAGTTTGCTATAACAAAGGCACAAGCATGTTAAAAGTGTGATTAAAAACATACCTATTATGAATGGGTTTTATGCTTCAGTGTTTTAAGACTGATAAATATGAAAAAGTGATTTGGCCCTAGGAACACCTGAGAACAAATCGTAATAATCCATCTTATGCAGAAGAAAAGCAGAGAAATGTGATATGGGTGTCTGAGGGCAAAGACAAAGCGCTCAGAAGTTGGTTGAGCAATATTTTCTGGTGTGAGACATTGAGGGCAATAATAGCTGATTCAGTCTGAGTAATGAACTGAAAGCACAGGTGTTGTCATCACCTGGAATGATAACACTGATTTAATTAACATCAGCCGTGGATGCCAAAGGAATGTTTGCACAAGAAATGCTTTTAGTGCTCAAATAACAGCACATCTGTTAGGACGCAGCCGTCAAAATGTACTATATCTGCAGGGGTTAAAACATTTCCAACACTATTTGAACTCTTCAAAACACATGATGAAACCATGCCAAGGAAATGAAGTAAAATAGTGTCTCATTTTGCATCCTCTATAGAGTTTAGTTCCCTCCTGGTCTACCAGCTGCATCTGTTGATGTATCTTCAAGTCACTTCATTTTGTCAGTTACATATAAAACCAGATGGAAACCACCCCGGGGACGTGGCCCTGCTAATTCAATTAGACAGGCCTCAGCCGTAGCCCCAGATATAGGCAGTCAGTGGACACCCTGAAAAATGGCAGATTCATCCCCACTGCCACCCTGAAGGCTCAGAGTCCATGATTGATCAGACATTGATTTGATTTGAAGTGAGAGTGAAGAGCACTTTCCTGGGCTCTAAGTAAGAGGTCTGAACAAGATTTCCCTTGTCAAATCGTCTGCGTCTTGTGAAGTGACTTTGGCTGTGAACAATAGGGGCTTACAGTTGTATGCATTTCAAGCATGATTCAAAACACATTCCTGTGCGTGAGTCAGAACAGAAGAATGTGACATTTTGTGACAGAAGTATTGTACAGCATCCAATATCTGTCTAGTTTAAAATAGTACACTTAAATCAAGAATTGTGTTAATTTTCAGACCACAATCTAGGTTTCATGCAACCCAAACAGCCTTTTAAACTAAATACTGACATGGTTTTCAAATTATATTTGAGATGTCCGCCAAATGTGACAATCCACATGCTGACTAAAGGTCTGTTCACACCAAGGACGATAACTATTATGATAAAAATAAAGATATCGCTATATAAATAAATCATAAATTGTAGTATTTATGAGTATCTATTGACAGAAATGCAATATAATATACATAACTATGTTTTCAGTGGAGTATAAAGACCTTACATAATGAATCGTTATATTTTTATCACCTTAGAATGAGCCATTTCCATACACCGCGGGTCCCCTTACAGTGAAATCGCCATTTTGCATCGGACAAACTTCTCTACAAAGCGCTATTCACTCTCTGTGCTCTCCGATGACGTCATCTTTGTCTTGTGTCGGCCACCGTAGCTTCTCTATGTGCTTCGAAAGGGAGGGGTGAGCTGTGGGTGGTTGCAATTCACAACCTCACCTCTAGATGCTGCTAAAATTCACACTGCACCTTGAGAATAGCAGAGTCACCACAACTTTAACAATAATGAGGAATGCTATCACTGTAATTCCCCCAGCCGATGAATGATAAAAACACTGATAGCCAATCAGAATCCATCTTGCTTTAAAAAGCTTGAGTATTTAAAGCGGGAGTTGACAGAACTGTCTGCTTATAATAAACAGAACGTCATTGTGTGTTGGTGTGGACGCTGATATAGTTATCGTTCTTGGTGTGAATGGGCAATAACTTCGTAACATAATTTTATTATGACTGCCTTCGAGGTTGTTCGAGTCTTAAGTGACACTGCGTTAAACGTGAACACACAATGCTTATATCAGGATTGTATTTTGGCTACTTCACAGCAATGCTCACGGTTTCGCTGTCTGGATCCTGTCGTCAACAGGTTTTATCGGTGAAGACATCTCAGAATTAACAAGTCATAACAGGAAAAAAGGGAAACTGTGGCGTGAAATATAATACAAAATAAACTAAGAGCCATTACTTACAAAGACCATAATGCTGAGAGTAAGATTCCCTGTCTGTCCACAGAAAAAGCCAGGAGGCGGAAACTTTAGCCAGGGGGAAAGGGAGTTCTCTGTTTACCTTTCTTAAAACACAAAGCCTCATGGGAATCTCCTTTCAGTTTCAGACTTTGACACTTTAAACGTACAAATAACAAGGCAGTATTATCTGTTGACATGAGTTATTTATATAGTGTACAATGCATATAAATGTCAACCCTATAAGGGAAAAAAGCATGTGTGTGCAAGTGTGCCCCAATGAAACGTATAAAACCGTGCAATATACAGTAATAAATATATGTATCTGTGAGTACTTGGCCTCGCACAGCAGTCAGGCGTCAGAATTTGGAGTTCAGACAGTTGAGAAGCCTATAATTATGCCAAAAGTTTCACTGTGTGGCCCATCATTATAGCTTACAGCCTATGAAATTGAGGAACAAAAACAAGTCATGTTAACAGGTGCTTGTTTTTCATCTCTCTCTCTCTCACCTCCAGACATGAAGCACAGGAAAATTACCATTTGTTTTCAGCTTGCTGCAGGCCATTGCTCTGGTCTCGTCTTTCAGACTTCAAGAAACAAGATCTCAGAGAAGACAGAGTGTGCCGGTATGACTGTGCTGATTATGAGTGCTTTGTTTCAGTCTAGTGTTTGAAAAACATCTGCATGTCATAGCTCTGTGTGAGTGTTCTTGATGCATTACAAACTATGGTGTCCATGTTGGTGATGCAGCGTGCCCGTTACTTCACTCTTTACCCAAAAATGTCCACTCTTTCTGTCTGAGATTTGAATAATATTATGAAGATTATAAAAAATATTTAAAAGAATATTCAGTGTATTTAATATTTAGTATTTTATGACTAAGTTTTGCCTAAATATTAATTTTTTATTTAAAAAAAATCTAATATTCGCTATGTTTAATATTTAGTATTTTCTAAAAAAGTCCTAGCACCTTAAATTAGCTTAAGTGGATGTGTCAACTCTACACTTCCTCGTGGCTTGAAATATACAAAATGTGGTATAAAGTTATGATTTTTTGAAGCAACTAATGTTTAGCTTTCGCTTCGCTCTATATCTTGACTGACAATACCTCAAATATGACTTGACATGAGACTAATCACACATCAGTAACCTAATAAATAATGAACAACTCTGAATTGCTTTGTGGGTGCACTGAACGCTCATTAGCAGTGTGCCTATGACTCTTCCGTTCACCCATTCATGAGGTCTTATGAGCTGTCATCTGGTGCACCGTCCCTCTTTTCCGAGTCAAGTGAAGCAGAATTGAGCAGACCATGTGTTTGATGTGCTCTTTCTCCTCTACTTAAGCCACTCTGGCCATATGGGTGGATTTAGAGCAAGGGACACTTGAAAGGGGGCAAAAGGAGTGGCCCCCCCTCGACCCTTCTGTCACAGATAGGCATCGTGCTCTTCCACTGAATGCACACAATGGGCTCTATTGGCAGTTCAGACACAGGTATATCTGTAAATAAAACAGCTGGTAAGTCAGTCAAAAATGTAGGTTACAACTTATTTTTTTATGGAGTTTATTTTTAGGTAATTTCCCTCTGATAGCACCTATACGTTCTTTTAAGCAAACAACTGCTTGTAAACCCAGCTAACAAGGGGACGTTCTCAGAACGCTAACATGGCAAGGTTTTCTAAAGGCTATGAAAAAAAGTCTTCCAGTAACATTAATAGAAAGTTCATTCAAAGTTATCTGGTCTTCAGTAATGTTCTCAAAACGTTAGCACAAAAACATTATTTGTACATTATTTGTTCTGTCTGAAATGGATGTTCATCTTAGGGCCAGTTCACACACAGAACACGATTTTGCTGTTAAAAACGCAAGACACAAAGAGTCTAGAGGCGGTCTAGAGATGCAAGTTGACTTAACGCTTTTAACTTAATTTTTATGTGTAATAAAAATAATGTAATTTATTTATGTGCATAATTTATGTGCATTTATTATTACAGTCAGCCAATCGACAGAAAACTAATCATAGTTATATAGCTCAACACAGTTAGTCTTATTGTTTAAATCTTGTTTTCTTGATTTAGTGTGAGTACCATGTTTTACCATGCCTAATATCAATCTAGCTTACTGCAGTGTGCAACAAATGTCTCATAGTAGCAGCCAAGCAAACACACAGAGTAGCATTATAGCATAACTTTCAGCACACTCAAAAGTATCTAATATGATAAAATAGCGCTGCGTTACCCCACATACGTATGACCAGAAGAAGCAGAAGCGGCCATCTGTGGCATTATAAACGCTCCATTGCCCTAGAGCCGTGTGTAGCACTTGTCTCTCATTAGCAATCGCTTAAGCGGCCTCATTCCACCCCACCCTGCTTCATACTACAGTAACGTCAATAAATCTTTAATACATTAGCTCATCCATGAATATGATTTCTGCCTGAGTCCAGTCAGATTATTTTCCACCGGCTGTAGGTGAAGACAACAACTCCCATGATTCTGCGAAATCAAGGCGTCATCAAGCTACGCCTTTGTTTGAATAAGTGACCTCTAGGAGTGAAAATTACATATTGTGCCTTTAATCATTTAATGGATACATACCGTAGACTGTAAAAACAGATTCCATTGTGGAAAGTGAAGACGCCACTGTCAGAATATGTCAGCTGACATCTTGCGCTGATTTGGGACCTGCGTCTGCACAGAAGTGACCTCAGGATCTGAGTCTGTGCAGTAGAGAGCAGGAAGTAGAGCTGCAATATCAAAACCCCGCCAACACTCACGCAGTATCTGTTTGTACAGTTTGCTGCAGAGCAACTCATTATGTCGGTGTGAAATAAACAGTTATGGAAATGCAGAAATTAAAGCTAGAGCTCCAATCTCCTCCTGAAAATCCAGAGAAAAGTCAGTTGGTGCCTCAGTGACAACTTCGCTCAGAGAAGCTGTCAATCATGATGTCACACCCCCATTTTCATAGCATCATATAACTAACTAAAACCAAACTTATTTTAAAAAATGAACGCTTGAACTTACATCAGTGTGATAAAAAAAACTACCTAAAATGACAGAAACCATCTTTCGAAAAAATGTATTTGAAGTGTAATTTGATTGTTTAGTTTGTCTCGGGTCCCATCAGAATACATGGAGGGTCAGGGTTATGAGCTGTACTGGGACCAACCACCTGAATACAAACTTTCAAGAATATCAAGTTTATAAATGACCAACTTCTAAAAATAAATACAGGCTAGTTGTCTTTATAAAGAAATACTCACTTATATGATATAAGAGCATTATACATAGCGTTGGAGCCGCTGCTGTGACGCTGTACAGACACTTCCAGTGTGAATACTCTCGCGCGTCTTCAGCTGGGTTAGCAGCTGACGGCGTAGTTACGCTGACGTGAAGCTCACACACTGCTCACGCTTGCAATGTGAAATGGCCGTAATGCTTAAAATAATGAATTTGTTTGAGTAGCACAAACTTAATTACAAATTAACTAATTATTAACTAATTATTCTTTTGAGCTCATGAAACTGACACATATTAAGTATAATCTAAATTATTTCATTGTTTCGAGTTTAATGAACTTGTTTCTTTTAATTTAGAGTAACTTAAATTGAACTGAAACTGGGTTGGGATTTCTATTTCCCAGCATGCTTTGCCATGACACCCGAAAGGTAGAGAATCTTTGAGCAAGATTAATGTTGCTCAAGAGGGAGATGTAGTAGTGTTTCATGTTTTGCTATATGCTACTTTAGAAGAGTTTCTGTTATGCTGGGTTTTTTGGGGGGTTACCATCATGGTGAAAAGTGGAGCAAGAGCTTGGCTTGAGAACAGCTATAAGTTAAATGTTTTATATTGTTTTACTCATCCAGCTATTGCTATGCTAATCAAAGCATTGTGTTACCTCTTAGTATTTATTGAATTAGCTAGTTATAGCTAGATGTGTTTCCACTACTAAAAATATTTAAGTTGAGTTTACAGAATACGTTTAAGTTACATGTATGGTTTAGCTTTAATTAACACACATAGTACAAAATAAAAATCTGCAGCTAGTTCTGCTAACTTAAACTTTGAATTTCTTAACTTAAAAAAATAAAATAAATAAGTTGGTTTTCCCAACTTTTTTGGGTTACAGTGGGTGTTTTGTGTTTTGCAATCTTATGACATACTAACCCAGTGGTCACTTTGCTCAGCATCAGTATTGCAAACTAAACCACAGTTTAGTCGTTAGTGAAGGAAGGTAGTAACTTATCATGGAGAAACAGCAAACACCCTTCCCTTCAGACATTTCATCCAAGAAAGGCTTGTGAGACACTGCTGTGGTTTGTTTTGGGCTATGAACCAATAATGAATATAAATTCCAAGCAACACCCCAGGGGAAGTGTCACCATTTGAAATTTCATTTTACCCTACCTATTTTTTCCTTTTCATTTTCATTACCCCTTCATTTTCAAAGTCGTGTCAGGACGTGTGGGCATAGAAAATGTGTCAGTGAATTTTTTTTTTTCTTATATGCAAGCCGTAGTGCTTCCTGTTGTAAGTCTACACCACAGATCAGGCACCCACTCAAAGCTCATGGTACAACATGTGACTGCCTAATATGGTTTCAGTCACATGTAAACAACATGCAGCAAACCGCCAAAGTGAGAGTTAACATTTCTCATTACAAACCGAATTTATCTGAATAGTGCTGTTCGAAATTGACTCCAAACTTTATGAAGGCACATGTCAAGCCTGTCAAACAGATTCTCCAGTGAATAAAGTGCCCTCTCCTCTAATTTCAAAGCTCAAAGCCATGACCTAATGCTATAAGAGGAAGAGCTTTCAGAAAGTCAATAAGTCTACCCACACCCAAGTAGGAAGCGCAAAAAGGTGCCTTTCTTAGATAAGGCAAACCTTTGTCCTTAAAAATGTCCATTGTTCAATCATAAGACTTTCCTTAAACAGTCTTTAAAATTACATTAAGACATTTCCTAAATATTTCTATGATATGCTATTGGCTAAGAACTGTCAAAGTGCATCTGAATCTCTAAAGTATCAATGTATTAGTGTCATGGATGCAAAATAACTGTTCTTTTTTTCCAGCACACATCTAAATTGAGAAATTTTATGATATATGAGTAACACTATGATTAAGACATGAAAGATGAAAAATATTCTGGACTGGAACATGACAGGGCAAATTTGATCATGTTGTTCCCTAGTTATGTTTCACTCGCTCTTGTTGAGGGGAGGTGGGTGAAAAATATGCAGAACATAACCACAAAGATGCTGGAATGAATTAGTCAACAGCTATTCAACATGCAGATCTGCATGTATTACCAAATATCCCAAGGCAGAAACATAAGCACCATAGAAAGTATGGTATTGATGTATGTTTTCCAGCTCACAAACCTCCTTTACTGATTATGTGCCATCTGAGAACAGATATGAATCTTGAACCTAAACTTGATCTTAAACCGAGTTTTTAGAGTTTTGCATATAGAGCTACGTCATTAAAATGTATCTAATTAAAATGTAGCTAGTATTTTATTTCCCCCTTGAAATGACTAAAGAGCATCATTATTTTCTTTCATGCAAATTAATCATTTCTGTACTGTAATCATGTGATATTTACCTGTTAAATCTGTTAGAAATTAAGTGTAAATTTGACTTTTAAATGTTAAAAAACCATACTGGATGACAAAATGCAAATCAACCTACCTGCTTAGGGTTTTCAATGTCAGATCAAAGCAGAATTTAAAAAAATCTCCACACAAACAGCTGGGTTGTAATTACTGGAAACCCCCTAGCTCTGAATTTCATGATTAATTATGTATCACTGCGCATTTTCCAAAAAGCCCTATCTTATGAACCAGAGCTGATCCTTCAGACCCAAATTATTATGTATGTGATCCTTTGCAAGCTTGCTGATGGCCATGAATGAGTTGTGGCTGCAAAACAAGCATTGTTTACTCTCTGGAGGCTTTACACATTTCGCTCTTTATCTCTGCTGCATTCTTTTGCCTTATTTCCATGCTCATTCCCTGCTCCTTAACTCCCTTGCCGCTCTTCACACTTTATATTTGAATTCTAAACAGCACACGGATCCTTTGTATTCCGGGTACAGACAGCATATACAGACAGATTGTGTTTAGTGCTCTCAGGACAGGGTATCTTACATTTCACAGGGGGGATTCTAGCTCTGGTTAGCGAAACACATCCTCCTGACCTGACCCCTCACTCATATAATTGAAAGAAAACAAAACATGGAGGTATTGCCAAGTTAATAATCCAGCCTGAAACGACCTGTCAAAACCTGTTTTAACTTCGATGGTGAAGTGTGGTGTAAACTTGAAAATGCTTACATTTCATATATTATCACGTTGGATTTATTTGGATCATTTGTTAGATTATTGAGTTAAATGTATTACTACCATCTTATTTATAAGATTATTAAACGTGGAATCTTAAATATTTCCTAATTTCACATCATAATATTTTCAAAGATCACAGTATTAAGCATTACTGTGCAGCACTGTAAACCTGAATAAGTTGGCAAAACTAAAGTTAAAGTTAAGAAATTCAAAGTTTAAGCTAACTCAAAACTCATTTCACTTCAAATGATCATGTAGCGGAAACTTGGCTAGCTTAGCTAATTCAATAAATGCTAAATTACTAATTGGTAACAATGCTTTATAGCATTAGCAGAGCATAGCATTTGCTGAACGAGTACTGCGTTCATTGTTCTGCAGAACATTCACCATATAAGCTCATGCTCCACTTTTCACCATGATGGTAACCCCCCAAAAAACCCAACAGAGCTAAACATTAAACACTACTAAATCTCCAACTTAACATTAATCTTGCACAGAAAACTTTATATAACACTTAAGGGGTGGGGTGGGGGCGCTATTAATGATGCTATAATAATGCATCATGCATTCTGACTTATTTACACTGTTAAAGAGTTGGATTCTCATGCTAAATATGGTCAAATTTTACAACAAAAAGAGTTGGTTTTCTGTGGCAAATACGATCCTTCAGGATTTTTTTTTTGAGTATGGCACTGTATGACAGAAGTGCGTAATTGCTTGTATGGGCATTTCTCCTGGATGACAAGCTTCAACAAGCTTTGTTCGGGTAACTTAAGCCGTCGGCAGCGCTGTCATTTTGTTTTTAGACCACAAAATCAACAATGTCACTAAAGAAGTGTGCTTTTGGTTGTGAGGGAAAGATAACCTTGTTCAGCTTCCCAAATAACCCAGCTTTAAGGAAACAGTGGATGCAGTTTGTTTTTTTCGGAGCAGCAACGGAGTTCTGCAAGTGTGTTTGTTTGTTCTGGGTCACGAGTCGAAACCCTGGGCAGTGAGTGAAACTGCATCATATGTCTGTGTTTTGTTGGCAATCGGCACGTAAGTTCATATAACACTCTTGACTCTTTAGCTCCGCCCACTGCACGCCTGCAGAAGCTCGGGTGTTTTCGGAAAGAATCAATACAGCGTATCTGTCTTTTATAAATATGATAAAACTAAAGACTCTTCTGAGATATGAAGGATGCAGTACTTAGGTACTCAAGATTAACATGAGACTGGCAGAAACTGTGTGTTATATACCCTTTAATTTTAGCATTTACTCTCCCTTTCAAGTGCCTTGGCAAAACATGCAGGGAAATAAATCCCAGGTCAGTTTCAGTTAAATTTAAGTTTTCTAAATTAAAAGAATTAAGTTCATAAAACTCAGAACAATGAAACAATTCATATTACTTAAAACGTGTCAGTTTTGTGAACTCAAAAGAAAAAGAAAGTTCTATATACTCATAAAACTTAAGTTGACTGAACTAATTTGTTTAATTTAAGTTTACCCTACTCAAACCAATTTATGTGTTTGAGCATTAGGGTTTACAGTGAGGCTTTGCCTTTCCCTTAAAAAATAAAACAAGAATACAGAGAAAAAAAAATCTGCATAGCTTTGCTGAGTGATTTATATCATCAGCAAAAAGAAAGCTCTAGACCTTTAAGTGTCTGAACTGTAAGGCATGTAGGATCAAGCGTTTATTGATATAGGACAAAGTTACATGATCCTTAAAAAAAATTGCATAAAAATGTTCTCTTGTCATCACCTGTCAGCGAACACTTTTACATCTACTTATATTTTTCCTGAGTCACCTTCATTCTGTATCCATTACTCACCAGAGGCCCATGCTGTTGATGTTTCACAGTAACAATGGATGGAGGAATTCCATCTGTATGGTCCACAGGGCTCTAACTCAAAGGCCTGACCTAATGAGAGGACAGACAGACAGACATAACAACAAACATTGATGAAACATAAGTTGACTGGATGGCAAAGATGTTCCTCAAAAATGAAACGAATAAATCACTTAGATAAGTGTCTCATGTTTCAAAGAAATATGATTCTGCCGTGGCTCACATTTAGTAGAGTTACAGAGAGTTTGGATCTGTCATTAAATGTTAGTCTAGGCATATGATGGAGGTGACTGTGTGTGACCTTCTTCTTTCATCACTCAGGGTTCCTTCAACAATCAGCGTTCTACACGAAACAAATTGCAAAGAGGACCAGAGGAGACCTGTCATATAGTAAATCATACTACAAAGCCTAAAGTGACCGCAAGTAACGGCCTTCACACTGTTCTTCACCTAAATAACACGATGTGATCATAAACAAAACTGCTGGGACGTCTGGGAGGACATTTTAGATGGTGGGAAAGTTCACTTCAGTTGATCTGATTAAATGAATTTGTAAGGAGTAATGCACAGTCAGATGGTCTTTTAAGCAAAATAAACCCTGCAGGGTTTTCAGGACCCCGACACAAACCAGAGTGCCTTGTATTGTCCTTAAGGGAATCACTTTGCGATAACAACCTGCAGACTGCTCATTATCCCATTATCTGCCTTGTTACTCAGCTAATTAGCAAATAAAAACATCTATCTATCTGTCTATCTGTCTGTCTGTCTGTCTGTCTGTCCGTCCGTCCGTCCGTCCGTCCGTCCATCCGTCTGTTCAAATTGCTTTTGTTTTGTTAGCATCTAAAAATTCTGCTATTTTCTGCCGGGCACAGATATTACAGGTTTTTTTTTTTTTTTTTATTTTTTTATTCGCTTTGGTACTATTTTCACATGAAAGGTGTTATACACATTTTCATCCCACATAATCATTGTTTAAAACACAAGATTATTGTAATATGTAATGAGAACATTTGGTTTAATCACCGAAATATACATACAATATACATGTTTCAAATCACGCTTGTTGCTTAAAAACAGTAAGACAGTAAGCTACAGATGCTACATTAGAAAATACACTTACATTACCTGACTTCTGTCTTTGGATCCATATTGTTTGTAATAGTATCAGTGTGCTATCAAAAGGTGCGATGAAGTTATAAAATGAGGTTTTGTGCTAGAACAGAGTTTGCTGGCAATACAGTAAATGTCTCACTGTACCATACTGAATCTATACTGTAGTTGACATCTATATAAGGGTGAGTTACAGTAATGTGGCAGTTTCAACCATGGTAATCTTTTTACAGTATCATACAGCATACATACTGCAATGTAAAATGCTGTATTTGCCATCTGTCTACCTTCTACTGATGCATCTCTGATCACACTGAAGTTACACAGTCATTGACTGATTCCTTTCTTGTACCCTTTCCTATAGCTCAAACAATAAGAGCGTGGCGCTAGCAACGCCAAGGTCATGGGTTTGATTCCCAGGAAAAGCAAGAACTGACCAAATGTAAAAATGTGTACCTTGAATGCAATGTAAGTCGCTTTGGATAAAGGTGTCTGCCAAATGTGTAAATGTACTCTATGTTCACAAATTGCAAATCTTTCTTATGCATGCACACACAGAGAGAGAGAGAGAGATACACTTTGTGGGGATTCTCCATAGATGTAGTGGTTTTTATACTGTACAAACTGTATATTCAACTTTCTGCATTTTTACATAAAAAAAATAAATAAAAAAAACCTCATTCTGGTTGATTTATAAGCTTGTTTCCTCATAGGGACCTCAATTTAGGTCCCCACAGAGACATAAGTCCCCATGAGTCAGTGTGCATTCAGGTAAAAGTCTCCACTGGGATAGAAAAACATAAACACACACACACACACACACACACACACACACACACACACACACACACACACACACACTTTGAACAGTGGTTAAAGATAAATCACTTATAATGTAGGCTAATAAGGAATTCATAATGGAATTCATTATATAATCATTTGGTTATCCATATTGGAAATGGTAAAAAAAAAAGTAGAAGCTATATAATCTATTGATTAATCATTAAGTTTAGCTGCATTAAATAAAAGACAAATGTATTAAACTGAACCAGAAGAGATGCTAATGAAGAGTTTGATAGTAAGAGCTTTATGAAAGGCAGTTATTTTGTGTTGTGATAGCAGTACTAAGAGTTTTGAAAATGTAACACTTACTTGTGAAAATTGAAAAAAAAAAAAAAAACGGTAAGAGGCAGACGTTCTGAGCTGAGCGCGCTGCCCTGCTGAGCGCCGCCTGCGTCATGACCCCGCCTTGTTGAATATAAAGGGGCGTGTCAGGCTCTACGGGGCACTATTTAAATGCTGCTGCTGGAGCTCCGTTGACTGAAGTTTGTGGAGACTTTTGCGCGGTTTTTGCGCTCACCTGTTTTAACGACATGGATTTTTACGATGTAAGTGGTTTTAAGACAAATGTAAAACGCTCTGTAGTTTGATATTTGATTAAATACTTATTTATAAGGCTTGGTCTGTTGTTTATGTTTGTCATGTCTGGTAACCTGCACTTTAGTTGTCACGTTTTGCTATTCAGTTTTTGTGTGTGTTTTTTTTTTTTTTTTCGTATTTGAGTTTTTAAAATTAAATAAGGTGTTTATTTAGCGTATATATTTCCATTGCTCCTTTCAATGTCAGCAACATGTTGCTTATGTGAAATTAATCAATATACTGTTATTTTCTGCAGCACATCATTTTAGACAACAGTTCAGACTCCGGGTCTGGGGATTTTGATGATTATGAACTCTGTGACCTCACAGACAACAATGACTTCCCAAAGATCTTCCTCCCTACCGTATATGGGATTATATTTGTTCTGGGAATCATTGGCAATGGACTTGTGGTGCTCGTGATGGGCTTCCAAAAGAAGTCGAAGAACATGACAGACAAGTACAGGTTGCACCTCTCCATCGCTGACCTCCTGTTTGTCCTCACGCTGCCCTTTTGGGCTGTGGATGCAGCCAGCGGATGGCATTTTGGAAGATTTCTGTGCGTCACAGTCAACATGATCTACACTCTGAATTTGTACAGCAGTGTGCTTATCCTGGCATTTATCAGCCTGGATAGATATCTGGCCGTTGTTCGCGCCACAAACAGCCAGACCTTCAGGAAGCTGCTTGCAGAAAGGGTGATCTACCTTGGAGTTTGGCTCCCAGCGACCCTGCTCACCGTGCCCGATCTGGTCTTCGCCAAAGTCCACGATACGGGCATGAATACGATCTGCGAGCTCACCTACCCGCAGAAGGGGAACATGGTGTGGAAGGCTTATTTCCGCTTCCAGCACATCATCTTTGGCTTTTTGCTGCCTGGGCTGATCATTCTAACCTGTTACTGTATCATCATCTCGAAACTGTCCAAGAGCTCCAAGGGTCAGGCCCTGAAGAAGAAGGCGCTGAAGACGACCATCATCCTCATCCTCTGCTTCTTCATCTGCTGGTTGCCTTACTGTGCCGGCATCCTGGTGGACACTCTGGTGACGCTGAACGTCATCTCTCACAGCTGTTTCCTGGAACAGTGTCTGGAGAAATGGATCTTCTTTACTGAGGCACTGGCGTACTTCCACTGCTGTCTCAACCCCATCCTTTATGCTTTCCTGGGAGTCCGGTTTAGTAAATCTGCCCGTAACGCTCTGAGCATCAGCAGTAGATCTAGTCACAAGATGTTGACCAAGAAAAGAGGCCATATATCATCAGTATCTACTGAGTCCGAGTCATCCAGTGTGCTGTCCAGTTAATGGACACTTTTGTACATAAAACTTTCCGACATGGATGACTAAGCTTTCTTTTTTTTTTTTAAAAAAAGGACTTTACTACACTTTTTGTACATTGTAAACTCTGTGTTAATAATTGTTGTTTTGTAAGACTTTATTTTATTCAGCTACTTAAATTAATCTTTTAAAATGTTAGTACTTTTTTCTTATTGCAGAGCCTTGACAAAGTCTGTGCTTGCAGAAGTTCTTCTCAGGATATGTTGCATAGTCTTTTGTCTGATTCATAATGCGTAGTGTAAATTATTTGTACATAGTTCATTGTTTGCTTTTTGTGTGTGTGTGTGTGTGTGTGTGTGTGTGTGCACTTAGCTTTTCCTGTTTCCTTTATAATTTTTCTGATATTTATTTTAAATGGTAGCTCACACTGTAAAAATGTTTAAAAAGGAGTTGTAATTTAATCATGCCACAATTGTTGCATTTTGACATTTTCATAATAAAACATAGAAATGACCACTTTTAATGAGGTCTGACATGGTGTTGTCTTGCATCTCTCCAGTGGCCACACACACACACACACACCACCCCCCCCCCAATCTCTCTGTGGGGGTGGGGTAGCGCTGAAAGTCTGTCAAGTTACCAAAACAAAAGCTCCACCTGATCTCCCGCTCAACAGAATGGCTGAGGAGAGGGTCTGTAATTTTAAGAACATCTGTGTTCTTTAGTGTTTTAAGCAACTGCTGATACAAGACACCCATCAACCTACAAAGGGACAGAATTGGCTTTCCTTTGGGATTTCTTGTATCAGATAACAAGCAAAAGAAGTTAATAAGGTAGCTTGAAGATGTAAAGAGTGAAATTATAAAATCTACAGTTTTGTTTTGCTGAGAATAAAATTTGAATCTGTGACTCTCACAAACCCTTTCAAAAATGTCCACAAATAAAAAGAGAAAATATTAAGACATTATGTTTTATATATTGAAGTTCGGGACAATTAAATATATTTTATCCTCCACTTATTACTGTAACATGTCTTGATGTTTCAGCTATATTATATACATGATTTTTAACTAATGATTCTAATCATTGTGATGCGTTAATTTCAGTAAAAAAATACCTATTTTAAATTAAAATTGGCATATATTAAAATGAATACAAATATTGCAAATTAAATAAGAATAATTACCTTTTAAATTACAAAAATATATACAAAAAAATCACTTTACATTAAATGAGAATAAATAAGGATCTTTTTTTTTCTCTGTGCTTAATTGTCATGACAATAATGTCATGCACATGACAATGCACAAATCTTAAAAGCTACTTTTTATATGCTTAAAAAAATTGAAAGAAGAACATGATGACAAAAACAAAAAAAATTATTTTGTCATCAAATATGAATGGGAATTTTCTTCTTTCTTAGAATCACCATATTACTGTTAATTCTGTTTGAGCCCAGGCACTTTTGACCTCTGTTTGCAATGCAAAGATATCAGTCATCATTGTGGTCTATAGCTTGATGAATAAAAGTCAGGTTACAGAAGAAAGTTAGTAGCCCTGATGTACCTATAAACCATTCAGGCAGAACATTGATATTCACAAGGTTTGTATTGTAATTACCAAGCTCATGTTTAATACAGTAGGTTAAAATTACCATTTCTAAAGAGTCCAATGAGGTGTGAAGTACCGTGCATCAAGTCTCTAAGGTTTATGGTTATTTTTCACTGTCTGCTCCCACAGTAAGAGGCCAGTAAAAATAGAGCATTCTGTGCTGCATTTTGTTCATTTGGAAATGTCCTGGAATGGTTGTGTCATTAGCATGAGAGCTGTTCTCAAAAGCCACAGCACACCATTAACACTCCACTGAGCTCAGCTGGACCATCTCTCCCATCTCTAAACTGCCATTTGAAAAGAGACCAACCAAAAGGAGCTTCTGGAAATTTGCTGGGAAACCCTATTATCAAACCCCTCTTAACTCAGAGTAAACTCAGCCAAGCACATCACAGGTCAAAAACAGATGTTAAGTTCATCCAAACACTCAAAACACACTGACACTGTTATAATTAACATTTTAAAAGAAAATAATTATGAACAAAAGATTACAAAATAACCTTTGACAAATAGGCTATTGTACATCCTCAGTTTGAAAGTACTAAAGTACATTTTTTTTGTTTTTGCTTTTTAAAAACATCTCAAATATGGTCAGAAATGTGATCAACCTGGTTATTTCGATCTGTAAATGGACCCTTTTTGCGCAGAAGGATGATTAGACTGTATTTCCTATTCTTGCCATTAACTTATTATTACATTTACATTGTTTTGGCTGGGAGATCAGGAAGGCAACTTCCTGCGTCAGGACCTTCTGTGACCAATAGAAAGAAATTAAAGACTTTATATCCCTATTACCTCATAGCTGTGTCCCAGGACAGACACACAGACAGACACACACACACACACACACACACACACACACACACACACACACACACACACACACACACACACACACACACACACACACACACACACACACACACACACACACCTGTTTTCCATGTTATGGGGGATTCTCCATAGATCCATAGATACAATGGTTTTTATACAGTACAAACTGTATATTTCTCCTAAACTAACCCTACCCCATACCCATCATACAAAACTTTCTACCGCTTTTATATTTTCAAAAAACATCACTTAGTATGATTTATAAGCTGTTTTCCTCACAAAAAATAAAATAAAAATAAAAATAAAAATAAAAATGTCCCCGCAAGGATTTCAGATATTGCTTTGTGGGGATATTTTGTCCTCATAATGTACATTTGGCAGACACTTTTATCCAAAGCGACTTACACTGCATTCAAAGTACACATTTTTACATTTTGCCTGTTCTTGCTTTCCCTGGGAATCGAACCCATGACCTTGGTGTTGCTAGCACCACGCTCTAATTGTTTGAGCTACAGGAAAGCTAATGTAGCGTTTACCACACGCACGCACACACACACAATAAACGAAGAATGTAGGTTTTTTAATGATGCTTTATTTCCCTTTTATTTTATTTGGACGAACTAAGGAGCTCTAAAGAGGACAAAACAGTAACTAGGAACCTTTTATGTGGCAGCGTGTTCTACACGGATTAGCGAGGAAGTTGTGAATGTGTAACAGCAAAACACTCCCACCTCTTTTCCACATGTCCAGCGTTCCCAGTGGCTGTCATTGCACATCAACACAACTGAAATTTTAAATATCCAGTGCTGTTTTTTCCACTACATTCGATCAGAGCTGAATTATGACTAAAGAAAATGTACAAGGGTGAGAATCCAATCTCATTGTTTTCGTCGGATGTTTAATATTTGTGATCAATGCATTTATTAGCTTGCCTTGCTGCTAGCTGAGTCTAATAGAGTTGCAGCTGATTGCATCAGCATTTTAGAGATCTTTAACTATGACAGCTGAATAGTCTCTTTAAATGACGACAGGTGAAGTTAGACAGGACATTAGAATTTCTAGATAACCTTTTTGCAACAGAGGTAACTTTTAGGTGTGAAATATCTAGTCATAGTAACTTAGTTGGGGATATATAGGAGAATAACTATTCTCCAGTCTTCAGTGTCACACGATCCGTCAGAAATAATTCTAATATGCTGGTCTGCTGCTCAAGAAACATTCTTGTTGTTTAATATTGCTGCTTAATGTTTTTGTGGAAACCGTGATTAATTTCCCAGGATTCTTTGATACATAGAAAGTTCATAAGAACAGCAGCTTCCATTTGAAATAGAAATCTACTGTAACATTGTAAATGCTTTTACTTTCACATTCAATCAATTTAATGCATCCTTGCTGAATACTGCAGTCATTTATTTAAAAAAAAAAAATTTGAAAACCCAAACTTTTAAACGATTGTATGTATTTTATAGACATTGTACAATGCCTTGTATGCCTTAAATTAATTGATAAAAAAATTAATTGATAAAAAAGTTTTGGAACCCAACATGACCTACTTTTACCTTTCAGAAAAGTGAAATTGGCAAGAACCACAGTTTTGACCACAGAAATGTAATTGCAAACTTCAAATACATTGATCTTTTCATTTTAATTATTAGCAGTTGAAATATTATATATTATTTCTATAATAATGCTTTCTATAATAGTTCCCAAAGCAGTGTTACGTGGACAATACTGTTTATGGTTTAATATATAAACCGTAATTTGATGAGTCATATGATAACAGCTGCTGTCTGGAGTGGTGTGGAGGGCATCTAAAAGCTCCACCCTTATTTTTATATCCCTGCTCTGCCCCGGGCCTTGTGTTTCTGTGTAAATACATAACCCCAAATCTGGCACAGGCCTTTAATTATCGGCAGCCTTCTCATTCTCTTCTATCTGCCCCAGTGCTTCCAATTTCCTGTGAGCAGAAATTGCAGTGATGCTTTGGTGGACCGTCATCCGTGAATCCCCTTGTAAACTGCTCCGTGCTGCTCATACCTTCACTGTGGCACTTTATGTCCTCCACTGCATTACGTGCTAATGCATAATGTAGAGGGGGGAGTGGGGTTGTTTATTGCCCACTTTGGCACGGTCGAGGCCTCAGTAGAGGCCTGCGGCTGGACCATATTTGCCTTGTTGGCAGGGGTAGTGCTTGGGAAGACATTCACAGATCTGTTTTGTTTAAGCTTCTGCAGCACTGTGTGTGTGTACAGGCACTTGATCCTGTGTTGCCCGAGGGCTGCCATATGGTCGCCTGCCCGGCTACTGCTGTTTTTGGGGGTTCTTTGTAGATCAGAGTTGGATAAAGAGCAAGACTATGCACTGGATTCATAGTTTCTTTGTTTTGTTCTGTTGTTTGGAGCAATTAGTGTAATAAAAAATTCAGTTAAATGTCTGAAGGTGGAGGATGGGCTTGTCTTGCTCATGTTGTTGACCACCTGTTACTCTTGTGGTTTCAGATTAAATGGTGCCTTTCATTGCAATACCATATTTAACATTCTTAGAGGGAGAACACGATTTAAATTTAGCAAGTCAGTGATTAGTAACTGGCGTGTTTAAAGTGGTTGGTCGGCCATGTTAGCTGGGAACCATGTGTTATATGCAGAGAGTTTAATGGTAATAGAGATCACAAGGGCATGCCATTTGCTTTAGCCTATGCCCTGTGATCAGTTTACGTATTGTTGAGGTTTCAGTGTAATTGTGTTTGTTTTAAATAACTGTTGTACTGCTTGGTAATCCATCTCTGCCATATTAACTAATGATGGATGGAAGTTTTGGTAAATGTTGGACTCACTTGGTTAATGGACTTGGTCAGCCAAGTGTCTGAACTAACCTAATGACAAATTTAATGCCAATAAGGAAAGTACTTTCAGAGTAATTGATTACATTTTTATACCAAGACAAACAGTATCTAAAACATAATCATTTAGCGGAAATAAGCTAGTGTCTGTGTTTAAAAAAACAAAACAAGATTTCAATCTTCCTCTGCTCAGATTTTTGATTTTGCTAATATTTTTTCTGTAGAAAGACAAACATAAATAGTGATGATAGCCACAATCTTAAATGTCACAGATGTATATTTACTGAGCAATCCATTATTTTATAGGGGGTCAAAATTACAATTTTCACCTGAGATTTGGAGCCAAATTAGAGGGGTAGCCTATAAAAGTGACTTTAGAAAGATGGCAGTAAAGATGGCAAAAATAATTTTTGCCATTTTTGAACTGTCATTGTTGGCATATAATGAAACACAGATTGCTAAAGTAAACAGATTTTACTAATAGACACACCAATCTCTGTGTCAACATAAACTAATGATGCTGCCATCTTTTTCAAAATAATTTTTACACCCTGCTAATTTGGCTCCAAAATGAGATTGTTAATTTTGTAATTTTGACCCCTCTCTACAAAATAGTGGATTACTCAGTAAATATACATCTGTGAAATTTAATATTTGGTCTTCCTACAGAAAAAATATTAACAAAATAAAAATTTGAGCCGGGAACCTCTGGTTGAGTTGACATGGAATGACCCTAATGTAGTTTAATAATAGTGAATGAAATGCTCAGGAAAAAAAAAACACATATGTTCTCAATTTTATCACAGATCTCAGAAGTTTTGGGTATGTTTTTGAAAGTCTCTTATGCTCAACAAGGCTGCATTTATTTAATCAAAAATACAGTAAAACAGTAATATTTTGAAATATTATTACAATTTAATTGTAATATTTTCTAAAATATATTTTAAAATATAATTTATTCCTGTGATGTCAAAGCTGTATTTTCAGCATCATTACTCCAGTCTTCAGTGTCACATTATCCTTCAGAAATCATTCAAACGTGCTGATTTGGTCCTCGGAAACATTTATTATTATTTTCAATGTTTAACATTAGTGCTGCTCATTCATATTTTTTGGAAACCTTGATATGTGAAACCTTGATACGGAAAGACGTCAGTAAAACAGCTTGTAAACAATGTCATGTAAAGTCACATTTACCTCAGAAAAACCATATCCAGTGTCCATAAACTCGTTAGTAAGCTAGGAAAAATTAACTCTAGAGAGGAGCATTTTGCTAAATATATGCACCATATTACATAATGCATGTTTGAATAAATCTGGCAAGTTTTTATGACATCCACCATTTAAATGTTTATATTTAAAAAAACAAATATGGGTAGAAATATGTTTATGTCATTGCAAAGTTAATGTTATAACTTTATCAATAAAAAAAAACATCATTGAGTGTAATTTAAGTGTTTGTACAAATCAGTTATTTTTACCTTCAATATTGTAGTAGACTAATGTAGCCTAGTAGGCTGACTCCCATAGTTACAGCGTTAGTTAATCGATTTTTTTTCTTGAAAATTAGCCATGTATTGTACCTGATATATATCCAAAATAATCGATATTGAATCGAATCAAAATCGAATCAATTGCAAGCTTGTGAATCAAATCGAATCGAATTGTGAAATTTATGTGAATACCCAGCCCTACTATAATTGTCATTTCAGTTATTGAGGCAGAGACTTTAAAAGCAACAATATGCCAACATTTTTTTTTTTTTGTGACAATTTATTTGTTAACTAGTTTTTTGTTTTTTTAATGACAAAACTGAAAAACTATTTTGTTTATCTCAACTGTTATAATGACACTGGTTATTCAATAAACAGATATTACTGTTACTATACTCTGTTCAAAAGAAATTGAAATTCCAAGTTGATCCATGTCATTATGCGTATCGTGAATTATGTATCGTGATGCGTATCGTATATTTGTTGACATTTACATTTATGCATTTGGCAGACGCTTTTATCCAAAGCGACTTACATTTCATTCAAGGTACACATTTTTACATTTTGTCAGTTCTTGCTTTTTATCCCTGGGAATCGAACCCACAACCTTGGCGTTGCTAGCGCTACGCACTTATTGTTTGAGCTACATGAAAGTTTTTTTTTATCACCAACATTTGTTGGTGATACACAGCCCTACTTATCCATGAACTGAAGAATCAGTCTTGCCAATATGAATCAAATGCAATTATTCTTTTTTATTATCAGTCGTTGCTGCCACTTCCACTCAGGTAGGCCTACTCCCACCCTAGTCCGTTATTACAGTATGGGACAGTCATATCGCGTGAGTGATAACACGTGTGTTACTGTAGACAGACATCACATTTCCTGTACTGCTATAACTGGACTACCTAGACCACAGGATCACAAACAAACATCACTGATGAAAGTTTAATTTAGCCTCTGTTGTTTTTTTGGGCATTCTGAAACAATAGATGAAAGACACCGCAATTTAAAAAGTCAGCGGGACACTGTTGGTTGGAATGCTTTTCCCCCATCTATCAGCAAAGCTTCCCGGAAGGAGGCTAAAAAAAGGTAGATGGAGGTTTGACAGAGCTGTTTTTGTTGTCATCCTGTTTCAGAGCCGGCGAGGAGGACCAGCAGGCCCAGTCCAAGAAAGCCCTGAAGAAACAGCAGAAGGAAGCAGAGAAAGCAGCGAAGAAGGCAGAGAAACAGGCCAAGCTGGTGAGGCTTCTATTGTTTTGCAATTCCTGTCCTGTTGTACGCTCGAACATAAGGGTGTTTCTGCATCCAGAATATTTTAAACAGTCAAATCAACCATCTAGCTTATTTTGTTTGCTTACTGTCTTATTTCATTTGAAGTGAATGAAATCATGGCTGTGAGGCTGAGTACTGTGTGCTCTGGCTTTTTAAAGTAATTATTTTTCAAATGTATTTATTAAAGAATGAAAAACAAAAACAAAAATGGCTGTCATTTACAGAGGGATTGTAGTAAAACAAATATACGGTCACAGTGGAGAGCATATTTAAATAATAAATAAATTTAATAAATAAAACAACATATAAATATATAAGTAAATTAAAACAGTACAAAACACCAAATGATACTGATGTTCAAATATTGTAATCTTGAAGTCTAAAATTAAAGCGAGTTCTTTTTTGTCTGCTGGACATTAGTGGAATGTTATTGTTGATCTGAAAATACAGCTTTGTCCCCGTTATGATTGAAGCACAGGACCGGATACCAGTCATTTGTCAAGAGATCTCTTATTTATTATTTTTGTATGTCAGACATAGTAGAGACATTGAAAAGTTATCGTTTCATGCCAGCTGTATATTTCTCCATTCCTCCATTCCCTCTACCCTCTCCTTTCTCCATCCTCCCTCTGTCTCTCTCCCTCTACATCATTGTTGTCGTCTTCTTCTCCGTTGTTGTCTCCTTCTCACCCCTCTGATCCTCCTCTGATCCTCCTCTGATCTGGGCAGTATACTCGATTTGGATGTTATATAGAGGAACTCACTAGGAAGAGATTTCCTTAGAAGATAGAGAAACATGCGTCCTATGTTTAAAATAGAGCGTATACTTCATGCTTACACATGTGCTTCCCATATTGGAATACTGTACATCAGTTGACAATACATCATAGAACGAATACATCAGCTAAAAATATAAGCCATGTATACATCAGTGATACATGTATGCACATTCTTGTATGGCCAAAATTATCTCATCCCATGTCTCACCTTGGGACACATGTACAGACACAGCCTGACTTTACAAAATGCATTATACAAATAATTATGAAAATAATAATAAAAAATAAAAAAATAAAAATTAACATTAAAGAATGAAATCTTTATCTTCAGTCCCTCCTCTGGAACTACGGCAGTCAGTTCCACACCGTCACCCCGCCAGTGGCCATCTAGTGAAGCAATAGTGAGGAAAAGGAAAGGCAGACAAAAGAAAGAAAAACAAAATAACGAACAAAACAAATAAAACAAATAACCCCGACCCATGATATGTCCCCGTATACTGTGTTGTTTAACATCTATGTGTATGCATTTAAAAATGTACCCCAGTCATCTGAGAAAGGAAAAATGAATGAATCTTCACCAGTGCCTGGACTCGTTCGGTACCTGAACTCCTCCAGTTCCTGGCCAAAATAACAAACTAACATAAAGGTTGATGTTAAAAGGATCCTATACCTGGGCATGTCTTAAAACATGTCTCTTCATTATTAATTAATTTAGAAAATTCAACTCAGTTGTTTTTGTATCTAATATCATTGCTTTGTATAAGCTTGCTTAGCAGTTCCCTGTCATCTAGGCAGTCTAAGTCTTACAGCACAAATAATCATTCACAAAAAGGTTCAAATTAGAATGATTCCAACAATCTAAAAAGTTATGCTAAGATCTTGCTAAGATTTTCTTTAGTTTTTAATGCTGAATTCACTTAACCTTTGCTATCCAGAACTTCTCTTAAATCAGCAAAAGCAGTCTTCATCTTTAACCACCACCATGTCTTGGAATTATCCTGTCATGTCTTAATGATCTGCAGGAGTGAAAACTGTGATAGACATATTAGTTCAATATCACATTTTCAGAGATTCACCATTATTCTGAATCCGAAACTTCTATACAATTTTTGCACATAAAGCAACCAACTTCATGTTCCTGATCTAAATTAAGAAGTTTTTGTTATAATCTCCACAGGAATTAATTACAATCCCTCATGGTCTCAGCTGGTTCTTGAAAGCCCATTCCCTTAGCTCTTTATAAATGAGCTCCTTTCATCAGGGTGTCGTCCCCTGGCATAGTTACATTAAGTTACAGACACTTGCCACAATGACAAACAAGCCGTCCAAGGAATGCAGTTGCTGGTGATCTGGCATGGAGGAGCTCACATTTCTAGGGCAGACTGCTGTAACTTCCCATAGCTCTCTCTCAATGATGCTGTTGGCCTTACAAGCATCTGCTCACTCTCATACACATCTCCCAATTCACACCTCCCTTCAGGAGATGCCCAGTGGCGGCGGTAAAATCTCTGTCTTAGGTTGTCCTCTGTTTGGCCAAAGAGGATCTTACCCGTCATTGAGAAATCACCTCATGCCCACTGGTAACCACTCTTTCCATTATGAAACCTTTGACAGGTATTTTCTCCAACAGAATCAGGAAGTGCATTCAAGAGCCATCAGAACCATTTGGAATGCCTAATAGTTTCAAAACATGGAGACAGATTAATAACACCACTATTAATCACTAAAATCGGTTAGTTATTACAACCATCCATTCAGCGCAATGTTCTAATTCATCTATAACTGGAACCATCAGCCCTGTACATGGTGAAAACAAAGATGAGACAAAGTAGTTACTGGTCATAAAGTAACTAATCCAAAATGATCACTTCTATCATTTAAGATCTGTATTTATTTAAAAGACTTCTTTAAAGTAATTGAATTTCACTTGAAGCATTTAACTACCATTTGCCCTGTATTATTTCTTTTAACATCTCTGTGTTTATGATTTCCAACTGAGACACTGTGCTTTACCATAAATAACTTATCACTCATGACACATGCTCAAATAGCAGCATTTAACTGACTTTGAATGAGAGAGAGACCACTGAGGCAAAGTCCAGAATGCCCCAGGACTGGTAACTCTGCATTTTCATAAACTTTTAACATAGTTTAATTCTACTATTTATTATTTAGTTATTTTTGACTTGCTTAACCAGAAATTGCATGTTTTCAAATGAACATCTTCGTTTATATTTGTCTTTCTCTTTTTCATTTTTTTTTTTTCTTTTGTATATATTAACACCAGACATTTCTTTCACTTAATCTCATCTGGAAATGTATCTTGCAGGCACTTTCTTTGTTTGCAGCCATTTTGCAAATAATTTGTATATGTCTCTCTGTGAACTAGAGAGACAGCAGGGTATCTATTAATACGTGTGTGTGTGTGTGTGTGTGTGTGTGTGTGTGTAGAGAGAGGAGGGCATAGGGTGAATTCCATAGGGAGGGGCTTTTCTCCCTTCTGATAACTTGAGAAACTCGAAAGGAAAAAGAAACAGTTGGAAGTTAACTCGTATATTTTCAGTTATATTTTCTTTAAAATTCAGTTTAACTCAGATACATTTTTCTTTTCATTTTTTATTTTCAGTTGAAGTCAGATCAGATCAGATCCTCCCCAAATATTGAACAGCTTTACTGTCAAAATCAGAAGGCCCACGATTCTAGCTACTATATTCATTAAAGGGCGCCTTTATACTTCAGCGCACTTCCCCACACTTCTTCTAAGTGCGGCTCTTCAGCGTGTAGACATGTTTTAGAGTTTATTCTGCCACCTATTACTGCAGACTCGCCACATTCCACCACTTTGATTTCACCGCAAGTTGCACTTCCCCGCAATTCTTCTAAGTGCGGCTCTTCGGTGTGTGGACATGCTTTAGAGTTTTTTTTTTTTTTTACCTGCCAATTCTTGCAGACTCGCCACATTCCACCACCTCACAGCCACAACGAGCTAATTGCTAAATCGTATTACGGCTTATTCTTCCGAAAATTTTACTAAATGGTCTTTTGCACAAAAGATCCACTTTTACCCAGCTTCATTCAAATATTTTTGGAGGACCACTGATCAGAACAACTTACATAACATCAAATCACATCAAATCAAATTACTTAAAATGTAACTATGTCTGACACACATTTATTGGCAACACAACTGGTATTTTTATTTTTATTTATTTATTTTAGATAACAGTTCTTTTTAGCAGTTTCATTCACTGTCTCAACACTATATATATATCATCAGGCAGACTTAGAATTTTTAAGAAAAAGAAAATGTCTTACCTGATGAATTGATTGAGACAAATGTCTGAAATGCAGATCCTGTTCGTGACGCCAAATGTTGATCTGAAAATACAGCTTTGTCCCGTTATGATTGAAGCACAGGACCGGATACCAGTCATTTGTCAAGAGATCTCTTATTTATTATTTTTGTATGTCAGACATAGTAGAGACATTGAAAAGTTATCGTTTCATGCCAGCTGTATATTTCTCCATTCCTCCATTCCCTCTACCCTCTCCTTTCTCCATCCTCCCTCTGTCTCTCTCCCTCTACATCATTGTTGTCGTCTTCTTCTCCGTTGTTGTCTCCTTCTCACCCCTCTGATCCTCCTCTGATCCTCCTCTGATCTGGGCAGTATACTCGATTTGGATGTTATATAGAGGAACTCACTAGGAAGAGATTTCCTTAGAAGATAGAGAAACATCGTCCTATGTTTAAAATAGAGCGTATACTTCATGCTTACACATGTGCTTCCCATATTGGAATACTGTACATCAGTTGACAATACATCATAGAAACGAATACATCAGCTAAAAATATAAGCCATGTATACATCAGTGATACATGTATGCACATTCTTGTATGGCCAAAATTATCTCATCCCATGTCTCACCTTGGGACACATGTACAGACACAGCCTGACTTTACAAAATGCATTATACAAATAATTATGAAAATAATAATAAAAATAAATAAATAAAAATAACATTAAACAATGACATTTTTATCTTCAGTTATGTTGCTTAAGTGATTTATGAAACACAAGCAGAACAAATGTGTGAAATCACTCTTGTATAGATAATTAACACAGAATCCACTACTGCTGTAACTACAAAACTGTCATTTTGGTTTCAATTTTAGAGCTCTTTTTAGTGTGCGTGTAGAAATAAGTTGTTTGTGAACTTGCAGTGCTTGCCTTTGTACAGAATAATCACCATCTTGATGTTAGCCCTTACTGAGGATCGGTTTCCGTCTACTGTTGAACTTTTACTGAAATGTGTCCCTCTCTTTGATTCAGGCCGCAGAGCAGCACGAAACTGATGAGGATGTAAGTACCACTCACTTATCCCGAATATCACATTTCACATTACATTTTTTAAATTTTATTTTATGCACTCACCATCTTGGTGTTCCAAACCTATTATGAGTATTTTTTGCAAATATATATATATATATATATATTATAATTATTTTTTTTTTTTTTTTAAGAATGTACTGGTCACTTTTTTTCCATGCATTTGCAATGAATATGCAATGAATGGGGACTGGAATATTTTTTGGGATGCACCTTAAAAGTGGTCCAAATGAGTAATTTATGAAAACATATGAGCTCTTTGTTTGAGGAACGTACCAATTTAAGCTATTATTCACTGAATATCTTAACATAAACCTGTTAATGTTTGTTTCATGATCAAATTAGTCTTTGAGTTTGAACTTTTCAGTTGATCCAGGTCACAAAAACTGTTTTGTTCATGAATTGAATTGATCTTGTTCTCCCATTCAACTCATTGATGATCTATGATCCAATAACAAGGTTCTCAAATTAGCAGCTTACTGGAGTGGATGATTATCAGTATTCGACTTCAGTAACGACTGGGATATATGGCTCACATGGACTTCTTTTATGATACTTTGGTACTTTTGCGTCTTTCCTGAAACTTGAATGCTTCAGAACCCATTTAAACATTCTCTTTTGGTGATGAAAGTAAGTCTGAACTTTTTGTCTGAACCGTCCCTTTAAAATTCATTACCATCCCTGTCTTCTTCTTTTCTCCTCTCAGGACTTTGCCAAGGATCGCTATGGGATCTGTCCTATGGTCCAGTCCCAGCAGAAACTGGGTCAGTGTCCTTCTCAGTTTTTAAGTGGAGATTTAGGAGGGCATCGCGCTTCCACAGGATGAAGATAGACAGGTTTCCCTGTGCAAAATTTGCCGTAGAATGATAATTAGGAATGTCTTCAAGCTTAAGAGATAATATAAAGCTTTCGGGATCTCCCTGAAGTCCCCTTCAGCTCTCCCTGATGTTCCTCCCCTCGCTGTCACACATAATAGTCTTGAATAATAGTATGAGATAAATCTCGGATGAGGAGTTAGGGTGACATTACTCCCAACTGTCCGGCTGGGAATTTTTAAGCTCTGCTGCTACAGAACAAAGTCGTCTCCCACCAGCATTGCTCTCGGGCAGAGATAGACAAAGCTTTCATGTGGGTGGATTCTGGATCAGCCAAACGCCCTGAGCACTTTCACTGGGGTTAAGCGGGACCGCCCCGTCTCTGCTGCCTCATAATAAAGTCATAATGTGAGTCAGCGAAGCCAGGGTGACTCTGAGTTTGTCAAAACGGAGAAGAATTCACGTGATGGTCACCTTTCAGACGGGGCTTGTTATGTTTCATATTTATTAGCCCTCCTCCCGGTGGCTTTGTAATCCGAGTGTATGTCTTTGTGGTGATCTGTGTTCAAGAGGGGAGGCCTGTCGTCTTTGATGTCTTTTCTCTAAAACTTTCTGTCTCTCTCTCTCCTGGATGGAGGCAGACAGGGCGTTGGTGCGTGTCCAGGACCTGACACCCGAGAAGGCAGAGCAGCAGATCTGGGTGCGTGCCAGAATTCACACCAGCAGAGCTAAAGGTAAACTCCTCCTCACCATTACACAAGCTCATCTGCTGCTGGAAGTGTTGCTCAATTCATTTCAACACTCTGCTCTTACTACAGCTCAAGGGTTACTTATTTTACATTACGGACATTATTGCATTAATAAAAACTTCAGTTAAAGTCATTTTGGGAATGTTCAAAAGTCATATAATACCCAGATGACTTGGAGTGCACATTTACCTATATGGCAAAATTATGTGGGGCAAAATGCAGTCATCTGAACAGGAATCCACCCGATATGGAATTTCAGATGAGGCAAATAATTTCTTCACGTGGATTTTGCATTGAATTAAATGTTGAAATTAAATTTAAACAGGCAAGCTCACACGACCACTATAAAGCTGCTTAGTCTGGAAATGACCTCTGAGTAAGTGGTTCAGCATCCATCGCTACACTGTTGATAAGGGACATGAACATGAACTTTCTTTGCCCACCAAATTTTGTTTACATGACTGCACTTTCCTGCATTTACCAAAATATGAATGTGAATACATTTTTTCAGAATGCACTCGACTTTCCATTCTTAGTGTGACGAATGAACAGGAAGTATTATCATCCACTGTTACGATCTCTGTATCAGACTGGCAAAAATTGAGGTATTTTTACACAAAATTTAATTATCAATGCAAAACAACTTGATAACATGTTGCCACTCACTGAATAAACAGAGTATTCAGTATATGAGCAATAAACAGAGTATTCAGTATATGAGCAATAAACAGAGTATTCAGTATATGAGCAATAAACAGAGTATTCTGTATATGAGCAATAAACAGAGTATTCTGTATATGAGCAATAAACAGAGTATTCAGTATATGAGCAATAAACAGAGTATTCTGTATATGAGCAATAAACAGAGTATTCTGTATATGAGCAATAAACAGAGTATTCAGTATATGAGCAAGAGCACACTACGTTATATTACACACGAGCACACTATTATATTACACTACATTATATTACACACAAGCACATTACATTATATTATACACAAACACACTACATTATATTACACTACATTATATTACACACAAGCACATTACATTATATTATACACAAACACACTACATTATATTATACACAAACACTACATTATATTACACTACATTATATTACACACAAGCACATTATACACAAACACTACATTATATTACACTACATTATATTACTCACAAGCACATTATATTATACACAAACACTACATTATATTACACTACATTATATTACACACAAGCACATTACATTATATTATACACAAACACACTACATTATATTACACTACATTATATTACACAAACACACTACACTGGCTTTTTATGCCACAGTGGAGTGCACCCAAAATGTCCTTACACGTTATAAACATCCATCCATCCATCCATTATCTTCCGCTTATCCGGGGCCGGGTCGCGGGGGCAACAGTCTAAGCAGAGACGCCCAGACTTCCCTCTCCCTAGCCACTTCCTCCAGCTCTTCCGGGGGAACCCCGAGGCGTTCCCAGGCCAGCCGGGAGACATAATCCCTCCAGCGTGTCCTAGGTCTTCCCGGGGCCTCTCCCGGTGGGACATGCCCAAACACCTCCCGGGAAGGCGTCCAGGAGGCATCCGAAATAGATGCCCGAGCCACCTCATCTGGCTCCTCTCGATGTGGAGGAGCAACGGCTCTACTCTGAGCTCCTCCCGAGTAACTGAGCTTCTCACCCTATCTCTAAGGGGCGCCCAGCAACCCTGCGGAGAAAGCTCATTTCGCCGCCTGTATCCGGGATCTTGTCCTTTCGGTCATGACCCACAGCTCATGACCATAGGTGAGAGTAGGAGGCGTAGATTGACCGGTAAATCGAGAGCTTCGCCTTACAGCTCAGCTCCTTCTTCACCACGACAGACCGGTACATCGACCGCATTACTGCAGAAGCTGCACCGATCCGTCTGTCAATCTCCCGTTCCATCCTTCCCTCACTCGTGAACAAGACCCCAAGATACCTGAACTCCTCCACCTGAGGCAAAAACTCTCCACCAACCTGAAGTGGGCAAGCCACCCTTTTCCGACTGAGAACCATGGCCTCGGATTTGGAGGTGCTGATTCTCATCCCGGCCGCTTCACACTCGGCTGCAAACCGCCCCAGTGCACGCTGAAGGTCCTGGTCTGAGGAGGCCAACATGACAACGTCATCCGCAAAAAGCAGCGACGAAATCATGTGGTTCCCAAACCGGACACCCTCCTGCCCTTGGCTGCGCCTAGAAATTATGAACAGAACCGATGACAAAGGGCAGCCCTGCCGGAGTCCAACATGCACCGGGAACAAGTCCGACTTGCTGCCGGCAATGCGGACCAAGCTCCTGCTCTGGTCGTACAGGGACCAAACAGCCCTAAGCAAGTTATAAACATGTTTTCGTAATTATTTGATCTGACCGCAATAAGTTGAGTTGCTTTAACACAAAGTTGAATTCAAAATATGAAATGTATGCATTTTTAATATATAAAAGTGATAACTGGATTCTACTTGCTTAAAGTTTTTTAAAATTTAATTTTAGAATTTAAAATTTTAAAATGAACATTTCCTGATAATTTACTCACCCCCACGTCATCCAAGATGTTCATGTCTTTCTTTCTTCAGTTGAAAAGAAATGTAAGGTTTTTGAGGAAAACATTCCAGGATTTTTTCGTTGGGGTACAGCGGTCCAAATTGCAGTTTCAATGCAGCTTCAAAGGACTCTACAAGATCCCAGCCAAGGAATAAGGGTCTTCTCTAGCGAAACGATCGGTCATTTTCTAAAAATAAATAAAAATGTATATACATTTTAACCACAAATGCTCGACTAGCATTCTCTGTGATGCGCCATGCATTATGTAGTAATGTTGAAAAGTTACAAAGCAAATGTGCAAAGACTAAGTCAAATGCCCTTTACAAAATAAAAAAAAGGTAAACAACAATGTCGGATGATTTTGAAGTTAGAGGAGTTTTTCGCCGTTCCCTACCTTTTTGACCTGTTGTGTGACCTTTCCAAAGTGACTTCATAATGCCTAGCGCATTTTAGAGATAGTGCTAGTCGAGCATTTGTGGTTAAAACTTATAAAACTTTTAGAAAATTACCATTTCGCTAGATAAGACCCTTATTCCTCAGCTGGGTTCATGTAGAGCCCTTTTGAAGTTGCATTGAAACTGCAATTTGGACCTTCGACCCGTTGTACCTCAGTGAAGTCCACTATATGGAGAAAAGTCCTGGATTGTTTTCCTCAAAAAACCTTCATTTCTTTTCAGCTATAAGAAAGACATGTACATCTTGGATGAGATGGGGGTGACTTCAAATTAACATGCAACAGTCGTGGCATACTACTGTTTGAAACGTTTATTGTTGCATGCTTCATACTGTTTTTGTAGTATACATTGTATGTGTAATGCACAGTATGCAGTAAGCTGTATGTTAGTATTCAACTTCAAATGTAGACTTATTTTCTTAAGTTCCTCAATGCATGAAATGCACATTCGCAAAAATAAGTCATGATTTATTATGACAAAAATATTTTTTTTTCCCAGGCTTTCAGTCCTGCATATAGGAAACCGTATAGAAACCGTTCAGTTGAATCCTCAGCTCAAGTGAAACTTTGTAGCTTCCCCTGTCACTCCCACACAATCCAAGTCTGAGGGGTCCACATGTACACGTCTGGCTTAAGAGTGCACTAACGAATAAACCATGTATTATGGCTATATCATTAACATTTCCTTCCAGGACAACTTCCATGTCAAGAATCCTTTAACCTCCAGCTTCCCTCATTCTGTCAGTGCGCTCTGGCCTGAAGGATGTCCTTTATCACAACAACATCCTGATTTGCTCTGGGATGAAGGGTCTGTTTTTAACTGTCTGTCAGGCTCTGAACACAGAGGGGGACTTCAAAGAGTCTGGGTGGCCTCTGATCTTGACCTGGTCCGTGTCAGGTTTACACAAATCAGAGTTTGTTCACTCTCAAGGTGTCTGATTAGCAATTTGGTGACAAGTCAGAACTACGTACATTGTGTCTTTCAAAGAGACGTCCAGTCTGTTGATAGCTGATTGGTGCCAGTAAATTAGGTACTTTTATTTAACTCTTCTGACTTGCATTGAACCAACCTGCTTTACAATCTCAGGCGTGTCTTTGACGGTCTAAATATGAAATATTCTCAAGTATTTGGTTAATATTTATTGTTGATACACTCATTCTTGTAATTCTGGTTTTGTAATCGGAAACCATATACTAACCATGAACGTGTTAGTTTCTGTAAAGACACATAAAATGGCATTATAATGTGATGTAGCACTCATGCAAGAGTGAGATCCCTTTAGGGACTGGATTGTGAAAGTGGGAACATTATTGCTATGATATTACAGGGTTTTCCCTGGGTCAAAAATGGTCTTCGGTGGTGGCTGACAGACATGGCCATCCATACACGCAGTAAAAAGTACCCTACCCACGTGATCTCATGAGCGCAATACTGACAATAAATGTAAAATAAATGCAAAGAGACAGTTTGTAATTTTTGCTTATCGTTTTTGATATTTCATATTATGTATGATCTCTTACCTTGATGTTTATTTCTTTTGTTCCTCATTTTTACATATTTACTGATAATTGTTTTGGTATATAATCATATCAATATTAAAAAGTAGCATAAAAATTAACAAATAGCTTAATTTTCTAATGTTATACAATTTAATAAAATGATCAGGTAGCTAACAACAACTTTGTTCGGTTTCACCTAACTCCAGTCTAAACTAAATGATTTTATATATTTTACTACACATTGTCAATATAAATAACCTGAAAATACTGTGGATTATTAAGACTAATTCTTACTAACCACTCTTGCTAAATGGGGTGAGCACACTTGTGTTCTCATTTCAGAGGCGTTCTGAGTAAATGATTAAACTGATTCGTGAGTTCAGTGTTGGGCAGATCAGTCGTTAAAATGATTCGGTTCAAAGGAGTCATTAGGTCGCGAATCGGACATTAGCAGACGCGTTGTGTGCGAATCGCGTCTGTTAGAACATCGCAAAAGATTTGTCAACACAGAAAACACTTCATAACTGAATATAATTTTTTTTTTTCGTTTATTGAAAGTATGATTTATGTCAGCTGGTCAGAGAAGAGTCAAACGATTGAGAGAGAGCGAGAGAGTTCTCTGCTCGCTCTCTCTGTCATAACTGATCGAATAAGGCTGTGGAGGGACAAAAATGATTTTTTGCGGTTGCCAAAAAAATTTCAATGCAGGAAAAACCCTGTATTATTAGAGGTGGTGTTATTAATATTGCTCATACTTTGAAGAATCCCCTAACATTGGGTTTGTGTTGTGGTGTGGTACATTACCGCTCAAATGTTTGGGGATCAGTCATGGTTTTTATGCTCACCAAGGCTGCATTTATTTAATCAAAAATAAACTAAAAGAGTAGTATTGTGAAATATCTCAATTTAAAATGTAATTTATTCCTGTGATGGCAAAGCTGAATTTTCAGCATCATTACTCCAGTCTTGAGTGTCACATGATCCTTCAGAAATCATTCTAATATGATGATGAACAAAACATTTGAACCATAGTACCACCCTGGTTTTAATGTACGAAGTTGAGGTGTGTTTACTGACAGGTTGTTTTTCCTCTAGGGAAACAGTGTTTCTTGGTCCTGCGTCACCAGCAGTTTACCGTGCAGGCCCTGATCGCCGTGGGAGATCGTGCGAGCAAGCAGATGGTCAAGTTTGCAGCTAAGTGAGTATAGGCTATGTTTCCTGTCAAACAATGGTGGGAAAAGTGAAGTCCTGGCGACTCATTCCATTTTACCATGTTAAGTGGCGATCGATAAAGTTTCACTTCAGAACAAAAGCTCCATTTTTGCAGTCGGAAACGGCTTTCCCTCACCACCGAAATGGGTTGTTCCCTTTAAAACAACAAACAGTAGATACATCAGAGAGACAGGGATCTACTTAAAAGTCTGGCCTGAATGAATGACTCTGGGTTTGGGGTCAAATAGAGGGTTGTGGGACAATAGGACCAACATTCAGTCACAAATACAACACAGTGTAGCACGTGAGGTGCCATTTAGTTTCTTATTTATTATCGATTCAGTCTGGATGTATGGAAATGTTTAATCAGATTCATCAGTTTTAATGACTATATGGTAGTCACCTTTGTTTTCAAGACCACTTCCAGTCTTTTAAGAGGGTCAGAGGGTTTGTTGGTTAACCTTGTTAACATCCTCTGTTTGCTCTTGCAGTATTGAATGGAGGCTAAACTCTATTCACTTTATCAGTCATGAATTAGGAAGGGTGTTGTGGTCTGGGGAGTTCCTTTCCTGTTCTTTACACTGCTGATCTTGTTTCCCTTTGCTTGCATTTTAATGTAATTGTTCTTGACTCAAAGGGTCCTGGATGATATCTGTGCACTTGGTTATTTCTTTTCTAACTGAAAGATTTCACCTCAACAGAAATCTTAGATAAGCATTTCCCCACATCGCAGATCACTGGAGCAGATTTTGTGTTTGGTAGAGAAACTTCCTCTTTCTTTGTATTACGTAAATTTAGTGGAGTAACATAACAGTTAAGTTGGAGAGTGTCAGTTAGGGGATGTTAATGAAATAATGCAGTTGCCACATAAAATGACTTTTTTGTGAAAATTAAATTTTTGACTATTGTTGCAGCATATTTAACACACTCAAATTGCACACTCAAAACACACTGCAAGCACACATTTCCTAAAACAGGTTTTTTGAAAGTATAATTGACGAAAAATATAATGCTTGTTTGAATATTGCAGGATAAAGAATAAAACCCATTGTAAAATACATGGGGCCAGATTTACTAAACGGCAAATTAGCACGAGAGCGCAATTCCAAAAAAGTGCAGGAATGATCAGAAAGTTCTGAGCGTGATCTACTGACAGCACGCAAATTAAAGAACACAGACGCAGTCGGATCATTTCCATAATGAGCAGCGCAAATTAGCTGCGTCTGGTTTAAGACGTGCTTTTTTTTGGGCGGTAAATAATGGTGCAAACACCAGTAAATCACCTCGCATTATTCATTTAAATACTCTCCTCCCATAAATTGTGCGTCTGAAAGGGAAACTCCTACAAATGCATATATGCAATAAGCAAACCCTCCAAAAGAGGGTTTGCACTGGCGTAAGCTGTGAGTAAATCTGGCCCATAACATAAACTTCAAATCAGTTTGGACGGGTCATTTTCAAAGAAATATTTTAAAACTCGCTGAATTAAACTTAGTGAATTTTTTTTATATTATTTGGCAGAAATATTCTATGTACTCTGTTTTCTAAAAG
Organism: Paracanthobrama guichenoti; assembly: GCA_018749465.1. NCBI lineage: Eukaryota > Metazoa > Chordata > Actinopteri > Cypriniformes > Gobionidae > Paracanthobrama > Paracanthobrama guichenoti. Next base: position 22,490,608 of record CM031951.1, read on the forward strand.
CAGTAATCAACTTGGATGCATTACAGTGCACATCACATCTTATTATCTTATCATCCTTTTACCATGGTAGATTTTATTATGCCTTTGTATGTATTGAAATTTATCTTGGATACCAACCAATGTATAAAGCCACTTAGTGCTGATGTCCACTGTAATTTTATATGCTTCTTTACCCCACTTCACCTCCTGTTCATGCCACATCTGTGTATAATAAGATTATTACGCATTGCTTCCTGAACATAGGATGCTCCAGATCCTGATTAGAGATTCTTTCCTGTTAGGCCATGCCACCTCAAATGCTACAGACAAGCACCATGTGCTTTGGAGCACAGCTCCCCCTAGATGATGGTCAGTGGGTCAGCGGATGCGTAGTCTTCATCACTGAAACACTCACTCATATTTGAAACGATCTAATAGCTCTCTATCTTAATTTTTTAGCGGTGCTTGCTTATTTTCTTCAGTAAATGTAGTTGAAAATCGAAATGTTGTTTGATAACGTGTACAAGCATAATCAGAGGGCAGGTCAAACACACTTGCTCCCTGTGTAATCCTCTCTTTATATCCACCTCTCCCTTCAGGCCAGCGTCCTTTCAATACACGAGCACTAATGCAGAGCCCATCATTGCGGCTTAGTGTTCAGTAACCAGACTTAATCAGGACTTATGAAGAGTGTCTGTATGGAGATTGTTTGAGCGAGCCGTGTGAGCAGAACTGATCCCAGAGCGATGTGGCCGCTCTCTTAGCAGCAGCTGGCAGGGACTGGCGCGTCTCATTCTCACTCTCTCTGGTCTCTCATTACTTCTTTGTAATGACTAGAGCTGAAGGTTGCAATCTCAATTTGTGCCGTCTGCTTCTCCAGCAGACAGTTGGCCGTCGTCTTTACGTTTGACCTTAGAGAGGCGGCGTGGCTTAGGCTTGCCAATCTAATATTGTTTCACTGAAAGGAGTAGGTCATCCAAAATTAAAGTGGTCAATTACTCACCCTCATGTTTAATTTTTTGACAGATCTTAAATGATAGTTCAAAGTGACCGTGTCTGTCAAGCTTTAAAAAAATATTGTGTTCCACTGAAAAATAATAATGCTTAACATATTCATTTGGAATGAGAAGAGGTTGCGTAAATGATAGTATTTTCATATTTAGGCAAATCCCCCTTATTAGTAATATATTTTTTTTTCAGTGTTTTTGGTGGTGAGAAACCTGTGGCCTTTCGGTTTGTGATGTAAAGAACTTAAAATACATGCCGTTTCGCCAGAGTAAAAGTGATGTGGTTTGTCTTCACAACAGCAATGTTTGTTTGAACTGTGAAAAGGAGAACTGTGAATATCACGTGGGAGAAATAGTTTGTAACAAAATAGAATTGCGACGATGCCGTTGCTTAATGATATGATCTCATGAGTTTCCATGAAGTTGTTCTGCAGTTTTTGTTTCATGTGTGCTATTCGGAAAGTTGTTTTGAAAAATTAAAGTGAAATGCTTTGTTATCATTAAGTCTTAAAGTATTTATTTTATTTATTTATTTGACTGTCATATTCATTTTATTGTGACCAATTCTTTTTTAAAAGAGCAAGTGTTCTGTACACTACCATTCAAAAGCTTAAGGTCTGTAAGGGGATTTGTTTAAAAGAAATTAACACTTTTTATTGTTCGAATTGATCAAAAATGTCAGTATTTCAAATAAATGGTAACACTTTACAGTAAGGTTTCATTAGTTAACATTAGTTAATGCATTAACTAACATGAACTAACTATGAGGAATACATTTGTTACTGTATTTGTTCATCTTTGTTAACGTTAGTTGATATAAATACAGCCGTTCATGGATTGCTCATGTTAGTTCACAGTGCATTAACTAATGTTAACAAGATTTTAATAATGTATTAGTAAATTAACATTAACATTAACAAAGATAAATAAGTGCTTTATAAGTGCAGTTCATTCTTAGTTCATGTTAACTAATGTAGTTACCAAATAAATGCTGTTCTTTTGAATTTGTTATTCACCAAACAATCCTGAAAAAAATGTATAATGGTTTCCACAAAAATAAAAAGTTTTCAACATTTGATAATAGTAAGAAATGTTTGTTAAGCAGCAAATCATCATATTAGAATGATTTCTGAAGGATCATTGACACTGAAGACTGGAGTAATGATGCTTTTCCATCACAGGAATGAATTACATTTTAAACTTCATTAAAATGGAAAACTGTTATTTTAAATTGTAATACATTTTTCCTGTATTTTTTGATCAAATAAATGCAGCCTTGGTGAGCAGAAAAAAAAAAAAAATCATACCAATCCCAAACTTTGGAATGGTCGTATGGTCTCTAAAACACCCATGAAGCTGTACGTTTATACAAGAATTAAAATTATATATTTGTAGTAACGTTTAGAGTGCAGTGTTTGAATTTGCAGGGCACTGCTGTCTCATGTCATGTCAGCTGTCCAAAGGCATTTTTTTCCCTTCATCCTCATGCTGTATTTTTCCATTCACAGCCTCACAAAGGAGAGCATCGTTGATGTGGAGGCTGTGGTGAAGAAAGTGGAGCAGAAGATCGAGAGCTGTTCTCAGCAGGATGTGGAGCTCCATGTTGAGAGGGTAGAGATCAAAGATTCATCTCGATTAAAGCCGGGTTCACACTGTACGATTTTTGCTCCGATTTGGTTGTCTGAGACAAATTTTGAAAATCCTAAAAGATTCCTCTGATCCTAGGCTAAAAGCTGAAGTCTTGGTCATTAGTTTGACTTATTCACCGACAGCCGATTAATGAATGCAATCAAATTTGACCTCCGAAATTCTGGCAGTGTCAGAAGATTTGGCGCACAGTCCTGCAGTGTGACTTCTCCCACAACGACCATCAAATTATCTTTGTTTTTCAAGACAAACTATGACCAAAATGAACATTAGAGTTTTCTTTTTTAGCCACCATTTCATTCCCGCATGTAATGCAGCCCACAGTCACTGAACGTGAATCGGTTGTTGATGTAAAACTTTTAAAAGTTTTTATGCATGTGTCCGTTTTTAACGCATAATAATAAAATAATTTAGTTCAGTTAGAGAACGGACACTACAATTAAAAACTGAACGTGTCTGTTCAATATAATGTGAGTGAGCCGAGCGAGTGTCACAGCACAAACGCAGCAGGAGTCAGATTACATTCATCACGAGAGCGAAGAGCTGAGGTAAGGGCGGGGGCGCGGCAGTCATTGACGCTGCGTGTTCAGATCATGCCTATGGAAGCTTAACTTTCATAGGAATTCATTTGAAAAGTTGAAACACTCACTTTGCTCCGCACCGCTCCGTTTACATGAATGCCCGCAGCTGCCCGAGCCGAGCGCTGTGAGTGAGATCCCCCCCCTATTGGGGCACGATCATTCGAATATACTACCGGATTTATCGCTGAAGTATCCCTTTAATGACAGCTGAGATCCCGGATCACGGTCGCACAGTCTGACAAGCAACAATCGTCAAGGACTGTTATAAATATAAATGTACAAGAAATGTAATTCTTGTATAAGAATTACACAACAATCCTCATAATGGAATATAGGATCTTTATATCTTTCACCACAATAGCTATGTTTCCATCCAAATTTGCGAATGTAACTCATGCGCAAAATTGCAATATTGCATAAAACATTTGCGAATTGTTTCCATCCAGTGAGTCAAAGAGAACATAATCGTCACTTCCTGATAAACTACCGCTAAAAAATCACTGAGACACATAGGAGAAGCCAACATATATAATCATTTTCGTAAATAATAAATGATTTGCGTCTCAGAGAAACTCGTGCTTCTCAATGCTGCTGTTTGGGAACACAGTCATGTAAGACAGTTCTAGGAGGGAAATATACCAAGCATCATTGACCACAGACTTCCGAATGACCAAAACAGCATTTCAGATGCTTTGCAAACAAAGCAGTTTTCCGCTAGTAGCTACAGTTATGCTGTTACATCGCAGAAGTCACTTTTTTTTTTTAAGGAATTTTTTGAGGAATTTATTCGATCAATGGAAATGCATTTTAGTTTATGCGCATGTTTTTGTATCGCATAGAAAATGTATCTGACTCAAACGAGCGCGTACGTTTTTTTTAATGCGCATTTTTAGAATTTATGCGCATCTTGCCGTTTCCATTCAGCATTTTTTGATGCGATATGCCAAAATGCGCATTAAAAAAAGGTGGATGGAAACAGCTAGTGAGACCTGCAAAAAGAATTGTCATCATACTAATCCTCATGTTTCAAACCTATATGACTTACTTTCTTCTATGGAATATAAAAGGAGCTGTATAGCACGATGTCTACAAGCTGCTGTATTTCATGCAGTGAAAGTGAATGGGGATATGGGACAGTTGAGGTCAAAATTCACTTTCATTGTATGGAAAAGAGCAGCTAAAGGCCCTTTCACACCAAGGGCGATTAACTATAAAGATAACGATAAAGATATAGTTCTAAAAATTGTTCACACCACAGTGATAACGATAAAGGCACAAAGAAACGATATTGTTGGAATCACTTTCAGAATGATTTTATCCAAGCTGATGAAGGATAAAAACATTGAGAGCCAATCAGAGTCCATCCTGCTTTAACAGTGGCAGACAAGCATGCACTTAGAATGATATCGTTTGCTAGTGTGGACGCTAATATAGTTATCTTTATAGTTATCGTTCTTGGTGTGAATGGGCCTTTAGACATTCTGCTAGATAATGTCTTTTTGTTGAGGAGTTTGGTATTAAAGCTGCAACCATAGTTTAAACTCTCTTTCCCTTTTTCTGTTTTTGTCCTAGATCTATGTGATAAGCCAGTCTGAGGCCAGACTTCCTCTTCAGCTAGAGGACGCTGTCAGGCCTGAGGGAGAAGGAGATGAGGTGAGATACAGAGAAGCGAGAAAGTTGAAATGCTGTGGGTGATGAGTCAAGATCAAAACCCATGTGAAAGCTTAAAACGTTAAACAGTTCTATCAGTTCTGTGTTACGATAATCCAGTTAGACAGGTTGAGTTTAAAGAGGATGTTTTCTCTCTACTCCTGTGTGCTTTTCTTTATGTTATGAAGTGCAAGCATACTGCACAGTATATATACTGCATAGTATTTGTGTAAAATGGTATGAATAATGCAGCACCAAGCTTTTAAACAGTAGTAAGTTACATTGTTGACAGTATTGTAGTTTTTTTAGCGTGTGCACAGTCGAACGTATGAAGCCTGCAGGCAGTCGACACATGCGCTTTAGAAAGTTTCATCTTTGTCCAGGCTTTGCTATTTTTCTCCACAAGTTATGACCAATAAAAATGTCTGTGTTCTTTGAAACTAAAGTTGCGGTTATCTTATAACTCCTTCACACAAGCGCTTGTCAATGCGGACATCTGTTGTTAAAGAAATGCGACGCGTACTATTCTGGTGACGAAATTTGCGTCACACGCACTTAAAGAGGACCCTGTACGTTTAAAAACCGAAGTTTGCTTTTGTAGACTTAAAAATTAATCTTTTCCCCGTGGTAGTTTAATTCACAGGACCGGACACCAGTTATTTTGCCAAGAGATTTTCTTTTATTATTTTATATGTCAGCATAGGAGAGAAAGACAATTTTCTGGAGAGATGGTCTTCATTCCAGCTTTCTCTGTCTTCCTGGACACCCAGTTTGGATTTTATAGGTTGAATTAATTACATTACCAGGAAAACAGGTTGTTTACACTATACCTCGTGCTTTCACGTGGCACAATATACCCTAGAACATATGCATAGAAACTTGTTGTTCATTGTTCAGAATATGTCTTAAAGAGAACTTGTGACTTGCATTGGTAGAAAAACATCATCATGCTAAACAATTCTTCCTTACAGAGAATTCCAGTCACGTGCATAATTGGAAAACATATACTACATATTCCTGTGTTCAAAATGATCTCCTCTCCATGTCTCTCACTCCTGTGCTCAGACTCACTCTGACTAAATAATAATGATAATACAAATGATTATGAATATTAGTAAAGAATAATAATACAAAATTATATTAAACAGTAAAATTTTGATCTACACTTTAAGCTTAAGCTGTTGTGTACTTCTCATAGCAAATGCTGCTGGTCATCCAGGCATACCATGCATACAGAACGAACATACTGTGCACAGTATACATACTACACACTACAGAAATGGCTATTTATAGCTTCTCTCTCTGCTCCTCTTTCTTGACGTCAGACAGTTGATGGTGTTTATGTAGTAAGACAAAACCAGCTGCAGTTGCTGTCCAGGTGTTCTCTGCAGGGATTCAACAATGTCAGTCAGACAGAGCATCTGCCGCCTCATTACGCCTGTGTCTTATCGGCCCGGTCTGTTGATCAGTCTTGAGCTCCTACAGGCTTTATGAAGGAAAGATAACTCGGGAGCCATGGGGCAGCCACTGCAAGAGAAACTATTTAAATCTAAGCTTTAAATGTAAATGCTACTATTCAAAAGTTTGCGTGGGTTTGAGTCCCTCATGCTCAGCAAGGCTGTATTTATTTGACCAAAAGTACAGTAAAAACAGTAATATTATAAAACATTATTACCATTTAAAATAGCTGTTTTCTGTCTTTTATATATTTTAAAACATAATTTATTTCCTGATGGCAAAGCTGAATTTTCAGCATCATTATTCCAGTCTTCAGTGTCACATGCTGATTTGGTGCTCAAGAAACATTTCTTACTATTGTCAATATTGAAAACAGTTGTGCTGCTTAATTTTTTTGCATTAACAGCATTCATTTGATATAGAAATCTTGATAAATGTCTTTTCTGTCACTTTTGATCAATTTAATGCATCCTTGTGGAAAATTATTAATTTAATACCTGCATAATTTCCAGCTTGTTACAAACTTTAAATATGAATATGAATATGAATAATACCATAAATATGAATATTTCAAGCAAATAGAAACTTAAATAAATAAAAAATTCAGGCCAGTGAGTTGGCATGGCAAGTGCAAATTAGTTTGGTAGGAAAAAAAATCCTTTTGTTGATCCCTAATGGAAGAATTGTATAGGTTTGGAATGACGTGATTTTGGACCAGTCAGATTTATTTGTGAGCTATCAACAGAATGTCAAAGAAATTCTTTTGGAGTAATCGTGATCTTTTTCTTTCAGGAGGGAAGAGCCACTGTCAATCAGGACACCAGACTGGACAACAGAGTTATCGATTTGAGGGTAAGCCAAGAATAAAGTTTAAACAAAAGCCTAAAGTTAAACATAAGCCAATACTATTTAAAGTCAGCATAAAATAAAAATTGACACTATTTACTTTATCACACATTACTAGCCTTGTGGTGAACAATTAACCCATGCAAGTTAATACACAGGGGAAAATAATTTGTCATGGTAATCTTTAATCAATCTTTACTCTGAAAATTTGCTTCCACTCTGGAATGGTGTTTCCTCTCTGATGTCAGTTTGATGGCTTGGGTAGAATATCCTTAACCACTCCCATCCAACCATCAGTCTGCTATGTCCAAGGGATGGTGAGGAGGTGTGCTAAAATAAAACCCCGCCCTCTATTCAATATTCTGTTTCACTTGGGAATATGTCACAACACTGAAGTTGGTTGCAACTTCCAGTTCACGCATGACTCTTTATTTTGTATCAGTTGTATTTTGATAGTAGTAACAGAAAAATAGTTTTTGCTATTATAAAACGCGTATTTGCGAGCATACGCGGAACTCGAGGGTATTCAGTCTATACAATCCATTGAATAAAACTATTGATTTTCATGCTGTTAAGAGGACCGATGGCCAACTGCATGCTGCAAAGTTTCGGAAGTGACATCTAAATATAAATGCTGGATTCACTCTGCACCCAGAATAGAGGTTTTGCCTCTGTAGAGGACATTATATTTTAGTGAATTTCTCTGAAAACATACAGATTTGTTTGGATATTCTTATGAAAATATTCCTTTTATTGCTCCCATTATGTCTTTTTACATTACATATTGTCCTAAAAACAGATTACTATGCAAATTAGATATAGTGTATAGATGCATTTCAAAGAATGGGAATGGAATTTATGGCCATGTTTATCATTTAATACTTGGTCAGTTTATTGATTAGTTTGGTTAACTTTGGATAAATATTTTATTTTAATACCGTGCAGTTCACAAAATGTAAATTTTTAAATTTTCACAAAGTTTAGAAATGTTGTGCATCCACTTATTATTAGTGTGACATTTTAGCATGCAAATGAATGCGAAAACTTCTCAAAAAAAATCTCAGCCCTAAAAATCGGCTGCACATATCGGCCATCGGCTGTCCCTGACCTCTAAAAATCAGCATCGGCTATAGAAAAACCCATATCGGTCGATCTCTACACCTACTGAGATAAATGGGAATGCTATCGGATAGCTTTCTTCAGTTAATGTATAGACCTCCTTAGACTGTCCTCCCTGACTTCCTGATTTTGTGAAATGTGAACAAAGCGATAAGGTTCTGAAATAAAGGAGAATCCCAAATGAGCCTATTGTTGAGATCTATGAAGCCCTGATGATGTGGTTGTAGGACTCGGGCACTGCGATTGGCCGCCTGTGCTTTGTGAAAGCACCGGTTTCTGAGATGATGTGTCTGTGTGCTTTCACACTTTCATTTTAGTGAACAGTAAAGCAATAAACGTTTTTCAGTAGTGGCAGGATTAGCTCTGACATAATGAAAGGCCTCCTTGTCACACACCCACGCACACCTTTTTTGTTTTTTCACACACCAAATGAGATTAAATCTGGCAGTTTTAGAGGACTGTCACAGTGCACCTAGCTCTGAGAGAGCTGCTCTTTTTTTGAGAGCTTCCAGAAAGTATAGGCAGAAATCTGAGAGCGTGAGGCGGAGGAGTCAAACCACAGGACAGCTTTTTGCGCCTCTTTGGTTTTCACTGCAGCCTTGTGAACAATAAAGTGACGCACACAGCTCCTTTCTCCACGCCTACTGTGACAGACGTGTGAAGATGGCAACTGAAACCTGCGTGTTTCCACACTCCACTGATAACAGCTTTGCATATTAACTGTACAACCACTTAGCTTCACAGACTAGTCACTAAATGTCCTGGCAGCGTGTCCCTGGCGCCGGGTTATCAAGATCTGTACCAAGAATATAGATAGTCTTAATATGTTGACTCTTTGATATTTATTAGCAGATTAATAAGAGGAAGTTTTTTTTACTTTTACTGCATGTTTTTAAAGTCATAAATTACTACACAATGCGTGTTATTATATAAAAAAAAATTCCTGCAGAAATATCAGGGAATATTAAAATGTTTATAGCAAATATATATATATATATATATATTTTTTTAAATTTTATATTTTAATATATTTCAAATAATATAATTTGCTGTTGTGAGTGCAATCTCTATTTAATGATTTTTAAAACTACTCAAATTCATCAGTAAAAACTGTTGTAGGAACCCGTTTCCGAGTTATAAGCCTCGATAATAATGATAATATTCACTTTTTTTCCCGTTCCAAAACCAAAGCTGTCTACCTAGATGTGAATGTTTTCTGAAAGGAAGGCAAAATGCTCTGTGAACTCAACCAATCAGCATGTTCAGCGCCCAAGAAGTTTTACCCGGTACTTTATTTACACCTCAGTTCCTGAGGTCGAAACACACAGAGTACCACCCCAAATTCCCTAGTTCCTGGGGAAAGTTCCCGAGGTGGAAAACGGCTAAAGAATCCAGCAGCAAATCGGCATATTAGAATAATTTTTGACACTTGCCAGTGAGCTTTTATTATGCTGAAAATGCAGCTTCAGAATTTTTAAATATATTAAAATATAAAAGTTCTAAATTGTTATATTTCACAGTATTATTGTTTTACTGTATTTTTGATCAAATAGACCAGCCCCAAATTTTGAAATGTAGTGTACTTATTTTCAGTACTGAAACTGATCATTTTAAAAGTTTTGTCTAATTAATAATCACCTATTTTACCCTTGGTCTATGTATTTCTTGCATTAATTACCCAAAAACAATGTTAACTTCAAAACAAAGTTTGCCAGTTATCTTGATAAACATCCTTTACAGTAAGAACGACTCTTTATCTGCTTGAAGACCAGAAACTCTCAAACTGTTTGTCAAGTTTGCCAATATTAGATTTAAAATCCGCAATAAAAACAGCGGATGGTATCATAAATTTAGCCTCTTCAGCTGAAATCACTCAAAAAGGGCAGTTTTCAGATACCAGTCCAGCTAATGCACAAGCATGTTAGATTTGCAGAGCTGTTGCTTTTTTAAATCAAGGAAGCTGCCTATGTAGACAGTGCACTGCAAGACAACTTACTTTAGCTAATTTATGTGATGCATCCTGTTCTAAAATACCCCCTTGGGGAGTTTTAGAGGTTTATAATGTGGTCATAATGAGGTTGAAACTACAAACATGCGACCAGGATAGATCTGATTAATTTAAATCTCCAAAGAAATCTTAATATTGTACTATCACATAATGAATTCTTGCCTGCAAAAGTGAGTCTGTCCTAACTGAATCAAAACCAATAAACAAGAGCTTTGAAATAATGATATAGAAGCTGATTGTTTCTCTAGGATTTATGCGAGCTCTGTAAGTCATGAAGAATCGGAAACGTGGCCCATCTCACGGGTCATCAGGGAGTCATCTGATTCATGGGAAATTCAGCCTGAGAAAGCTTTTTTGCTCAAGACCAGAGGATTCAGGAGGTTTGATTGTTGCTGAAGATTGATTTTGCAAGGACTGTGTCCCTTTGGTATTGTGAAGAGGACCTAATTTATTTGTATGTCTGAAAAAATTACCACAATATATTATGTTGCCAGTGAGATTTTATTATAACATAATAAAAAGAGGTCTTCTGAGATCTAGCGTTATGTTTCCTCCAGAATGTCTGCAGAAATACTTACAAAACCTTTGCAGTTCAATGTGAAGGGTAGATGACATGGTGTCACATTGCATAAAAAGAGAAGTGCTGACATCAGTGCCTGTCACACCCAAACAAACAGGTTATATAACGTGTTTACTAATCCATGTGTCTTCTCTCACAGACCACGACCAGCCAGGCCATCTTTCGGCTGCAGTCTGGCGTATGTCAGCTATTCAGAGACACGCTCATCAACAAGGGCTTTGTGGAGATTCAGACTCCCAAGATCATCTCTGGTATGACCATCTCCAAGTGCACTTAATTTCCCTCCTTTTGTTCTCATCTCTCTGCATTTTTTTGTAGAGCCAGGAATATTTCACCAAGTCAACATTAGCCTAAGCATAGTACTGAGAAGCCATCAGTGGTCTTGCCTCTTAATTATAGTCTTATTGTAACAAATGCTACAGTTAAACAATTACAAAAACGACGGTATATTTTCATATGGGCAAGTACAAGTTAGAAATATAGCTGCAAGCAGCAATTATCAGGTTCAAGCGATTTAAGGACTTTAAGCGTCATGCGTAAAAAGGTATTATGGTTTCTTTAGTAAGCCTGGTTTTTAAAGCTTTTGAACTCTTTCTCCGGCAAACACAGAATATTCCGTTATTTGTGAGAAAATGCTTACCTGCCAAACACGGAATTTTCTGGGTTCCCGTCTTTTCAATGTTATACGGTAGGGGGCGCTATGACACATCTTCTGAAAGTACTGAATCTTCCGATCAAAACACATGCGAAGAAGATGCAGAAACAATAAATCTCATATGTAATCATATGCATATGTAAAATTACACAATCATCAACATTAAACCGCTTATAAATTAAGAATGCCTAATGGTACTGAATAAAATGTTGACCCAGGACGAGCTAGAGGACTGTGAAGCTTTGAGGATGTTGATGGACTGAATCTACTCCATCTCTGTTTTGATGATCGTTCTGAATCTGATCCAGATGTAGTCTTTGTCAAAAACATTTTGAGAAAAGCTGATTTTCTTCTGGGTTTTTTTTTAACGCGAAGGCATCCCCCCGGTGGTCGATTTCTTTCGAATTTCTCACAGTCAAACAGGCCCATCGAGTCATTCTGATCGGCCTCTGTTAACCTTGTCTGACAGCTGCTCGAACCTCATTGGTTGTCGGCGGCCGTGTTTTTTGAGATCCATGAATGTCCTTGTAGACAATTGTGGCACTTTGGACAAAGACACCACATGTCAGTTTTCAAGTCAATCGGACTGACTGATGCTTTTTTACGTTTTATAGTACCACCAAGTGGCCAGTCGCCATGTCCTTTTTCACGTGACCACAGACCAAGCCCATACATAGGTGTACCAAGTTTGGTGAAATGATCTAATTCCATTCAAGAGGGATTCAAACTTTTGGTGTCCTGTCGCGGATGTCAGTCAGAATTTCGAGTCATTTTTAAAAAAATTATTATTGACAATAAGGCTGTAGCCTGGATGCCAGCTGAATTTAGCCCCACCCACAAAATTTGAGTTCGGGAAATTCGGTCTGGACTTGATTCATTGTGGAGCAACTATGCTCGAACAGGAGCTGTTCAGACCAATGAAATTGTCAGGGTGGGCTTTATACGATGATGGACAGATGATAAACAGTAACGTAAGCTTTCACCAAAGAGCGCTTGGGTTGAATTCGTTCTAATCCTAAACGGAGAACTTGCTCGTATACGCATTCACCTTTACTATTCCTCTCAAAAATGATGACTGTGTTGGTAAGCACTCCGTGTAACCTTAAATTATTTTTCATTTACACTCATCTTCTTCTACTTCTTCCAGTGTGCGTGCAGTTGAGTTCTGTTGACAACTATTATGAAGGTATTTTTGGTGCAAAACGCATTCACACACCCGTATCAGAAATGTGAAGTCAAGGACAAATGTGAATCCATGCAATGAGAGTTGCACATCTTGTAGAATATCTGGTCACAAACTGCTTGAATCTGCTGCTACGAGTCTCAAACGCAGTTTTTTCGCCTTCAAATGACAAGTTCCACGCGCTCTCACTTTTGCACCATATACTACGTGAAATGTGGAGCAAAAGTGATTTGTGCATCTGTGAGGCAGCGGCAGGCGAGAGCAGAGCATTTCGGCCGATCAGAAGAGCTCGTTTGTACGGAGCCACTAAAGCAGGACGTGGTGGTGGAAAAATTTAGGAAGGGAGGAATTTTTTTTTTTTACAAATATTTTGCGTTCTCTCACAAAGATTATTATCAGGCAGACTTTTTGGTCTGCCTGATCACTTTTAAAGGAATTCTGATCCTTGGAAATTTTAACAATTACAATAAGGTTTCAGCACTACCCTAATCAAGAGCCATGTGTAAAATGTGTTCTAATGATGATTTAAAAACCTGGCCTTCAGATATGACATTAAGAGATGACATACTGTAGATTAAATCATTAAGAGCCTAATGGAGTGTTGAGTAGGAAATAAACCATTTCAATGTAAGAAAATGTTAAGTAAAGTTAGTCTGACTTCACATGGCACTTTGAATTTGAACATTGTTAAACTGATAAGGTCCCAGGGTCTTAAATACAGCGTGTATCTTATGTAAGTAATTGTTAACTAGGCTATTATTTTATTGCAGTTATCTGTCAATCAACTTGCATGTGTGGATGATACCACAAAAGATACCACCATTTTGCAATAAATAATTTAAATAAATAAGCAAACAATGTTCAAACTAATGTTCCCCCCTACCCCCAATGTTCAAACCAAAACCATGCCCTTGGTCTCATCAAAACTTTCCCCACATCTGAAGCGAAGTCAACAATATTCAGAAATATTGTTCAGCAATATGCCACATTACGGCATATTAAACGTGTTTTGAATGCCATTTTGTTGTCTTTAAAATCAGCACAAAATTAAAATTCGCCCTCTGTTTTCATCCATTCGTGTTTTGCTTTTGTTTTTTTTAATCTTTTTGATGATTCTTTTTAAATCAAAGTTTCTTGATTCAGCGTCCGACTGCAGAATGCTGGACTTCTCCAATCATTTAGTGTTGTTAAGTCCCGCCCCTTCCTTCTCTTTACAGTCGACTGTAAGCTTCCATTCAGATCTGCCTCCATCCAATCAACAACCGATGGACAGAACCGATTCCCCACACTACTTTTTTTTTTCTTTTCTTTTTTTCCCCCTCGATAATGTGTTTTATTCTAATGTACCTCACAGTACGGAAGAAAAGATCTGACGCTACTTTCATTACATTGTGGCTTTAACCTCACAGAGCATCTGAGATGACACAAGGTGAACAATCTTGTCTCCGTGTTCACACTGGAGTATCTGTATTCATGACGGCAGGGACCGAGTAGTACAGGTCTTATCTCTGTCTTCACACACTGAGCCTTCTGAATGATTTCCTGCTCATGCTGTCCAACTTAGTTTATTGTTCTTTCTCTGCACCTTCAGTCTCTAAAAATTTCAATTTCAAGGATTGATACTTTTTCATTTTCTGAGGTAAAAAAAAGTCAGCGGCACTGTCAAAACAGTGGCTGAATAAAAAGTGGTGTTTATTAAGGAGATATGTCTCCAGTCACTGATAGGGTGCCATGTTAGCAGTCTTGAAATGGTGGATGCACCGAGTGCTATCGGATCTGCTGGGATTCATGAGCACAGCCGTATTTGTGAAGAGTTCAGGACCCGTTTTTTTTGTCTTGACTCAAAACTCTGCAAATTGATTGCTTTCTCAGCTCTTAAAAGCACAGTTCTCCCAAAAATAAAAAGTCTTATATATTATGTTACAAAAAAGGTTTCCATTTCTGATAAATGCTGTTCTTTTGAACTTTCTATTCTTCAAAGAATCCTGAAAAATATCATGGTTTCCACAAAAATATTAAGCAACAGAACTGTTTTTAGCATTGACAATGATGAGAAATGTTTCTTGAACAGAAAATCAGCATATGTTACCCTGGACCACAAAATCTGTCATAAATTGCACAGGTATAGTCGTGGCAATAGCCAACAATACATATATGGGTCAAAATGATCCTTTTTTCTTTTATGCCATTATGTGAAGATCATGTTCCATGAAGATATTTTGTAAATTTCCTACCATAAATGTATCAAAAATGTATTATTAGTAGTAATAAGCATTTCTAAGGACTTTACTTTAAAGGTGATTTTCTCAATATTTAGATTTTTGTTTTTGCACCCTCAGATTCCAGATTTTCAAATAGTTGTATCTCAGCCAAATATTGTCCTATCCTAACAAACCGTACACCAATGGAAAGTTTTATTCAGCTTTCGGATGATGTATAAATCTCAATTTAAAAAAAAAAAAAAAAAAATGTACCCTTATTACTGGTTTTGTGGTCCAGGGTCACATATTAGAATGATTTCTGAAGGATCATGAAGATCTGAAGGACACTGGAGTAATGGCTGCTGCAAATTAAGCTTTACCTTCACAGGAATAAATTGTACATGGATATATCGCCGCGTTTCCACCGCAGGAACTTTCCCCAGAAACTAGGAACTTTGGGGTGGTACTCTGTGTGTTTCGACCGCAGGGACCAGGGTCTAAATGAAGTTCCGGGTAAAAATTTCCCTCCTTAAAAAATCCTTCCTCGCGAGGTAGTACTTTTAAAAGTTCAGGATCTTTTGGGGGTGGGATTTGGGTGCTGAACATTTGGGTTCCTGGGACAAATTTTTCCAGGTATTTTCAGTGGAAATGGGGATTTTGGAAGCCTGTTTCATGCCTTAAAAGTAAATAATTAAATATAATTGTGAGAACAAATGTTGAGATCTATTTATTACGTTTTACTTTGAGGTACAAAGGGTCTTCTATTTTAATGGTATAATAAAAAAATCATATTTTGGAATGACATGAGAATAAATATGAGAGAGAGAAAAAAATTACAAACCACACAAAGTATAACATTTTGTATTGTTTGTAATATATTTATTTGTTATCGATGTGTTATTTTTTTTATTTATTTATATATATATATATATATATATATATATATATATATATATATATGTATATATATATATATATATATATATATATATATGTATATATATATATGTGTATATATATATATATATGTGTATGTATATATATATATGTATGTATATATATGTATATATATATGTATGTATATATGTATATGAATATATGTATATGTATATATGTATATGTATATATATATATATATATATATATATATATATATATATATATATATATATATATATATATATATATATATATATGTATATGTATGTATATATATGTATGTATGTCTGTATGTATATGTATATGTATATGTATATGTATATATATATGTATGTCTATATATATGCTTATGTCTATATATATGTATATGTCTATGTATGTATATATAATATTTTTATGTATTAATATATTTTTATGTGTATATATATATGTGTGTAATATAAATATATATATATATATATATATATATATATATATATATATATATATATATATATATATATATATATATATATATATATATATATATATATATATATATATATATATATATATATATATATATATAATGTGTGTTGAACAGGATACTGTCCTTAGATGCTGAAGGTCTTGTGCCAAAATGATAGTGTTCAACTACTTCAACAGCCATTTATATATGCTTCTTTTTAGTCCACCAATGATTTTAAAGTCAGTGTATTGCGTCAGTAAAGGTCTCGATGGTGTTACAACACTTTCCCTCAACAAACCCCCTTGTTGTGTTTGTGTGGTTTTCGCTGTTAAGGAAAACAGTTGCTTTCATTTCCTCTGCACCCCGACCGACCAATCAGAACAAGTCTTTGTGACGCATTTCAAATTTAAACTTTGGCGCCTTTGGTGTGATCTGCCACCCGCAACATCAACATTGTGTTCTTTTAGTAAAACCGCATAACATCCGGTGCACACACCCAGTTGTACGTGGTCTTTAGAACATCATGTTCATATTTACCATACTTGCCATGAGAATTATCAGCTGACATTTGGGGACATAATGTTACCCATGACTACAGTACAAATGTTTATGTGTGTTTTTAATAGCTGCCAGTGAGGGTGGAGCAAATGTCTTCACCGTCTCCTACTTCAAAACCAGTGCGTACCTGGCCCAGTCCCCTCAGCTCTACAAGCAAATGTGCATTTGTGCTGACTTTGACAAAGTCTTCTGTGTCGGACCAGGTAAAGCATAAAAATACACCCTCATGTCTCTTTATTTTCCCTCTATATGCTGTTCCCATCTTCAGGTCATCTTTAAAGTGGACAGTAAGAATCCACTGAACATCCAATCACATAGACAGTGGCCACTGTGTTTGTGTAGCTATTCGTAGAGGTCACCTTCACCAGTATCTCCTCCCTGCCAGTATGCAGATCAGGACATACTGCAGGATAAATAGACGGGTTGCGCTCTTGGTGCTTTTGGCGGGCACAGAAATCCCTCTTTTGCAGCTCACTGAATAGAGCAAGAATATCAAACGCTTTCAGCACAGCCATGGGACATAGACTTCAGAAAAATACAGCTCATCAGGGACC
Source organism: Paracanthobrama guichenoti (assembly GCA_018749465.1). Taxonomy (NCBI): domain Eukaryota; kingdom Metazoa; phylum Chordata; class Actinopteri; order Cypriniformes; family Gobionidae; genus Paracanthobrama; species Paracanthobrama guichenoti. The sequence continues at coordinate 22,508,021 of CM031951.1, forward strand.
TCTGCTGATGGGAAGTCACATTGTAGAACATTGCATAAGTGCTTTTTGGGTACCTTAGAATATTTAAAACCAAGTTCATTTAATCTTGATGATCTTGTTTTTTGATGCATTTTACAAATGTAACTACTATTAATGTTGCTAGGAAGTAGTAGTATAGTATTTTTAATTATTTTTGTAAAATGTTCATTTAATTTAACCACTTCAGCTCTGCAGCATATTTTGAATGATTGAATGATGCAGTATTGGACCCACGGGTGGGGCGCAGAGTTGAACGTATATCCGGTTTTAGTAATTTTATGTGCTTTGACATTTTATTCCTTTTTAATATTTCCATTTAGCTTTTCTATTTATTTTTAGTTTTTAGTACTTAAAGCGATAGTTCACCCAAAGATGAAAATTCTGTCATCATTTACTCACCCTCAAGTTGTTCCAAACCTGTATACATTTCTCTGTTCTGCTGAACACAAAGGAAGATATCTGGAAGAATGTTTGTAACCAAGAGATCGACGACACCATTGACTACCATAGTAGGAAAAAAATAATACTATGGTAGTCAATGGTGTCGAGATCTGCTTGGTTACAAACATTCTTCCAGATATCTTCCTTTGTGTTTATATACAGGTTTGGAACAACTTGAGGGTGAGTAAAGGATGAGTTCTTCAACTTGTTTTATTTCAGTTAGTTGTCAAGGCAGCATTTCTAATTTAGTTTCTTAAAGATTTTCATATCAGTATTTATGTTTTGTTTTATTTACCCTTTATTTCAATTAAATACAACTTTTTAATAGTTTTGTTTTTTGTTAAAGGATTAGTTGACTTTTAAATACACTTTTGCTGCTAATTTACTCACCCCCATGTCATCCAAGATGTCCATGTCTTTCTTTCGTCAGTCGAAAAGAAATTAAGGTTTTTGATGAAAACATTCCAGGATTTTTCTCCATATAATGGACTTCAATGGGCTCCAAAGCGGTTCAAGGTCCAAATGACAGTTTCAGTGCAGCAGCTAAGCGACGATACCAGACGGTGAATAAGGGTCTTATCTAGTGAAACGATCGGCCATTAAAACAAAAAAAAAGTTTAAGCTTTATAAGCACAAATGCTCATCTTGCTCTGTTCTGTGATGCGCATTCGTGACGTCACGTAATACGCAATTACGTCTAAAAGGTCACGCTTGATGTAGGCGGAAGTACCGAGTCAGTGTTTACAAATGTGCAGAAAGACCATATACACATATTCAAATGTCTTTGTGTCAGCTTATCGTTTAAAATTTGTGCTTATAAAACTTAAAACTTTTTTTTTTTTTTTAATGGCCGATCGTTTCGCTAGATAGGACCCTTATTCACCGTCTGGTATCGTTTAAAGCCCTTTGAAGCTGCACTGAAACTGTCATTTGGACCTTGAACCGTTTGGAGCCCATTGAAGTCCATTATATGGAGAAAAATCCTGGAATGTTTTCATCAAAAACCTTAATTTCTTTTCGACTGAAGAAAGAAAGACATGGACATCTTGGATGACATGGGGGTGAGTAAATTAGCAGCAAAAGTGTATTTAAAAGTCAACTAATCCTTTAACTATAACAACACTGCAACAAAGCATTGCATGATAATTTTATGTCTGCTGGAAACAATAGTGATGCGTTTAAAATAAATTTGTACTCTAGATTCCTCAGTGTTTTAAATGAAATACTATGAATGTGAATCTCACAGTTGTCTGTGTTTCCTCTAGTGTTCAGGGCTGAGGATTCCAACACTCATCGCCATCTGACTGAGTTTGTGGGTCTGGATATTGAAATGGCCTTCAATTACCATTACCATGAGGTCATTGACTCCATTACTGAAACCATGGTTCAGATCTTTAAAGGACTACGTGACCGGTAAGGGACATGACTTCTTCAACATCCCTTCCCTTTAAGTTCTCAAAAATGTTTGTGAAGTCCTGTTTCCTTTTTATGAAGAATCAAATCACATGAGAATAAAGTCACATGAATTTCACTTGAAATTCATTAAAAGTGACGTCATTTATTCATGTGAAAGAAAGGGCAACATGTTCATTTGGTTTATAATAACAAGGATATACACTGCCATCTAGTGGTCAGACTGTTCGTTATAAATATATTACTTAACTGAATTTTTACTGTCATTGTGTGGCAAATGTTTTGCAGTTTCTATATGTGTAATGCATAAATATTTTATCTAGTAATCACAAACAACCTGACCAGCAGTAAGAAAGAGTAATATTTAATGGTTTATGCTTGAAAGATGAAACGGAGACCTTTTAATTGACGCCTTGAGAGACATTTTTCAATCCAATTTTTGGGCCTACATTTCATGCTAGCCTCCATTCTACCTATGTGTTATCTCTTATGGTGTCTCTGTGATGTGGATGCACTGCAGGTTCCAGACAGAGATCCAGACCGTGAATAAGCAGTTCCCCAGTGAGCCGTTCAAGTTCCTGGAGCCCACGCTGAGACTGGAGTATAAGGAGGGAGTGGCCATGCTCAGAGCTGCTGGGGTGGAAATGGGGGATGAAGAAGATTTGAGGTCAGCGTGGCTTTCTTTGATAGAATTTCCCACATCGCACACACAGGGAATCTGTAGCAGATTTTATAACGGATCTATGTTTGTATTTTTCCTTCTTCCTCAGCACACCCAACGAAAAACTGCTTGGTCGTCTTGTGAAGGAGAAGGTAAAAATACATCTTTTAATCATCATAAGTGACATACACTTCTGTTCAAATGTTTGGGGTCGGTACGATTTTTCTAATGTTTTTGAAGGAAACCGGGGCGAGGCCATGTTCAAGTTGAGTTCAAAGTTTCAAATCAGCAAACAACCTATACATTTTTTTTCACTCATTTCAGATTAAAACTACACTATGTATTTTATTTAATTTTTTTCGCCACTAGGGGTCACTAACCTCTTCAAAACAATAACAAAGGCGTAGATTGATGATGCAGTGAATGAACGTGGAATCATAGAACCTGTCGTCATACCGATACATCTAATAATGTTTATGGATGAGTGAACGCTTTCATGTTTTCTAACATGACTGTGGTAAGAAGCAGGGCGCGATTTACTAATATCAGCACCACACGTGAGTCCCGAGGATATAAAGAAATGGGGACATTTCATTTACCGAACTACCCGCAAGTGCTGAATTACTACTCATACAGGCCAGTTTATTTGACCAATTAAAACTGTGAGGAAACGCAGTGCTGTTTCACTTGGTCTACACTATCTAAACTGCATTTGAGTGTGTTGAAAGAATTTTATAACTATAAACATTGAGAACTTTTTTGTACTTAACTTTACGTGTCTTCCTGCAATATTAGTCTGAGACGACAGAACTTCTGCTTAAAAACGGAGATGATCTCATCATAACCAGGCGTCGGTCAGTTCGCGTTAAAGGAATCGCCCCGATTCATTGCTAGACATTATTTTTGCAGCAGTACAATTGAGATATCCAATTTAGACTTTTTAAAGTATCAACTGATTGATATTGGCTTCGAGTTTTACAACCTTGCGTCATAAAGAGAACCTTGTAGATTGGACAGAAACTGACGAATCATATTTAACATTTTATTTTGGCAAGCGTATATGCACCTATAGAGGGAAAACTAGGAAACCACCTCTTGGATGAATATAAGGAAAACAATTTTTAACATTAGAAATGTTATAAAAAAATAAAATGTACTACATCCTCGTGAAAGCAAAGTATTATTTAAAAAAACAAAAGATTTTACTGACCCCCCCAAACCTTTGAACAGCATTGCATTTCAAATGGAAATGGTTGAAATAGAAGAAATCAAGAAATAAGAGCCAACATACTATTCAACCTCAAGCTCCCTCTTCAGTCCACCCAGATCATTTATGGAAACTGTAAAAATGGGTCATTCTGAAGTCTGTTTGACTTGTTTGTTTACTGCTTAAGGTCAAAGAGAGTGAAAATGGCCTTGTAAAACAACATATTCAATGTTTTTACTTCCAGAAATCTTGAAATCAGGACTAAATGTAATTCTACAAACATATGCGTGGAATATGGCTCATGATTTAAACACACCTTTGTGATTATTTTAGTATGACACTGACTTCTATGTTCTGGACAAATACCCCTTGGCAGTAAGGCCGTTCTACACCATGCCTGATCCCAACAACCCGGTAAGTGTTTTGAAGCCTAGCGGATCTAAATACATGGCTTTTTATTCACAGACTATGTGGTTCATAACAGTGTTCTTCCTGCAGAAATACTCCAACTCATATGACATGTTCATGAGAGGAGAGGAGATCCTGTCCGGAGCTCAGAGAATCCACGATGCTCAGCTGCTCACTGAAAGGGCAATGCACCACAGCATTGGTAACTCTAGCAATGGAACACAACAGCCGTGTTACAAAACCTACTAGAGTTTGCTGTTAACACGTGTTGCTAAACTAAAAACGCCATCACTCAGTAAACAAGAATACACGAAACGTCTAAATGTTGGTTGACCATAATGCATGTTACCGCATGCGTCCTTGACACAGTGTAATTATAGATTTAAGTACTGAGATTAGGTTGTGGTTTAGGGTTAGTTTCATGTAATTAAGCATTATTTATAGTTATTACTATAGTAACTACATGCAACGTGTAACAAGGACACTGTAAATGTGAAGTATTACCCTTCAACTTTATGGTAAATATTGTCTGTTTTGTAGTATATGATTATTTTTTGCTCTTTGTTACAGACCTGGAGAAGATCAAGGCCTACATTGACTCGTTCCGTTATGGAGCTCCTCCTCATGGTGGTGGAGGCATAGGTGACAAACATTTTTTACAATCTTGTAATTTAGAAATGGACAAATTCAACACTACTGTTCAGTAAAGATTTGACATGCTTTCAAAATAATCAAATAAATGCTGTTCTTTCAAATGTATTATTCCTCAAAGAATCCTGAGAAAAGTTGAGCAGCACGACTGTTTTCAACATTGATAATAAGAAATGTTTCTTGAGCAGCAAATCAGCAAATTCAAATGATTTCTGAAGGATCATGTGACTGAAAACTGCATTTAAATTACATTTAGAAATGTATACAGATAAAAAAAATCATTTTAAATTGTAAAAATACTTCACAATAATACTGCTTTTTCAAATAAATGCAGTTTTTGTGAGCATAAGACATCAACTTTTGAATGGTAGTGGATAGTTTGTAAAACATTCAGTTTTAGTGTTTCAGTCCTCATTTAAAAATATCTCTGGCACAAGTGCATGATGTTAAATGTATGCCATCTTTTAGGTCTGGAGAGAGTGACCATGCTTTATCTCGGCCTACACAACGTACGTCAGACCTCCATGTTCCCCCGTGACCCCAAACGCCTGACCCCGTAAGGATTAAAGTAGCCGGTCGTGCCTCTCGTCTCACACCCCGCCTGAAACAGTACAAGCTCTCGGTCATCCAGCCATCAGGGATCTGGACGTGCCAGGATGTGGAATTGCCATGATGATTAACCCACAAAAAAAAGCCACTTTTATAATACTTCTCACCAGATATACAGCAGGATGTCAGATAAATCTAATATACTTAAACTATTGAAGGGAATCGGTGTTAACTGTTAAATGATGCAGATGATATTGTGACATGCAGATCTTGTGTTATAAAACCTAATAATGTACATGTAGGTTTTTTTCTACTGGTCTATGTTCCTTGACACACCAAGTTTTTGAGAATTTAAAAAAATTAATTAAACAGCACATGCACAATAAATGAACTAAATAGTATGTTTTTGAGTGTTTTTCTTGTGAATGCTTGACTGTAAATGTAAATAGCTGAAAAAAGCACATTAATGAATGTTTCAAGTGAATAAATAAATAGCACTTCCTATGTGATTCCCCAAAGGTTGAAAGCCAGTATTACATCACTTCCTGTTTTGTAGTTCTTTAGGGATAGTTAACCTAAAATGTATTTTTTATTCATTTTTTATTTATACTCATGTTGTTCCAAGCCTAAAAAAATTAAAAATGAATTAAAACTGGTTACCATTGACTTACATTTTATGGACAAAGTATTATTTATATACTATTACAGGTTTTATTTATATTTAGAAATTTTATATTTAGATTTTATTTAAATTCGTTTCATTTTGTCATTATTAATTTTACTCTCTTATATTACTTATTTATATCACTATTTTAATTTAATTCTTTATTTCATTTTCAGTTCTATTTATATTTCAGTTAGTTGCCAAGGAAAATGTTTCATGTAGTTTTTTCCTAAAATCTATCTGTCTGTCTGTCTGTCTGTCTGTCTGCTGCCTGCCTGTCTATCTATTAAGGCTGTCAGTAGATTAAAACATTTTTTTTTTATTCGATTAAACACACCTTTGTTGTGCGATTAATTGCACACTTGTCGTGACATTAAGCACACGCCATTTAACTCATTAAACACATACATTTTTGTCATAATCTGCTATATCCAAAGTAAACAATCAGATTGAAGGGTGATTCTCACAAAACTGTATTTTCTGCAAGCTTCAAGGATCATTGGAGACTCCAAAATGACACCAAATATAAGGAGTCCATATAATTCTATTACATAATAAATCTATACACACCTAAGCACCCATGAAAAAAAAAAAAAAAAAACATTACATAAAAAAACTTTACAGACTTCATAGTGTGTGTACAGATCAACAACGAGTCAAGCTGCGATACCGAACAGGGCCACACGAAGACGCTAAAAAACAACTAAATCATTCGCTTTGAGTGCGTTAACGCATGACAAATCAAACATTATCCTTCCCGAGTGTGTGTGGAAACAACGCGAATGTAATGTGCCTGTACATGAATGCAGCGTGCGATCAGTGACTTCAGAAACAATGGACAGAGCTCGTGTTTTAAAGCGATATGAACGGACACTTGACTAAAAACGCAATGTGAGTCTCTATTCTCTGTGATATGTGTGATGTAATCAGCCTGGCCTTCTTTCCATTAGCGCTGTTTTTGGACTGTTTGAATGATTTTGATTACTGGATCACTGAACACTTCCCCAGCTAGAGTTTAACGGCTTTAAATGTCCTCACAAACAGAGAAGCAGAGTCGAGTTAAAGAGTTAGAATGGAAATTTCCTCTTACCAGAGTTACAGGTGCTGCAGATGCTCAGTGTGATTGTGATAAACTCCTGACTTCTAACATCATCTAACTGCGTGACGAAAATTATGTTAATGACGCAGCTTGGTGTACTTCTGTCATTTATTTGTGTATGTTAAGGACTTTTAGTTAATGGTAATAACACTGCTCAAATTGTTTTCTTTTGTGTTCCAAAGAAAAGTAAATGTAAATCAAGTAAATAATGATAGAATTACAATTTTTGGGTGAACTATCCCTTTAACAATGTGGTCCGCAGTCTTAATTTCAGCTACTTTAAGCCAGTGGGCCACCTTCAAACATCTACATTTCCTGCATTCCCAGTAGTCATCACACAATACAATTGTTTCTCTTCATTTTATTTCCCTTCCGGTTGTAGGCTAAATATAGATAATACAATTATCTAACTGTTTTAATACACACTCATGCGCTTCAAAATGCAAATGAACAGATGGAATGTTACAAAAATAAAGTGCTTACTATAAATAAAGTGACAATCAATTTAGTAAAAGTATGAGCAACCTCTGTAGAACAAAATATTACACAGCACAAAATACTTCTAATAACAGTCAGTAGCGTTGAAGGTGATATTTGAAATTCGTGTGATTGAAAAAGTCAAGATCAGCTCAAAGAAAGATCAGTCTGTGAAACAGAAACACTCAAGCGCATGTGTGTGCGTTTACTCAGAGCTCCCTGTGATGTGCAGGAGGAAGATAAAGATCTGGACGATATCAACGTAGAGGGAAAGAGCGCCGAAGACATATTCCTCAGGGCTGATGGCGCTCGCTCGGTTTCCAATGAGCAACTGAGTGTGGTAGGCCAAAAACTATAAAAAGACAAGGCATCAGTAAGCATTACCTTGTGTAAATGTGCTAAATTGCAACTTCTTCATTACAAATGTGTTATTACAATACACACAATATGTATTTTCAAATAATAGTATTGCATAAGCCCCCGGTTTCACAGACAAGGTTGAAGCTAGTCCCTGACTGAGATGTTTTAACTGAAAGCAACTTGCACTGACATATCTTAAAATACCATGGTACCATTGTTTTTTAGCCTGATGTCGTCATACTCAGATTCTAGTCATGTGTCCACTCAAATGTTGTGGGCGGGGCTAAGTTCGGCTGGCATCCAGGGTAATTGTTTTTGTCTCAAGATGTACACCAGTAATGTTTTTTTTTTCTAAGGCACGTTTACTTAAAGCCACAATATGTAATTTTTCTACTTAAAGCCACAATATGAAATTTTTCACTGCTAGAGGTCGCTTATTCAAAACAAAGGCGTAGCTTGATGACGCCTGGATTTCGCAGAGCATTTAGTATTCCGCAGACGGCCGCTTCCGCTTTTTCCGGTCATGCGTACAGAGCGCTGTTTTATCATATTATTAAATACATTGTTTGAGTTTGTGGAAAGTTATGTTATAATGCTATTCTGTGCGTTCGCTCAGCGGCTACTAGGAGACAGTAAGCTAGATCGATATTAGGCACAGTAAAACATGGTACTCATGGTAAATCAAGAAAACAAGATTTAAACAATAAGACTGTGTTGAGCTATATAACAATGATTAGTTTTCTGTCTATAAATGCATTCAAACAGTTGCTCACCTGTCTAATAAAACATAATATATTAAAGCGTCTTTGGTGTTTCCATGGTTTCTACAAAATCGAGGGTAACGCAGGTACGTATGATGTCACAGTCCATTTCTCTGGATTTAAACATTCTTGGAAACATTTGGGATAATGTAAGTACACAAGTCAACAAAAAATATGACATTCTTCTAGTGGTTTTTGGATATTTTAATCCACAAATTTTACATAATGCCCTAATTGAAATAAGGCCTAATCCTGGCTTAATAAGCCCTGTCTGTGAAACCAGGCCATAAATATGTACTTAAAGGGATAGTTCACCCACAAAGGAAAATTCTGCCATTAATTACTCACTCTCATGTCATTCCAAACCTGTAAGACTTTAGTTCATCTTTGGAACACAAATGAAGATATATTTGATGAAAACCCAGAGCTCTCAGACCCCTCCATAGACTGCAATTTAAAGAACATTTTCAAGGCCCAGAAAGGGTTTGTTAAAATAGTCCATGTGACTCCAGGGGTTCAACCTTAATGTAATGTACGAGAATACTTTCTGTGCGCAAAAAACAAACAAAAATAACAACTTTATTCAACAATTTCATTCTAGCCCGTGTCAGTCTCCTGCACAGTTTCCGTTGTAAACAGTAAACGAAGGTCTTAAGGGTTTGGAACGACATGAGGGTGAGTAATTAATGACAGCATTTTCATTTTTGGGTGAACTAATGCTTTAAGTCCTTAAATGGGTCAAAAAGAAATCTTACGTTCAACTAATTACAGTCTAATATAATTACAATTAAAATACAATTTCATTTAATTGTAAATAACATGCCATTAAGTGTCCAAAAACATTACATTTCGTTATTTCCATAATAAGTACTCAAGTATGCTAAAATGTACTTCTTTTACACTTGGGTTCTGTTTCATTTTTAACAATTGGCGAATAACTGAACAAACAACATAAAATCCTGTTTCATAAACTCACCAAGGTGAAGACTATTGCTCCACAAGCACCATACAGCATGTGCAGCCAGGGCACCTGAGACATTGCAAAGACAAGGTTCTGCTAATATGTATGCAAAATATGAGCTGTTACACTGTTTCAAAAGAATAACTTTAACCTTTAAAGCAGTGGTTCTCAACCATTTTGATTCCAAAGACAAGATTCATGTTAACAATATGATAAATCATGTTAGCAAACATGCTAATTCATGCTATAAACATCCAAAATAATGCTACCAACATGCAAAACCATGATAGCAGCATGCCTAAACATGTTAGCAACATGTTAAATAATGCTAACAACATGCAAAATTCTAACATGGTAATTCATGATAGCAACGTGCCTAAACATGTTAGCAACATGTTAAATAATGCTAACATGCAAAATCATGCTAACAACATGGTAATTCATGATAGCAACGTGCCTAAACATGCTAGCAACATGTTAAATAATGCTAACATGCAAAATCATGCTAACAACATGGTAATTCATGATGGCAACGTGCCTAAACATGCTGGCAACATGTTAAATAATGCTAACATGCAAAATCACGCTAACAACATGGTAATTCATGATGGTTAAAACATTAACAACATGCTAATTCATGCTAACAACATGCAAAATAATGCTACCAACATGCAAAATCATGATAGCAGCGTGCTAAACATCATGCTAGCAACATGTTAAATAATCTAACATGCAAAATCAGCTAACAACATGGTAATTCATGATAAACATGCTAAACATGCTAGCAACATGTTAAATAATGCTAACATGCAAAATCATGCTAACAACATGGTAATTCATGATGGCAACGTGCTAAACATGCTGGCAACATGTTAAATAATGCTAACATGCAAAATCACGCTAACAACATGGTAATTCATGATATCAGTGTTAAAACATATTAACAACATGCTAATTCATGCTAACAACATGCAAAATAATGCTACCAACATGCAAAATCATGATAGCAGCGTGCCTAAACATGTTAGCGAACATGTTAAATAATGCTAACATGCAAAATCATGCTAACAGCATGGTAATTCATGATAGCAACGTGCCTAAACATGCTAGCAACATGTTAAATAATGCTAACATGCAAAATCATGCTAACAACATGGTAATTCATGATGGCAACGTCCCTAAACATGCTGGCAACATGTTAAATAATGCTAACATGCAAAATCACGCTAACAACATGGTAATTCATGATAGCAGTGTTAAAACATATTAACAACATGCTAATTCATGCTACCAACATGCAAAATAATGCTACCAACATGCAAAATCATGATAGCAGCGTGCCTAAACATGTTAGCGAACATGTTAAATAATGCTAACATGCAAAATCATGCTAACAACATGATAATTCATGATAGCAGAGTTTTAAAACATATTAGCAACATGCTAATTCATGCTAACAACATGCAGAATCATGTTAATGACATGCTTTACATTTCACTGCCGGTTTTTACATTTCACTGCCGGTTGTATATTCTGTATATAACTGTGTATGTGACAAATAAAACTCTTGAATCTTGAACTCTTGAATGCTAAACAACGTGTAAAAAATACTAGCAAAATGCCTAAACATGTTAAATCATGTTACAGAGCTAATCAATGCTAACAACATGCTAACATTTTAAAACATGATTAACAAATGTTAAATCATGCTAGTAATGTTAAAACATGCTAGCAACATGCTTAAAATGCTAAAACATGTTAACGACATGGTAAATAATGTTAGTGACATGTTAGCAAAATACTAATTAATGTTAAATAATGCTAAAACATGCTAACAATGTGGTAATTTATGTTCCCCCACTGTCTCAAACTTAAATTTCAACAATTAAATTCAAACTTTAAGCTTGTCAAAGTTATTTCAACCTTTCAGACATGGCGTTTTCAAGCCAACTTCAAAGTATGTTTACAAACTTTACTCATCTAGTTACTGAATATTAAGTGTCCCCAATTAAGCAAGCCAAAGGCGAAAGTGGCAAGAAACCCAAACTCCATCAGGTGACAGAAATGGAGAAAAAAACCTTAGGAGAAACCAGGCTCAGTCAGGGGGGCAGTTTTCCTCTGGCCAAAACTGTATGTTCCTTAATAGAAGAACTTCCCTTAGAAGTTTGCTGAGGCCCTCTGGTGGAGAACCACTGCTTTAAACTGCAAAATCATTCACGATGACTGAAAGTGTAAACCTTGCCATAATGGTCTCACTTACATACTGAAAGGAGAGTACAATGGATGTGATGATGCCAGTCACCAGGACAACCACACAAAGAGCACAGAGCAGACCTGTACAAGAGGTGAAGTCAACCTGTGCAAACACACACAAAAAAAGCCACTTCACTACAACATGACAGCATGCCTTCATTTAAAAAAACTCAGTAGTCACAAATTGTAGAAGTTGTAGTAATAGAAATGGAAATAAAAAAAAAAAAATTATTTCATAAGTAAAATGACATGCATATCTACTGTATACATGAATCACAGCAAAAAAATACCCATTAAAAAAACAGGGCACAAAAAAACAACAACAGGTTTTGTCTCAAGCAAGCATAAGACATTTACCAGTAAGCCATGAATGTTTAAAAAGAGACAGACGATCATTGTAATCAAATACAATGGGGTTATTTTACACGGCCAACAAAGTGGCATTCACCGCCGGCCAGACGATCAGAGCCGTGGATGCTGCTGCCACAGCAGGTCTTACCTTAGTCTGAAAACAGAAGACTGTGACGATTACACACACCATTGCTGTGATCCCCAAGGCCAGGAACACTGCTTTGGTGTCAAAATAACTATAAATAATGTTACATGGAAAAAAATGAGAGCTTATCTGATGTTTAAAACTGATGAAACTGATGAAACTCTAATCAAACCTTGATATTGTTCCTGTCATGTAAGACAATGCAAGGGTCTGCGGAGGACAGAAAACATGTTTTATCAATTGTAATGTAGAATTCAAAGCATAGTTAAATGAAATCATCACTTACAAAAATTAACAGGAGTATTAAATTCCATGGATGACGTCTCCTAAAAACAGAGGCAGGGTTTCCATAATTAAATAGATGTTCTAGTACTCATAATGTAACTAACCAAAAAAATGACTAAACTCACCTCGGCCCCTCACAGCAAACCAGCATAAGGTAAGTAACAAGATACACAGGGCTGTGAAAAACAGTCCACTGTTACTTCAATATAATATTCACTACCATTTAAAAGTTTGAGGTCAGTAAGTTTTTATTTTACTTTTTTTCAGCAAGGATGTATTAAATTGATCAATAGTGACAGTAAGGATATTTATAATGTTACAAAAGATTTCTATTTCAAATATATGCTCTATTTTTTTTTACTTTCTAGTCATCAAAGAATCCTAAAAAAATGATCAGTTTCCCAAAAATATGTTTTCAACATTGAAAATAGTAGGAAATGTTTTTGAGCATCAAATCAGCATATTAGAATGATGTCTGGAGAATAATGTGATGCTGATGATGCTAAAAATTCAGCTTTGCCATCACAGGAAGGAATTAGCCTACATTTTAGTTATATATAAAGTTATTTTAAATTGTAATAATATGTGACATTATTACTGTTTTTAATCTATTTTTGATCAAATAAATGCAGCCTTGATGAGCGTAAAATACTGACCCCAAACTTTTGTGTATATATGATATGTATATACACATTTATGTACAAACCCGATTCCAAAAAAGTTGGGACACTTTACAAATTGTGAATAAAAAAGGAATGCAATAATTTACAAATCTCATAAACCTATATTTTATTCACAGTAGAATATAGATAACATATCAAATGTTGAAAGTGAGACATTTTGAAATGTCATGCCAAATATTGGCTCATTTTGGATTTCATGAGAGCTACACATTCCAAAAAAGTTGGGACAGGTAGCAATAAGAGTCCGGGAAAGTTAAATGTACATATAAGGAACAGCTGGAGGACCAATTTGCAACTTATTAGGTCAATTGGCAACATGATTGGGTATAAAAAGAGCCTCTCAGAGTGGCAGTGTCTCTCAGAAGTCAAGATGGGCAGAGGATCACCAATTCCCCCAATGCTCCGGCCAAAAATAGTGGAGCAATATCAGAAAGGAGTTTCTCAGAGAAAAACTGCAAAGAGTTTGAAGTTATCATCATCTACAGTGCATAATATCATCCAAAGATTCAGAGAATCTGGAACAATCTCTGTGCGTAAGGGTCAAGGCCGGAAAACCATACTGGATGCCCGTGATCTTCTGGCCCTTAGACGGCACTGCATCACATACAGGAATGCTACTGTAATGGAAATCACAACATGGGCTCAGGAATACTTCCAGAAAACATTGTTGGTGAACACAATCCACCGTGCCATTCGCCGTTGCCGGCTAAAACTCTATAGGTCAAAAAAGAAGCCATATCTAAACATGATCCAGAAGCGCAGGCGTTTTCTCTGGGCCAAGGCTCATTTAAAATGGACTGTGGCAAAGTGGAAAACTGTTCTGTGGTCAGGCGAATCAAAATTTGAAGTTCTTTTTGGAAAACTGGGACGCCATGTCATCCGGACTAAAGAGGACAAGGACAACCCAAGTTGTTATCAGCGCTCAGTTCAGAAGCCTGCATCTCTGATGGTATGGGGTTGCATGAGTGCGTGTGGCATGGGCAGCTTACACATCTGGAAAGGCACCATCAATGCTGAAAGGTATATCCAAGTTCTAGAACAACATATGCTCCCATCCAGACGTCGTCTCTTTCAGGGAAGACCTTGCATTTTCCAACATGACAATGCCAGACCACATACTGCATCGATTACAACATCATGGCTGCGTAGAAGAAGGATCCGGTACTGAAATGGCCAGCCTGCAGTCCAGATCTTTCACCCATAGAAAACATTTGGTGCATCATAAAGAGGAAGATGCGACAAAGAAGACCTAAGACAGTTGAGCAACTAGAAGCCTCTATTAGACAAGAATGGGACAACATTCCTATTCCTAAACTTGAGCAACTTGTCTCCTCAGTCCCCAGACGTTTGCAGACTGTTATAAAAGAAGAGGGGATGCCACACAGTGCTAAACATGGCCTTGTCCCAACTTTTTTGAGATGTGTTGATGCCATGAAATTTAAAATCAACTTGTTTTTCCTTTAAAATTATACATTTTCTCAGTTTAAACATTTGATATGTCATCTATGTTATATTCTGAATAAAATATTGAAATTTGAAACTTCCACATCATTGCATTCTGTTTTTATTCACAATTTGTACAGTGTCCCAACTTTTTGGAATTATAAAATTATTTTTAAGGCCTTGTAATGCACCTTATAATGCACTGTATGGTCTCATGAATAATTTTAAGCACAGTTATAATTAATTATAATACTTATATATTCAATTAACACACCTTTAGAACGTATAATGCATTAAAACACATGACAAACAACCAATTTCAGAATCTGTGCATCAAAATGCATTTTAACGTTGGTTACAATTGTTCATGAAAAGATATAATTTATTATAATGTACATTATAAAAACCTTTATAATGCATTATACACAAGGGCTTTAAGTAAAGTGTTACTGATATTTGTTTTTGTAATTTATTTTTAGACTTATCAGATAGGACAGTAAAATAACTCACAATGATGCCCAATAAATGGCAGGATTTTGGACCACAAAAAGCCGCACAGGCTCACTGTAAGATGAGGAATGTATGCAAACACACCCATTTCATTACATTAGTATGCGTAATGTATGCAATTCACACAGCAGTTCATAAAAATTCAGTTGTTGTGTGGATTTGTTGTACTCACACAAAAGTGAACACTGCAATGATTGAAGTAGTGATAAACAGCTGGGCTGCTAAAATAAGGTAAACCTGGTACAAAAGTGCACACAAACCTGTTTCTTTACATGAAGCTGTTGCTTATTTTGCTGCATTTGTTATATTTATAAATCTCAGTTCAAGTTTAGGACAAATAGTCTCGATACCTTTCTAATGAAAGCATGGCGAACACTCATGCTGTCCCATACGCCAGTCGATGAGATGCACTCTGCATCTCCTACAACAAAACAATACACAAAAACATATTTAATGATAAACATCATACACTGTGGCTCAAAAAAAGTATTTGGACACCTAGAGAGAGAGTCTCAAAGCTAAATAGTAAAAGGTTTGGACACACTATGCAACAGGTTGCTGGAAAGAAACTTGAATTTTACAAACAAAACAAACAGATAACTTCAGTATGGATGTAATGGATTCATGCGAGAACTTTTATTTAACTCTTACTTAGGTTGGAGGGAAATATTCCTGGTGTTATAAAGGATGGCATTGCTGAAGGGGAGTATCCAGGGCCCTGCCACAGCCCTGCCTGGGGGTGTATGCCTGGCTGTCCCGGGCCCGTGTACACTCCTGGCTGGACTGGATAGCTGTAGGGAGGGTATGGATAGTTTCCATGCTGCTGCTGTCTTGACTCTTCATAACTTGGAGGGGGGTCTGACTTTGACATTGTGATATCCCTGAAACACAAAACACTGATATCTACATCATGAATATCTCTCTCTCTCTCTCTCTCTCTCTCTCTCTCTCTCTCTCTCTCTCTCTCTCTCTCTCTCTCGCTCGCTCTCAATTAAATTAAGTTCAGTTAAATTCAGGAAGCTTTATTGGCATGGCAAAAACATACATTGTGTATTGCCAAAGCATTAAAACAACAGAAAGTGATTTGTAACAACTGAACATATCACTCTACAACTCTCTCTCTCTCTCTCTCTCTCTCTCTCTCTCTCTCTCTCTCTCTCTACACACACACATTCAGTACATATAAGTTACACAGAATAACATATTACCTAGAAAAAAAAATCAATACAGTCTAAGTAGATAGACTAAATCTATACCGATATAAATAATAAAATATTTAACGTTACACTTTATTTTCACTTTAAGTTTCTTAAACAACAAAAGTGATCTGTTCTTGACTGGTTTGGCTGAATAACATTAGCACAGTCATAATAATTGTGAATAAATTTAGTATTTGGCTTACCGCGTTAGCCGTCACCTCACTAACAGGCCTGCAGAGAGAAGTCGTTCTGCTCTGCTCTGCGTAAATAACGCAGCGGGTGATGTAGTGAAGAGCGCGAGGTGCGCATTGGAGCGTTCTGATTGGCTGGAACGGCTGGAACTAAGCAACGCAACTAGGAGGAGTTGAGTTGCTCCGTCTAGACTAGAGTTTCCAGGGTACTGTCCTCACTGGACTGCGCTCAGTATCTATTTACCGAATTAGTCATCATCTTTCCAAAATACCGTATTGTGTGACCACCTGACCACTGTTTAGTTTTTGAAAAAATAGATAAATAAAATAAAAAATAAACCGTTCATTATTTTTTATAACCTCACAGGACCATATTGCCTTATTCTTATTCAATTCTTTGTATTCAACAAGTTCAGAAGGACTTGTTTAATGTAAGATATTTGTAATGAACTAGTAAAACTATGTAATGATGTAGTAAAACCTGTCTAACAACAGAAGGCGCTAAAACAACTGTTCATTTGGACACTCATGCTCATGTGAATGATCAATATTATATTATTTAACACAGAGAATAGATGCAAAGTTTATTTAGATAAAGCTTGAGTTGTTTTTTCATATAAGCTTTCAAAAAATAGGCTACTTTTTAAATAAATATACGTTCCAATTTTGCAAATCTGCCTACTATTGCATTCAGACAGCAATGACATCATTGTAACATTTGCATATCGAGCTACAACTGGTCTTTTTTTTATTTCTATACCGAATTGTGACTGGTCATTTATGTCTTATTTAAAACCAGTGGCACTTCTTGCAGGCGAAGATACCCCCCACATAACACTAAATGATGTGGGCAAAGGTAAAATATAATAGACCATATTAGTACATGAAATCTAATAGATTAGATTAGATACTTTTTGTCTTAGTGCTCGTTGTTGAAGCATGGCATTTTCTTGATAACAATGTAAATAAAAAACGAAGAAAAAACGAAGAAAAAAAAAAACCAAAGCATTTTCAGCATGCCGTGGGTTGAAGAGATTATGAAAATGTACATCTATCACTCCTTTTAATAATTCCGCATTGCCCCACAGAGGATCTGCTTAGCGCCCTGCAGGAGTCAGAAAAAGGCCTCTATTCACACCTTTGAATGCTCTTATGATGTACAAGTGCCCCCTTTTTATCAGTGAAAAATCATTCAGCATAATGTTTCTGCCACATGCAATGCTTTATTTATATATATATATATATATATATATATATATATATATATATATATATATATATATATATATATATATATATATTAGAACTATTTGAGTAAGGTATACTAATGAAAAAGAGGAGACAATACACAGAACACAACCATTAATAAAGAGCAGAAAAATGCTCAGTTTACTTGAATATTGTGAAGGGATTTAATTTTTTAATCTTTTATTATTTTTTTTTTTTGTATGTACAATAATGTACAAAAATGAACAAAAAACGTAATGCAGGCTGATATAATTTTATTTTATAAGAAAAAGAAAGAAAGAAAAAAAAATCAACTATGAAAATCAGATGTCTTGTTTACATAGGATGACTTTTATTTTGAAAACAAAGGATCTCTCTCGGCACTTCCGGAATTGTTCTGTGAGATTTTTGGATTTTACAATACTGTCATGTTGATTACCTTGGAACTGGATAGATAAAATATTTTTCTTGTATTTTTCGCACGTTGAAGCCAAAAATGTAACGACATTTATGCATGAAAGCGATTCACTGAAGGAGCTTGAGTAATTCCTGCTCAACCATCCGTTTACTCCAACCTCAACAGTGTTTTTTATTTTTATTTTTTATAGAGCTTTTTGGTTTTGTCATATATATGTATATATAAGAAGAAAGTAAGCATGCTGAAGGCTGTCATTCTTATCGGAGGTCCTCAAAAAGGTGAGTTAATGTCCTCACACTCGTATCATTGAATATTGAATATTTGTTTTATTAACTATAAAACAAATATACAAAGGACTTATGCACACTTCACCTGGTAAATAGTGCGTATGTGTATGTCTAATAGCATAAATAATCATTGAATATATGGATGTCTTATTGTTCTTACTCTGTATCTATAATAGTATCCATAGTTCTATAATTGCGGATTCACATCAACAAAAAGTATCAATGTGTATATATAATGTATAACAGTATATAAACAGCTCTCAATAAAAGGACTATTGGATTAGGTTTATATATTTCATCAGTGTAACATAACTGGTAGTTGCTTGCTTAATCATACATAATTTTGATATTACAAAGGAAAGGATATTTTCCTGGTTAATTTGTCAACTATGTTACAGACAAACTGGATGGCACTACACACTCTGATTAAGTGCCACACTTTAAGTAACATGTCTGTAAGGTCTGTTTTATCTATAATATTACAGTGATTGATATGAAGAATTTTAAGAGTCATATTTTGTGCAGCTATCCATATGATATTTATTTATTACAGTCCCTAAATACATAGCATTTTTTTACATTAAACATTAAATGCACAATATGTAAGAGTTTTGGATTAAAATATCCAAAAACCATTAGAACAATGTTATATATTTTGTTGACTTGTGTACTTACATCCCAGATGTTTCCAAGAATGTTTAAATCCAGAGAAATAAGCAATTTTAACCAGAACACAGACCGTGTCCGTGTGTTGCCTATCAATGACATCATACCCGCATCACCCTCAATTTCCGTTAGGGTTAGGGTTAGGTTTTATTTTGTAGAAACTATTAGGGGACAACAGTTTAGGACCCAAGACCAGTTGTGAAGAATGAAGACCTAGAGTCAGGAGTGCACTTAATTAAACAGAAATTTACTGAAGAATAATTTGCAGTTTCATCAGCAGAAGCCAGCTTCGAGTTTCACAAGGCGTTTGTAGGCCATGCTCCCTCTCTACCAGTTTTTTGTACATACAATTTCTCAACAGTTATACACTTTTCAAGGTCTAGTTACGCCATTACTGCAGGTTGAATGATTCTGATTCTGAAGAGACAAAAAAGACAGTCATGGTAAATTTCCACACATTGTCAGTTAATCAGATGCACGTCTCCATAGATCACTTGTTGACGCTTTCACCCCGGAATTAGGCACGTAGTGACCTTCCAGTTCTGGAGCAGGTGCCAGCTTGCCCAGAAAACAAGTCCACTGATCTCCTAAGATGCCTGTAATCCACCTCCAATACTGATCTGTAACACAGAATATTAAGCACATACACAGATACACCGGTTGGAGCGTCAACTGAAAACAACATAGTTTTCCAAAACATACAGATAACATGTTCTTTCTCCTCAGAGAGAAGTACAGGTAATATTCATCTTTATTCTTCAGTGTTTCAGTAAAAGGAAATAATATAAAATGAATCTAAATAAAAGCATATAATTCAGTCAAAAGGAATGAAACCAAACATTCAAGAGAACATTCAAACTATAGAAGAAATCATTTAAATCATCTTAATATGTCAGAGGATAGATCTTGATTAAGGCTTTGATTATAAATGTAGTTAGGATTTATATGTATATTGAAGCAGCGGTGGATTTCAGAATCCACCTCTTCAAAACCAAAGACGCTTTAATATATTGTGTTTTATTAGACAGGTGAGCAACTCTTTGAATACATTCATCAACAGAAAACTAATCATTGTTATATAGCTCAACACAGTTAGTCTTGTTGTTTAAATCTTGTTTTCTTGATTTACTGCAGTATCATGCCTAATATCGATCTAGCTTACTGCAGTGTGTAACAAGTGTCGCATAGTAGCCGCAGAGCAAACACACAGAGTAGCATTATAAACGTACCTATTAAGCTCAAGTACCCATTAAGCACACTACTATCTTTGAGCTCAGATTATAAAAAGGAAAAAAATATGTCTTGATGTCTTAACCAACTGATGTGTTTGTTACTATATACCTTTTGTAATTTCAAGCTAATCAGACCACTGCACACTGAGATATGGGTATCCATGTGTTCACACTGTCTGGCGGCCATTTTGAAAGCAGTCTGCAAACTTTCACCAAAAGAGGAGCCCCTTAAATGTGAATTTTTTTAGAAGTTTAAGCCTTTATTTTTGATAAGTATAACTTCTAACTGCAAAATTAAGAGATTAATGTTTAGACTTTTGCATATTATAACCTGGAACTTGTATTTGTGAAATAATTACAGTTAGATCCAAAAGCTAGTTTTAGCAACATAGCGCAGGTGCTACAGAACATTGTTAGCTTACTGCTGTATAAGATTGTGTGCTACACTAATATATTACTTCACAGGCATTACTGGCTTGTACTTTTAAATCCATTATATTATAAATTCACAGTTTGTTGATGTTCTGTGGTTTTATACTGCTGTAATTTTTAAAAACTTCATATTATTGTAAGGTGAGTTTAAAGGGTGCACTACTATGACAATCACAGCTTCAGTGTGACATCAATAAGAAAAAGTACAATTTCAATAATAGCGGTCCATATTAAAATATGTATGAACTTAATACATGACCTATATTATTTATTTAGCAAAATTGTCCTTTTAAATTAAATTTAATAATTATTAATTAAAAAATGTTTGCTGTTCCAATTAAGCTCAGTGTGCTCCCTTTAAGCTCATCCACACTGAACGTCTATGTAAATACTTTAAATATTAACTGATGGTTGTCACTTCAAGTTAATCTTTATAAAATTATTCTTTAAAAATGTTGTTTAAAATAAACAATAATTTTCCCCAAAAAACATGTTGTGAGCTTAATGGCAACAGGGCTGTGCTTAAAAGGTACAAACATGTACCCAATAAGCACAGCCAAACTTTTTGCATTTAATGATGCATATCTTAATTTAAATGCTTTTATCATTTAAAATAAAATAAAATATTATTATGTGAGAGATTAGTATTTTATTTTAACATAACTTGTACTGAAACCAATACCCTGTGCACTAAAATGTCTCAATGTAGACTTTGGTGAGCTTAATAGGTGTGTTTACCTATCTAATATGATAAAACAGCACTACGTTAGCCCACATACACATGACCAGAAAAAGCAGAAGCGGTCGTCTTCGGCATAATAAAATCTCTCCGCAAAATCAAGGCGTCATCAAGCTACGTCTTTGTTGTTAAGCGAGCTCTAGCGACGAAAAATGACATATTGTGGCTTTAAACACAGATAATGTTGACATGTTAACACTGAAAAAACTATTTAATGGACATCAAGGCAATTTCAAGCAAACTGAAACACATGGTGCACAAACTATTTGTCTGAGATTATGCTTTCCCTTAATGCACAACATTTTTGTGAAGAAAATTGTTAGAAAAATATAACTGTCATCAATGGACATGGTTTAAAATGGTTCATAGATATAGAGTGTATAATTTTGTGAATTATGCTTATTTTACAGTATGATTTAGTATTTTCCTGCTGTTCATACAGGGACCCGGTTTCGCCCGCTGTCTTTCGAGGTGCCCAAACCGCTGTTTCCAGTGGCTGGAGTGCCAATGCTGCAGCATCACATTGAGGCCTGTTCTAAGGTATATACACTCAGTTCATATAGTGATAAATAGATGCTTTATTGAGTCTTATTATGCACTTGTTTAATATCTAATATATTGTTTGACCTTTTTTCCCCCAAAGCTTCCAAATATGAAGGAGATCTTACTCATTGGCTTTTATCAGCCCAATGAAGAACTTAACAGATTTTTGTCAAGCGCCCAACAAGATTACAAAATATCAATAAGGTAAGTTACTGTATAATTTTTGTATTATATTACGTTTGTATTTATTGTTTGAAAATCTGAAAAGTTCCTTTAATCAAGCCTTTAATTTATATTGTCCTAAATCTTCCTCAGATACCTTCAGGAATATGCTGCTCTGGGCACTGGAGGAGGAATCTACCATTTCAGAGATCAGATCCTGTCTGGTGGCCCAGAGGCATTTTTTGTCTTGAATGCTGACGTGTGCTCAGAGTTTCCTCTGCCAGAGATGCTTGACTTCCAGAAGGAGCATGGAGACGCTTACAGTTTTATCATACTCGGCACCACTGTTAGGAGTTCTTGTGTCTTTTATTTATGTATCAAACCATTATGTTTTATAATGCAGACTTTTCCTGGGCTCAAGCCAGGCCACTTATAAAACAGGATTCTCACTTGAGTATTAGCTTGTTTTAAACTTGAGATTTGGCAATGAATCCATGATGTTTTGTTATGTTGTGGTGGTGCTTGAGAATCAAATGAATAAACTTAAATCTGATTGTTTTAGGCCAACAGAAAACAGTCCCTGAACTACGGCTGCATTGTTGAGAATGAAGAAACTGATGAGGTAAATACATTTTCAGTGTGGAAGGATAAATGTGATATGTTGGGGACATTTCAAACATTTCACTTCCGTTAAGATTTAATTGATAATGAATAAACCGTGATTTTTAAAAAAAATTTTTTAAGCAATAACAAATAAGATCATAATTGTCTCATCATATCTCCCAGGTCTTGCATTATGTAGAGAAGCCCAGCACATTTGTGAGTGACATAATCAACTGTGGAATATACCTGTTCACTCCGGAGATATTCCAGCATATCGGAGAAGTTTTCCAGAAGAACCAACAGGACATGCTGTTGTGAGTGGGACAAATCCTGTAGGGTTCTTGAGTGGAAATGCATGCATACTTAATCCATTTCTTTTCCTTGGTTCTCTTCATTTCTTTACCCCCCCCAATTCCTTCATGTCTGCCATCATTCTGTTTCCTGTTCCATCATCAGATATTCGTATGAGGGGTAAGTTTGAACATGGGCTGAATCTCTGGATTGGTTATGATGTAGACTGATTAGGAGCAAGTGTGATGTAGGTTTTGTAGCGAGCGCACTTGCTTGTATGATCTGTGAACTAGATTCATGTTAGCATGTTGTGGTGTGATGTGAACGACACAACACACATTTCCATACCATTATGAATAGGTTGTTTTTCAGGTTTAATCCACTTAATCCCAGCAGAACCGCTGCCTGATAAAAAGGTCTTTTTTAATATTATTTCATCCAAATGTAATTTTCTTTTGCTGTAGTTTTTCTTTTTCTGTTGACTTAACCACGGTTTTCGTGGATGGGAATAACAACATTAACCAATAATATTATAGCCTACCAATCAATATCCAATCAAATTCTAAATGTTAAAACCAAGTCCTAACCTACATTACCCACTTTATCAGCAGCCTTGGTTCCGCAGCAATTTTGTTCCCCATAGGGATTTAAAAAAGCTAGGGTAGGCAGTTACTAATAGTAATGAACCTAAACAACTTAAAGGGATAGTTCACCAAAAATGAAAATTGTCCTATCATTTCTCAAGCCATTCTAGGTGTATATAACATTCTTTCAGACGAATAAAATCGAGTTATATTAATAATTATCCTGGCTAATCCAAGCATTATAATGACAGTAAATGGCTGCCCAAAATTTGTATAAAATAAAAAACAAATAAAAAACATAAGTGCATTATGTAAGGTCTTTTACACCACTGAAAACATAGTTATGTATGTTATATTGCATTGATGTCAATAGATCCTCATAAATACTACACACTAGACCTTTAAGCATTTGTAAATAAGACCAGAAAGATCCTTGATTTTGGTATTGGGTAAGCTTGTATGAAAAGAAAATTTAAGCATTTTATAAACGTGTTAATTGACTGTGTAAACGACATGAATTGTGTTTACGGTATTGTCACAACAGAAGGATGTTGTGCTAATTGTGTTTAGAGTTTTAAAAAGTGACAGATTAGACAAAAGTATGTTAGCAATTAAAAAAACAAAAAAACAGCTTTAATGAGAGACAGAACTACAGTCCCAAAAAGCATTGCAAATTACATCAAATGAAAAACGATGGAGAAATATAAAACTACTGATTTAAAAGTGTTCATATAGACACAACATATTTTAAGTTTATTGTAAAATATGCATAGACAGATAGATATCTCTATCTCTATCTCTATCTCTATCTCTATCTCTATCTCTCTTTCTCTCTCTCTCTCTCTCTCTCTCTCTCTCTCTCTCTCTCTCTTTCTCTCTCTCTCTCTCTCTCTCTCTCTCTCTCTCTCTCTCTCTCTCTCTCTATATATATATATATATATATATATATATATATAGACTGACTCTATCACTTTATTCATAGTGCTTCATGGGAGTGTGTGATTTATTTGTTTCAGTTCTCTGATTGGGGGAGATTTTTCTGCAGAATCATGAGTAATGTAGTTTTTTTTTTTACTTTGAATTCTGCTGCAAAAGTCGATTTTCTTAAAAATAAGTTGAAATAATGTGGGCTGATGGCTTCAAAAGCATACCATTACCAAAGGCTTTTAAAGGTTCATAAGTTGTAGTTAAAAAGTCAATTCCCCTTTGGAGAAAAAATAAATGCGATTTATACTTCCAGAACCAGACTGTTGCACTCTACTAAATATTCTGATTTACTCACAAATGTGACACGTTTTGAAAGTTGAATGCACTGCAGATGCCATTTCATGTTGGTTTTAACACCCTGCATATTCAGCATTTACCTTTAATTTTCATTAATTAATTAATTCATTCATTCATTTGTCGTTCGTTCCTGTTCAGATGATCCTTCCTAATTATGTGTTTGTCCATCATAGTGTCATTTTAAGTCGTCCTCTGTCCTGGATATTAGAAAAAACTCCTGACACTACCAGAGGGTGAAATTAAGACTTTTATTTGGTACTGTGCGTTGTGTGCTGTTCTCAGAGAAGAGCAGTCCAATGGCTGGCATCGGGCAGAGGTGATCCGTCTGGAGCAGGACATCTTCACTGCATTGGCAGGACTGGGCAAGCTATATGTGTACAAAACAAACCGCTTCTGGAGCCAGATAAAATCTGCAGGGTTAGTTCTTGACATATGCTGTATCAGTAGACTTAGGCACGGATTATGTTACTGCATTTTCTCTGCAACCACATTTCATAATGTTTGAATTATTATAGTTAATGTTTTGCCCTTCCCTCTGTCAGATCTGCGATCTATGCAAGCCGCTTGTATCTTAACCAGTATCACAAGACACATCCAGAGAGGTTAGCTACTAATACAGATGGAGGGCCGAAGACCAGAGGTAAATGCTTCATTGAAATATGACATTTTTATGTCTGAAAAAGCTCTTCATGCAGTCCTTCTAAAGCGTTTTTTATTATTTTAGGAAATGTTTATATACATCCAACTGCCAACATTGATCCAACTGCTGTAGTAAGTGTTTCTCTTTTATAGTTAAATTGATATTTAGAGTTTCAACACAATACATTTGCAATGTATTAAACTTTTGCAATGGGACATTACATTCTGTGTAAAATGCAATGTTCAGCAGGAAATGTGCAAAATATTAGCAATAAGTATTTGATTTGATCTTATGTTTGTTTGGTTATAATATTTACTAGTGCTGTCAATCGATTAAAAATAACTAATTAATCACATTTTTCTGTAATTAATCACAATTGAAAACATTGTTTTTAATATTTTTATATTGTAATAATTTCATAGTAACTCTCCAAATTAATGTAGAAACAACTTAAAGAAAGTACATTTTAAATATTTGTTGTAATGGCATCTTTTTATGAATGAAGGCCAGTATCACTGATACTAATACTGATGTCGCTATGAAATAGATTTTTTTCAACATTAATTATAGACATTTAACATTACCGTATAATTGAAAGCTATCAATTTCAACATTTATTAAGCTTTAATAAAACCTTTTAATTTAAGTAAACTTAAAAAAATCTACACATAAACCCATTATAATAAATGGCATATTTACCCTCTGACTAACAGGTAGAAAATATACAGAAATGGAATAAAGTTAATTTAATTGCATAAATTATAAATATAGATGAATCCTTATCAAAGCTACAATTTTCTTTTGTTACTTTTGTTCATTGATTAATATTAATGACAGACATTACAGCAACTGTTTTATTAGGCTGCTGTGACTTTAAGATCTGTCGCTGCCAAACATGATGAGGATATGACACACTTTTTTTTTTTCTTCTTACAACTCTTTAAGTTAATTTAAGACTTAATAATTTAAGACTGCTCTTTAGGCCAATTCACGTTAGGCCAATTCACGTCGGGGTCTGTTGGCGTTGGTTGGGGTTTGTTTTCACCCGACAGAAATATGTTTAATCAGCGTTTGTTGAACTCGCTACTGACGCACGTCTTTCTGAGCATCGTATGTGTGTCACACAGACAGAATGGTTCAAATGGTTTAAAAGCATTTGCATGAATTAGAGCGTGATCATATAATGTAACGCTAGCCAAATTATAAGGGGGAAAAAGGGATGCTGCGTATTTAGCGTGTTAAACTGAAAAAATTAATCGCAAAAATTAATTGCATGCATTACCATGTTAACGATGACAGCACTAATATTAACATAACATTATTTTAACTGCAGTTTTGTTCATGTCAAAAGAAAAGTCACCAGTTCCCTAGTCAAGATTATTACATTTACAAACTTTTTACTACAAAGGTCCAAAGGTCAAACTTGATTGTGGGGCATGGGCCAAAAGTACAGTAAATTGCATTATATTCAAAAATGTTATTTTATATATATATATATATTTATTTATTAAATCAAATGTACAAATGTAAAAAAAGAAAAGATAAATTACAAATGAATGAAATTTTTTCCAGTTTTTGTTATAAGGCATGACAGACGGGTCCTGGTTTGGCATCTCTGCTTTAGAATAACATGCACTAAGGAATCACACACAATTGGACCCAGATAATTATTACTAAACTATATAGGGTCCAATTTGAGAGACGACTTGTTCACTATGGAGGATGATTGTCTCCCTCGTCATTATTTTTGCAATATCACTTGTTAATGCTAGTGGCGCCGATTGTTGTTTGCAAAATATTTTGGACAGTTGATGTGTTATAAATGAACTGTAATTCATGTTATATTGGTGTTTTTTTCCCCTTCAGTTAGGTCCAAATGTGTCCATAGGAACAGGAGTAACTATCGGTGCAGGAGTTCGCGTGAGGGAGTCCATCATCCTCCATGGTGCTACTTTACAGGTGAGTTCATGCCACTTTCTCTCTGTATTGCTTTTTTCTGGCAATTGAAACATAATGACACAATATACAGTGTATATATACTGACTGTGTTTTCTGTAGGATCACAGCTGCGTGTTGAACAGTATTGTGGGCTGGGGCAGCACCATTGGGAAATGGGCCAGAGTAGAAGGGACCCCTAGTGACCCGAATCCTAATGACCCATACGCTAAAATTGACAGCGAGACACTCTTCAGAGATGGAAAACTAACACCCTCAATTACAATTCTAGGTAATTTTATAGGACGCCATCGTGAATATATTATATATTTGAGAGTGATTCTTCTAAAGACTGCTTCTTCCTCTGTCTCATCAGGCTGTAATGTAAATATCCCATCTGAGGTCATCATACTCAACTCCATCGTCCTGCCACATAAGGACCTCAACAGAAGCTTCAAAAACCAGATCATACTGTAGTTTCAGTTTGATTTAAGTCTTTTGCATACAAATAAAACAGATCTTTGAAATGAAACATTAATAATGGATGAGTCATCTAAGATTCAGTGGTATTTATGTAATGTATTGTGCACATGGATTTACCACCTGTGTTATCACATCAAAGCTGGATAAAACAAATGCTATAATAATTGTGCTATAGAAAAATCTTCATTTTGTCAAACTGTTTCTGAAAAGACTTGAAATGTATTTTATTTACAGCTTGTTGGCTCTCGTGTCAGTAAAATGCCAAAGAAAGGTGCAAAAGCGCGGTTTATTTGTTCACTGTTTCGTTCCAGCATTTAACATGTCATGTAGAACAAAAAAAATGGTAAGATAAATGGTAAAATCTTGTAATTGGATACCAGTCGTGTTGGTAATTGTTTTGAATAATTAATGTTTCTGTGAGCACAGTGCAAGAGTCGGACGTCTGCAATAAATTATATTTTGATTAAGTCACATAAGGTAATAAAGTACATTACTGCTGCCCTTGTACAAAAATCACAATGTCTGTATTTATGGTTAAAGAGCTACAAGGCCATCAATTATTTTTCTTAACCTTGAAAAGGCCAAGACAAATTATTCAATTACAGACATCACATTTATTAATAGAAATAAAACGCCCCCAAACATTTTTGCAGTTTGGCAAGAGTTAAAATCTCCCACAGCTTTTATATTCATTTATAATACTGGCTGACTTCTGAGGGCACTAGTGCAGACATTGTCATCTACATATGACATACAAAATACACAATACAAAACATAAATTCATCTAGTTTATTTCAAATCAATATGCGTTTCACCGTGTTTATGCCACCTTTAGATATTTTCTAGGACATTTCCTTTATACATAATTAGTACAAAAACATGCCAACCCTCTACAAAAAAAACAAAACACAAAGAGCGTAGTCTCATGATTCAAGATTCTTTCTTTCTGGACAGACTTACTGTACATTCATAAGAAAAGTTATTTTCCAAGGTAGGATATAAAGTGCTAAAGTGTTTCATTTCATGTGGTAGGGGGAAAGAAAAAAAAAAGCAAAGTGTCCCTGTGCAACTATCTGGTACACAAAAATCATTTGGGGGACGTGAAGAATTTCTTTTTTCCTGGTTCATTTCTTGGTTTGCTTCTAGAAAGGAGAGAATGGTTATGAAAGGGTGCAATACTAAGCTCAAGACCAACACAGTAAGAGTTGCATGAGGAATACTAGCTTACGGGTTATTGAAAGTGCCACCAAAGTGCTTGATTCGACCCTTGATTGAGCCGCCAGATGAGCTTTTAGAATACTTGCTCAACTCAGGAGAGGTCAGAGGTTTAAATATCTTATCTAAAAGACACATTCAGGAACAAAGTTAATGATTCAAAGTAAAATGTACAAACTACATCTAAAAATACAATTAGATAAGATCACAAGAACAAATTAAATAGCATGAAATATGCAATAAGCGAGCTCAACACATGGTGGATACTGATGCATGTACCTCGGCTAGTGCTTGGACAGACATTGCCGATGTTGGAATCGACCACAGGAGGGACAATCTCCTTCTCAGCTAGAAGGCCTTCCCAGAAATCTGAGGGGAATGACAGTAACCGAGCCACTACCTGTTGCAAAGAAGGTTTATTTCATGAAATACAAGGTAAATACACAAGGAATTTATCACATCCCGATTTTCTAGCAACTCACTTTGGGTTGTGTGTTTGTGTCTCTCATAATGGTCATGGGGGAAGGTTCTAGCATCCCATGACCAATGATAGTTGGGCCAAACACTCTGGACAAGTTATTCTGATCCATCTGACACAATGGACTCTGCGTTACCCTGAGAAATAAAATGAATGTGGTTGCAAAACAAGCATGCTTATAAAAACAAGTATATGACGGAAGAGTTAAAGAAATGTCTAAATTAAAGCATTTTACCTCTGCAGATGCAGCATTAGGAAGGCCAGGGTGTCTCTGTTAGGCTGTGGCAGCTCTTTGATATTCTTTATGAATGTTTCTATGCTCTTGTCTTCATCAGCCATCTCTGTGAGTGAAAAAATGACTGTTTTGGTCGAGCCAGCCACAGTATCGGATTCAATTACGCTCCATTGCAAGAGCAATATATCAGATATTAAAGGTGAATTAATCACTTTATCAACTTTTCTGACTTTAAGGATATCAGCTTTCACGGAGCAGGAACATAAACACCTGTAGCAGTGATGCATTATAAAGGACTTTCTCTCATTTACATGCCACAGCCATTCCTGGCCAAGGATATTAGACAATATGACTCTCTCCATGACATCCAATCCAATTTATAATTTAAAAGGGAGGTACTTTACCCTGGAGTCATCCTGAATCTATAAGGGCTAGAAAAAAAAAAAAAAAAAAAAAAACTCCATAATAATAGCAGAAGCACCCTGACTGCTCCTAAATCTGCCACTTACTCTCCATTCAGCAGCGGCGACTGAAATTAAAACGCTGAGAAAGACAAGCGCTGGTTTGGGAGATAACGTTCGACATTGATTGTTTCCGAGTCATCAGGGACTTGTCAACTATATCACAAGTAATGGGAAATAACCATCCGCCCTAAATGAATGAGGGTAGCATATGTCCTCATGCCTCCGGCATACACAAGCGCCAGACGCTTTTTATAGAATCCACCCTCTGCAAAATTGCAACTATTTTGTATAATCTAGTCAAACTGCTCAAAGAATACCAAATTTTGAAAGTCAAATTGAGACTATTAAATGTCAGGACAAGATGGGTCTCCTGACAGACTCGATGACTGAGGGGGAAAAACGTTTTAGGGAGTAAGGTCAAGACTTTCAGGACAGACAGCTTTCGAAAACCAATTCAATGACTCTGTCCCGAAAATGTCAGTTTTTCACCCAGTTCAAGTTTGGGTTGAGACCCGAGTAGGGTGAGTCAGTCAAGACCGAGTCCAAATTAATATATGATCTTGGACTCGAATTCAAGTACTACAATACTGGTTTCACCTGCCAATGATGCAACTGGTTAGACCAGTTGAATGGTTGATGAATGGGAAAAAAAACTCCCGGAACATTCTGTTTAAGGGAAGAAAGAAAATCGCATGGTTTGGAAGGACCAGTAAGCCCTGAATGCCTGCTGTAAAAACTACTGTAAAGGTGATGATACATGGAACAACTTTTGAGCGATATTGCTTGAGCACGTTCCCATTTAGAATGGGCAACAAATTTCTATTTGGATACTTTAGATCTGTTGTGGGCCCTGTCTTTCACCTGGTTGCCCGTTGACGGCAACATTGCTCAAAAAGTTGCACCTTAAGTTTTAAGCTTAATAATAAATAATAAGTCCTTTAAATAAACACAGTAAATATTGAATTATAATATTTAACCATGACTATTTTAGCCCAAAAGCTTGGGGCCAGAAAGATTTAAAAATAAAATAAATAAATAATACTTTAGCAAGGATGCATTCATTTGATCAAAGTGACAGTAAAATGTATTTATAACGTTACAAAATTTCAAATAATTGCTTTTTTGAACATTATTTTCAACCAAAAAAAAAAAATTCTGAATTCATCAGTTTCCACACAAATTAAGCAGCACAACTGTTTCCTGAGAACATGAAAAATGGGAAAAGAGGAAGATTTCAGCTGTCATCAGAGGAATAAATTACATTTTTAAATATATTCAAATAGAAATGTTATTTTAAATTGTAATAATACTTCACAGTACTACTGTTTTTACTGTATTTTTGATCTAATAAATGCAGCCTTGATGAGCATAAGAGACTCAAACTTACAGTGCATCCGGAAAGTATTCACAGCGCTGTGATTTTGTTATGTTACAGCCTTATTCCAAAATTGATTAAATTAATTATTTCTCTCAATATTCTACAAACAATACCCCATAATGACAATGTGAAAGAAGTTAGTTTGAAATCTTTACAAATGTATAAAAAAAAATTAAAAGAAAAATCACATGTGCATAAGTATTAACAGCCTTTGCTCAATACTTTGTTGAAGCACCTTTGGCACTAATTACAGCCTCAAGTCTTTTTGAGTATGATGCTACAAGCTTAGCACACCTATTTTTGGGCATTTCTCACATTCATCTTTGCAGGACCTCTCAAGCTTCATCAGGTTGGATGGGGAGCGTCGGTGCACAGCCATTTTCAGATCTCTCCAGAGATGTTCAATAGGGTTCAAGTCTGGGCTCTCACACAAGGACATTCACTGAGTTGTCCCGTAACCACTCCTTCGTTACCTTGGCTGTGTGCTTAGGGTCGTTGTCCTGTTGGAACCTTCGCCACAGTCTGAGGTCCAGAGGTACATTGCTGCATTCATCTTTCCTTTGATCCTGACTAGTCTCCCAGTTCCTGCTGCTGAAAAACATCCTCACAGCATGATGCTGCCACCACCATGCTTCACTGTAGGGATGGTATTGGCCAGGTGATGAGCGGTGCCTGGTTTCCTCCAGACATGATACTTGCCATTTCCTGTTTCATCACACCAGAGAATTTTGTTTCTTGTGGTTTGAGAGTCCTTCAGGTGCCTTTTGGCAAACTCCGGACGCCCTTTGACTGAGGAGTGGCTTCCGTCTGGCCACTCTACCACACAGGCCTGATTGGTGAGTGCTGCAGAAATGGTTGTTCTTCTGGAAGGTTCTCCTCTCTCCACAGAGAAACACTTGAGCTCTGTCATCAGGTTCTTGGTCACCCCCTGACTAAGACAACATAACAACTTTCTCCCCGATCGCTCAGTTTGTCCAGGCGGCCAGCTCTAGGAAGAGTCCTGTTGGTTCCAAACCTCTTCCATTTATGGATGATGGAGGCCACTGTGCTCATTTGGACCTTCAGTGCTGCAGAAGTTGTTCTGTACCCTTCCCCAGATCTGTGCCTCGATACAATCCTGTCTCTGAGGTCTACAGACAATTCCTTGGACTTCATGACTTGGTTTGTGCTCTTGCAAAATCAATTTGCAAAGATTTCAAACAAACTTCTTTCACGGTGTCATTATTGGGTATTGTTTGTATAATTGAGGGGGAAAAAAAAAATTATTAATTTAATCATTTTGAAATAAGGCTGTAACATAACAAAATGTGGAAAATGTGAAGCGTTGTGAATACTTTCGGGATGCACTGTATTTAAAATTAATATGAAATCATTCTCCATTATATTATTATTAAAAAAACCTACCAGAAGCTTCCATAAATGTTTTGTGAAGCTTAAATGTTATGAGAGGCTCCTTGAGTTTCCGCAGGAAGTCTTTGAGGAGTCCACAGACAGCATGAACCTCTTCTACTTTGTGGAGCATCAGCGGGCCTTTCCCACACATGTATTTCTCCCTCAGTTCCTTAACCAGTCGCTCTCCTCCAGGCACTCTGTAAATACCCTTCTACATACCCCAGTCAGCCATAAAATGTAAGTGAGATTTCATACATCAACTGTATACACTGTAACTGGATGTTGTAATGTACTGCAATATGATAGAAAAGATTTGTTTCTCATATCCAAATTAAGCTTAATTATACAGCGCTGCGTTTCGAGCCCTGTAATTATACTTTCAGCTTGAGAAACTATTCCTGTGTTGGTGTATTATTTAGTAAAAACACCTCTTCAAGTCCTCTTCTCTCAATTTCATGAACACACTGAACAATCAAAGAGGGAATCCGTGGACGTGTGGAGGGGGCAAAGCTCTCTAATGTCCCCTAAAAAAACAGAGCTTTTTTAACATATCATCTTTACATAAGGATGTGTATGTAGTACACTACTACAGTAAGAAAGGTGAATACCTCATTGGGCTGAGCTGAACCATGAGCATTCGGGCTGCACTTCTCCAGACATAGTTGTTTACACTCAGGATGGCTCACCACTCGACAGTCTCTGCATTTTACGGCCATCTTCCCAAAGCGAATCCTCTTCCCACATGGTATGCATGTCTCTGGACGAATCACCTAGAAAATATAAAAAAAAAAATGCAGACTCAGCAGTCATCTGCAACATGCAGAGTGCCATCAAATACAAATCCCGTTTACACCTGGTATTTCTTTCATTACTTTTTATGTTCATTTTATTTTAAACAATTCCAAGGTCAATTTAAAGAAATATGACAATGAGATGTGTTTAGGCACACACACACACACACACCTAAAGGATTATTAGGAACACCTGTTCAATTTCTCATTTATGCAATTATCTAATCAACCAATCACATGGCAGTTGCTTCAATGCATTTAGGGTGTGGTCCTGGTCAAGACAATCTCCTGAACTCCAAACTGAATGTCAGAATGGGAAAGAAAAGGTGATTTAAGCAATTTTGAGCGTGGCATGGTTGTTGGTGTCAGACGGGCCGGTCTGAGTATTTCACAATCTGCTCAGTTACTGGGATTTTCACGCACAACCATTTCTAGGGTTTACAAAGAATGGTGTGAAAAGGGAAAAACATCCAGTATGTGGCAGTCCTGTGGGCGAAAATGCCTTGTTGATGCTAGAGGGCAGGGGAGAATGGGCCGACTGATTCAAGCTGATAGAAGAGCAACTTTGACTGAAATAACCACTCGTTACAACCGAGGTATGCAGCAAAGCATTTGTGAAGCCACAACACGCACAACCTTGAGGTGGATGGGCTACAACAGCAGAAGACCCCACCAGGTACCACTCATCTCCACTACAAATAGGAAAAAGAGGCTACAATTTGCACAAGCTCACCAAAATTGGACAGTTGAAGACTGGAAAAATGTTGCCTGGTCTGATGAGTCTCGATTTCTGTTGAGACATTCAGATGGTAGAGTCAGAATTTGGCGTAAACAGAATGAGAACATGGATCCATCATGCCTTGTTACCACTGTGCAGGCTGGTGGTGGTGGTGTAATGGTGTGGGGGATTTTCTTGGCACACTTTAGGCCCCTTAGTGCCAATTGGGCATCGTTTAAATGCCACGGCCTACCTGAGCATGGTTTCTGACCATGTCCATCCCTTTATGACCACCATGTACCCATTCTCTGATGGCTACTTCCAGCAGGATAATGCACCATGTCACAAAGCTCGAATCATTTCAAATTGGTTTCTTAAACATGACAATGTGTTCACTGTACTAAAATGGCCCCCACAGTCACCAGATCTCAACCCAATACAGCATCTTTGGGATG
This sequence comes from Paracanthobrama guichenoti, assembly GCA_018749465.1. Taxonomy (NCBI): domain Eukaryota; kingdom Metazoa; phylum Chordata; class Actinopteri; order Cypriniformes; family Gobionidae; genus Paracanthobrama; species Paracanthobrama guichenoti. The sequence continues at coordinate 22,543,403 of CM031951.1, forward strand.
TGGTGGAACGGGAGCTGCGTGCCCTGGATGTGCATCCCACAAATCTCCATCAACTGCAAGATGCTATCCTATCAATATGGGCCAACATTTCTAAAGAATGCTTTCAGCACCTTGTTGAATCAATGCCACGTAGAATTAAGGTAGTTCTGAAGGCGAAAGGGGGTCAAACACAGTATTAGTATGGTGTTCCTAATAATCCTTTAGGTGAGTGTGTGTGTAATTGTAATATATATGTGTGTGTGTGTGTGTGTGTGTGTGTGTGTGTGTGTGTGTGTGTGTGTGTGTGTGTGTGAGATCAATGTGATTAATCATTTTTGACAGCACATGATTATTATAATATTATAAATATAATAAATAAAAGAGTAAAATATAACCATTTTATATGGACTTTTTCAAAGACTGTGATGATGCATTTCTAGTTAATACCATTGTAAATCTAAATTTTAGTTTAGGGTCCAATTCTCACTATTAACTATTAACTTTGATTCCTAATTACTGATTATTAATAGTTAGTACGGTATTTAAGTTTAGGTATTGGGTAGGATTAAGGGATGCAGAATAAGGCATTAATATGTGCTTTATGAGTACCAATAAACAGCCAATATCCTTGTACTGTATATTAATGTTAATAAGCAACTCAATAATGAGAATTGAACCTAAACTAAAGTGTTACCATCTCTTGTCATAGAAACTATTAGAAACTACTTGACACACGACTCATGAAAAAGATGTTAATACCAGGTGTAGCATCGCAACATGTTGAAAAGTGCTATTGAATGGCCTCCTACTGTTTTTTGCTGGAATACATGCTGCACAGTCTTATCCACGGTGGGCGTGAAGTGCTGAGGGACAGCTGGCTCAGGGGCGATCACCTCCATTTCAACAAACGTTTCAGCCTCTGTGACTTCACTATGTGCCCACACAGACGTTTGTTCTGCATGCACGACTCTGGTTAGTTTGGGAAGGTTAGAATGTGTCAATGAAAGTGGCGCCTCTGAGGCTTATTTACCATCAACAGACGGAAAATTTTCATTTCTGAGAGCCCTGGATGGATGTTCTGGAGTCTCCTGGGTTATGTCTATTACCATGTAAATCTGACCTCCAGTCTCTGGGGTAGTGACAGACGCCTTCACAACCGTCGTCTCGATTTCCTTAGCACATACACAGACAAAAACGAATGGAAGAAATCCATTTGAAGCCAATCATTCTTTCTGCTGGAATGCAAGACCCTTAGAGTAGCATAACAATTGGTTATCTAGCGTGTGTCCACGTTCCTGGAAACAAGGACAAATGTAGTTTCTCAAAGTGCCAAATTGCTTTGCTTCTCTCTTAGTGATCAGTGCCAGCTGAGTGGGAGTGATATGAGTCCCATGGAGGGAGACAGACAGGACATGGTCCACTGCTGTTCTCATCCGAACAGTGTGGTGGTGGGCGTGGCCAATATGATGGCAAGCAGTCGGATGGGGGACTGATGAACGAACAAGCTGATCAGAAGCGACACCAGACTAACCTAAAGAGGGGATATGATCTACTGATATAAAAACAAAAAAAACCCAAAAGGCTGCATATTTCACAAGACATACCTCACATTTTGCTAACTGTGTGCTACAATCCCAACTGCTATCTAAGACAGGAGGAGCCATTTCATTAAACGGTAAATGGCAATTTAGGATTACTGAAGATTTTAAACTGACTGTGAAATTAACAGGATGACTCAAAGTGCCTTAACCCAAAAGTTACAAATGAAGCATGGCGGCATCAAATATTCAACATGCAGATCATTAAGATTCTGCTTAATATTTATTTTTTACTGAAACACTTGTCTGCATTTACTTGAGATGAATAAATGAGAAGGAGAAAAATAAATATTAGCCTCAATAACCTTCTACCAACCTTCTCCAGTGGTCTTGTCCCCAGTAGATCTCCTGAACGCCCGCTGACTCTTCCCCGTTTTGAAATTGGAGGACCAACACTTGGGCCCATTGATGAACGCTAAAAACAAGCACAGACTAGCACAAAACTAACAGTTGTGTCCCAAATGATGCACTATACATTACGTGGCATGTACTAAATCGTGTAAGATTTTATCATTTAACATCTGAGTCTGATAGCCCCTCCCCCTCTGTTACGTAGTTAAAGTTGTGACAGTCGAGTGCATTTGATGAAGTGTCCATCATTCCACTCTTTGTTTAGTTTTTTCGGTTAATCATTCGGTATTTAAAGTGCACTTTTTCTTTTTGGAATTTTCAATGTGAACATACTACTCGCACTACAAAACGGCATAGAGTAGTGTGTAGGTATGCAAATTATACATACTATATACTAGCACATATAATGAGATCACTTTTATAAATCTGAAAGAGAAATGGGAATATCAAATTAGTGGTCTACACATTTATATTATATTATATTATATTATATTGACACAAATCAATGTATTCAAATTGTAAACCAGAATTAGAGCAGCCAGAACCTTAAATAATTCATAATCAAGTTTTTTTTTTTATTTTTTTACTATATTTGGAATCCAAAAGCTTTTCAAATATATATTCAGTAAGGACTATTGTCTAAAAAGTATTTATATTCTTTTTAAATATATATATATATTCATATAGGATGCATATAAATATATATATATATATAAAGTATATATATATATATATATATATATAAATATATATATATATATATATATATATATATATATATATATATATATATATATATATATATATATATATATATAAATAAATTTAAAAAAGCCGTTCTCTTGAACTATTCACCCCCAAAACAAAAAATTCCTAAAAAACATGCATCCTGGTTTGCACAAAAATATTTAGCAGCACAACTTTTCCACATTGCTAATAGGAAATGTTTCTTGAGCATAAAATCAGCATATTAGAATAATTTCTGAAGTTTCATGAGACACTGAAGACTGGAGTAATAATGCTGAAAATTCAGCTTTGACATCACAGGAATAAATTACATTTTACTTATATATACACACAGTCATGGTCAGAATTTTTGGCACCCTTGGTAAATATGATCAAAGATAAAAACTAAATCAGCATCGTTTATGATCCTTTTGATCTTGCATTTAAAAATAAAAATAAATAATAATTCACAAAAATCTAACCTTTCGTTGAAGTAAAACAATTGAAAGTGGGGGAAACAGCATATACATCACATGTTGTTTGGGAGGGTTTTAAGAAAAATCCAAAATCTCATCCCAAAACAAACAGCATATTCAGTTGTCAGACACGACTGGAACTTCAAACGGGACGGGGTTCTATGGTCAGATGAAACTTTTTTTTTAAAAATATAGTGTTTTTGGCCCATTTTTCTGCTGGAGGTCCTGGACATCTTGTTCAGATACAGGGTATTATGGATTCTAGCAAGTACCAACAGATAAATATCAGATAGAAAATGAGTGGGCTGAACTGAAAAGAAGAAGCACCAGGATGTATTTGGGAATCTGGAGAGATTCTGTATGGAGGAATGGTCTCTGATCTCTAGTCAGGT